>CM050163.1:2995484-3015553 GCA_027410445.1 Discoglossus pictus
ATTGTTGTTGTCAAAAAGGCAAGTTCAAACTTCCAGAAAGGAAAGAATTTCCAATTTATTTACAAAATATTATGACTGAACCTACTTTTCCCAAACTACAAAAATTTTAAGACAAACATAAGATCCTACAATAGTGCCATATCCTTTGCATCCATGGGGGCAACATTAGCTGCTAATGTACCAGGACATGGTCCCTTACTGTTTTAAAGTCCAAGGACAAATTTATCATCGCACTTCCCATTTACATCCAGAGGAAGGAAATAAAAGAAAATTCGCTCAACTATATGTCATAGATACAATGGAAGCTGTTGACCAACGTATGCAGATGGAAGAAAATAAAAAATGCTTACCCACTGTTTTCATAGAGCTAAATAACATTATGGACAACAATCCCTACAGTAAAGCTTATAAAAAATTGGCAGAAGTAGAAAATGAACAACTACTTCATTCACAAACACATCAATTACCAATGCCGAAGGTTAATATGGTGCTTAAAAGAGACAGACATACTGATAAACGTCGTTATAACTTGCCAACAACAAATGAGGTTGCAATGGTGTTTCACAATGATGAAGGAGAACCACCATTTCAAAGAGACATACGAATATATCCTAGAAATGAGGACCAACCGTTTATTAATATGAGTATCTTAAGTCCAAATTTAGATCCAATGACATATCCCATCTTTTTCCCACACGGAGAAGCAGGTTGGCAACCAAAATTAACTCTTCCCAGTTACCCAAATGCTAAAGCCAGAATCCGAAATAATGTTTTCTATGCTTGAATTTAAAGTAGCTCAAATTGCCATTCGCAATGTATTTAATCCAATTTTATGTGGTGGGAAACTAACACAACAATGGATTATTGATTCATATTTGCAAGTTGAGGCAAATAATTTAAACTTTATCAAATATCAACAAGATAAACTCCGCGTAGAACAATATTCTGGACTCATGGACTATGTTGCTGACGTGGCTACAAGCAGAGACATGACAGCTGGCAAAGCATCATTTTACCATCTTCCTTTCAAGGATCTCCTCGGAATATGAGAGAAAGATACAATGATGCTATGGCTATTGTGACAAAATTTGGCAAACCCGATTTATTTGTGACATTTACATGTAATCCACAATGGCCAGAAATTACACTAAAATCTACTTCTTGGACAAACTGCTTCAGATCGACCAGATTTAGTAGCCCAGAGTTTTTAAGATTAAATTAAATGAATTAATACGTGACTTCACTATAAATCAGTTATTTGGCAAATGTCTTGCTTATGTATATACCATTGAATTTCAAAAAAGAGGCCTTCCACATGCACATCTTCTAATAATACTTCAAGAAAAAGATAAATTAGATACTTCAGACAAAGTGGATGCAGTCATTGTTGCTGAACTACCAGATCCAGAACTATATGGGTAGACTATATGAGATTGTTACTCATCGTATGATTCATGGACCTGTGGTGACCTTAATCACAATCACCATGTATGGAAAATAATAAATGTTCCAAAGAATTTCCCAAAGATTATAGAGACAAAACCTATGCCAATTGTGATGGATATCCACTTTATAAAAGAAGAGAAGGAAGATAGTGCCATTATTCGTGGGAAAAAAGTGGACAATAGATATGTAGTACCCTACAATCCACATTTACTCATGAAGTACAACGCCCACATCAACGTAGAAGCCTGCACTTCTATCAAATCCATTAAATATGTCTACAAATATATTTACAAAGGTTACGATGCAGCTACTGTAGTCGTCAAAAGTGCAGACAACCCTGAAAGTAGTGAGTTAGTACATGATGAACTTGCATCTCATGTAGATGCTCGCTATGTCAGTGCGCCAGAAGCTATGTGGCGGCTTTTTAAAATTTGAAATGCATGATAGATCACATGCAGTATATAGGTTAGCAGTACATTTGCCACAACGACATTTAGTCTATTTCCATGCTGGAAATGAAATGAATGCATTGGCCCAAGTGAAGATCGTCACACTACACTAACTGCATGGTTTGCATTAAATTCCACTGATGCTGAAGCAACACAATACTTATATATTGAAATTCCATATCACTATGTTTTTGTGAATGGATTATGGAGACCAAGAAAAACCAGAGGCAATAAAATTATTCCAAGAATTTACACAGTCAGTCCAAGAGATGTTGAACGTTTTTGCTTACGGATATTACTTTTAAATGTTCCTGGAGCACAAAGTTTTGAACACTTAAGAACTGTTAATGACATTGTATATGAATCCTTCCATTTAGCTGCAAGACATAGAAACTTACTCGCTGATGATACAGAGTGGGAAAGATGCTTAGAAGAAGCAGCACAATGTCAAATGCCACGACAGATGAGAGAACAATTTGCTTTTATTTGTATCTTCTCAAATGCTCCAAATGCATTAGCTTTGTGGGAGACTTTTAAAAGTAATATGGCTGAAGACTTTATGCGACGATACAATGAACCCATTGCACACTTAAAAGCGTTAATGGAAATCCAAGAAGTCTTTTTAACTCATGGATTAAGTTGTGCAAGTTTTAATTTGCCTGATCCAGGTCTTATAGATGACATTAACTTTGAAGACTATGACATTCAACTACAAGCAGAAAGAACAGAAGAAAGACTTGCAACTTTAAATACACTACAATTGCAAGCATTTCATGCCATTAAAAATGCTATAGATGATGACATGGTGACAGAGCGTTATTTCTATCTTGATGGACCTGGCGGATCAGGGAAAACATATTTGTACAATTTATTAATGAGTTCAGTACGAGCACAAGGAAAAATAGCAATGGCGTTTGCCACTACTGGAATTGCTGCACTTTTATTAGAAGGTGGAAGAACTGTTCATAGTGGATTTAAACTGCCAGTGCCTATTTTAGAAAATTCTGTGTCAGATATTCGCATGACATCCTTACAAGCAAAGAAATTGAAGAAATGTAAATTAATTATAATAGATGAGGCCACAATGATGTCATGCTATGCCCTCCAATGTATTGACCGTTTGCTTCGTGAAGTCATGGATAATATTTTTCCATTTGGTGGAAAGGTAATGTTGTTGGGTGGCGATTTTAGACAAACATTACCTGTCGTTGTACATGGAAATCGAACTGACATTATCGAAACATGTATAAAGTCAAGTACAGTATGGAAACATTTTACCCATCTTCAACTGCAACAAAATATGAGATCAGAAGGCCAAACTGATTTCAATGATTGGCTTATTAAAATTGGAGAAGGCAGAACAGAAAAAATACTACATTTACCTGACGACACTGTAGAGATCCCACCTCATATGATTTGTCAACAAGATATTATATCGGCTATATTTGAAGGGAGCATAAATAACGAAGAATATTCCGAGCTTGCCAACCAAGTCATACTGACGTGTAAATAAAGATGCATTAATCCTCAATAATGAAATCTTAAAAAAAAATTATGCACCACAAAGAAATTATCACAGTGCTGATTCTGTACTTGCTGATGACAATGAAAGTCAGGCTAACTTTTCGACTGAATTCATAAACTCTTTAACTCCTTCTGGAATGCCACCACATATTTTGCAGCTAAAGAAAGGTGCAATTATCATGTTACTGCGAAATATGAACCCCAAAAAAGGCCTATGCAATGGCACAAGATTAATTGTTCAACAATTAAAGGACCATTTTATAGATGCTGAAATTTTAACTGGGACCCATAAAGGAGAGAGAGTTTTCATACCAAGAATAGATTTAGCACCAAGTGAAAGTAGTCTCCCTTTTATACTTCAAAGAAGACAATTTCCCATTATTATGGCATTTGCCATGACCATTAATAAATCACAAGGTCAAACTTTCAAATCTGTGGGTATTTTCTTGGAAGAACCAGTTTTTGCACATGGTCAATTGTACGTTGCGTTGTCAAGGTGCAAAAATCCACAGGCTATTAAAGTTTACATTGAAAACAATGAAAGTCAAGGTGATTTATTAGAAGATGGACGTATTTTTACTAAAAACATTGTCTACTATGAAGTACTATAACTTTGAAGCATACTAATTAAAGATGCCAAGATTTTTTAAAAGCATTGCAAAATACATAACAATTGGTTGTTTAATTCAGTCATAATTAATGGAAGTCATGTTTATGAATGATTCGCCTCACAAAATACTTGCCTTGCATTGTTAGTAAAAATTATGTTAAAATGTTAAGTCACATGTTAATGTTTCTAATGTTACAAGTTTAAAAAATATATTTTCAAGTTATTTCATTCAACATATTACAAAGTGGATGTTAAGAGGTCAAGCACCTTTTAAGTCACAATGTAAATATTGTCTGTTATCTTAAGATTACTACCTACATTAATGTTTATCGCCAGTTTATGTGCTCAGTAATAAATTACTTTAATTACGTACGTTTTAAGAAGAGTTTTACTGTATGCCTTCCTCTACATTCAATGTATATTCAAGTTAACAATTATTGTGATAGAAATTGAATTTTAATACTGATTAATTTAAATGTCAATTGTTTTTACATTCAAATGTTAATACTTTTAATAAAAAATTAGGTTACAAAATGTATTCACTATGTTCCTGTTTATAATGTTCAAAATTATACCAATGTTTTCTCAACTTCTAAACTTACATAAAAAATAAAGTTCAAGTTTAAAAATATATACTTTGATGGTTATTGCTTACATATATTTTAAACTTCATGTTAAAATTTGCCACGTTTAAAGAAGGCTTTTTACTTTTTGCTTTCCTATTCATTCAATGTATATTAAAGTTAACAATTCTTCAGATACTAATTACATTTAAAAAAACCATTACATCAACATTTTACAAAAATACACGTTCATATTAAAATACTTACAAGTGTCAAAAATATATGTTAATAACTAAACAACTTGACAAACATATACATCACATTGCCGTCATTTTTTGACGGGCAAGTCGCTAGTATGTATATAATACTGAGGGATGTCAAAACATTAAGTGAGTAATTAATTAATTATTGATTAATGATTAATAATATCTTGTACCTTTTTGCATTTAATATTCACCAATCAGTATCCTGAAGAGCTAACAATCTCTTTTGATCTTCTGGCCTCAGTAAATGTCCAGTCACACTGTCATCGCCGGAGGAGAAAGTTTCTGTGGCAAGTGTGACCTATATATAGGCTGTGTGCGCGAGACAAAGCGGTTGGTTTAGGCGGGAAATCCGCCATTTCACAATGTTAATGTGTAAATGTGTGAGTTTGTATTGTAAAATGGCGATGTTAGTCTATGTTTTCTGCATTGCGGGCTCATGTTACGTCCTTCCTATTAGTATTTTTCTACGTCGCTTGTTGTGTTTTGTGCGGTTTGGGGTTGTGTTGCCTCGTTTTCATTTTTTTCAGACGCCATTTTTTTTTCTCGCGTAGGGGATTTTCAAGTGCCGAAACTACTTAAATTCGACCTAAGTATATAGAAGTTTGAGTGTTGGTGCCCTGCTGATAAAGTGTAATTAATGTTCCAAGTGTGCATTATAAATAGGCTGCGTGCGCGAGGTAAAGCCATTGGTTTATTGTGTAAAGCAGCATTGTATAGTCGTAATGTTCTTAATGTGTTACGCAGCTCATGAGAATTTCCCGTCTTTTGTAATAGTGTATTTGGTAGTTCATACTTAGATGTGTAAAGTGCTACGCGTTTGGCAGTGTTTTGCATGGTCCAGGGTCGTGTAGCCTAGTTTTCATTTTTTTCAGTGTAGCCATTTTTCTCTTCACTTAGGCGATTTTCGAGTGGCGAAAATCGTCTAAATAAGGTTAAATTTGCGTTCCACCTCACTCCCAGATGTTCTGGCTATTGCCCTGTGTTGTCTGTGATGTTTTTTTTATTTATTTTTGTGTATTTAGTGTTTTTATTGTTTTTTTTGTTTTCGCAGTTCGTCCATTAATCTTGTAATTTTTTGCGTCTCGTTTTCTAAGTCCCGCATCTCGTATTTTTTTTTGTCCCGCGTTTGTAAACCGCTTGCAGGCCAAAGCCGAGGCCGCGTTTAGGAAGTGTTTTGTGGCTGAGTACCGCGTATTTCATGGCCTCATCGTGTTTGTGGTGATAGTTGTAGTGCGTTGTAGTGCCTTAACGGCTCGCCTCGCTGGCAGGTGATGAGAGCCTTTGGCGCTCATCTACTAAGTGCTACGTGTTAATGGCTCTCCTTGCTTCATGAGGCTTTTGCAACAATAAGTACCGTCGGCGATCACGTCTAAGTGCTAGTCTTTAACGGTTAGCCTCAGTTCGCGAGGCTCGGAAGCAATGAGGGCCTACAGCGCTCATCGTCTAACTCGTATTCACCTCGCATAGCGTGATGACGTCTCGCAGTTTGACAACTATTATATGTGATACTTAGGGATTGATTAACCTGCTACCACTAAACCACTGGTTGTGTTACTACCATGAGGACTCATAATGCTTTCATTGACTAATGATTGGGATGGAATAAGGCAATTGTTCTTTTTCATTGTTAAATTCTAGTTTACAATACTGGTCTAATCTCTTTCACCATTATATTAATCAAACCTCTTCTCATTCAGATACAGCATTTCAATTGATGGTTAGTGATGTTGTGATCATCGAATTTTCTGTTTGTGAACCAAGAACGCGAATTCCATCAAATGTTTGTGAACGGACGAACATTTGCTAACCGCCATAGACTTCAATGGGCAGGCGAATTTCAAAACCCACAGGGACTCTTTCTGGCCTCAATAGTGATGGGAAAGTTGTTTCAAGGGGACTAACACCTGGACTGTGGCATGCCGGAGAGGGATCCATGGCAAAACTCCCACAGAAAATTACATAGTTGATGCAGAGTCTGGTTTTAAGCCATAAAGGGCATAAATCACCTAACATTCCTAAATTCCATTCCTAAATTGTTTGGAATAACATGCTTTCGAAAATCAGGTATGATGTTGTATCGATCAGGTAGTGTAAGGGTTACACCTGCTTCACAGTAACAGACCAATCTCCCTGTTTAATGCACCTCAAACAACCGCAAACAGTCCCTTTGCCCAGCCACAAACTCCCCATTTGCACAAGGTTGGATACCAAGCTAGCCATGTCCCGTTTCTTGTCCTCACTGATGTCATTGAAGGTCTCTTCCTCCACCCAGCCACCAAGGGTTCCCGAAAGGTGACAACAAGCCACCTAGGAAGCCTGCTTTGTTTGGTCTTCCACCTCCTCAAAGCCACCTTCCTCCTCTGACTCCTCTTCTTCAGACTCCTCTCTCTGCGTTGCCTCTGTCTGCGTTATTATAAGGTGTGTACTGTTAAGTAGTACTATTCCTATTGGTTTAATCCCTGTTATGTCCACTATTAGGGGACGTGTATATGGCATTGATTTTTGGAACAGGGAGATGGAAAAAGATGCTCGGTCGGACCTCCTACTTCGAATTTGGGGCACTGCACGTGCAATGTAATGTGCCACCAGATAGGAGTGGTGTTCAGTTGTACTATTTATTCCAATGAGTTTGATACCTGTTACGTTACCTATCAGGGGACGTGTATATGGCATGGATTTTTGGAAGCGGGAGATGGAAAAAGATGCTTGGTCGGTCCTCCCACTTCAAATTTGGGGCACTGCGTGTGCAATCTAAGGTGCCACCAGATAGGAGTGGTGTGTTCAGTTGTACTATTTATTCCAATCAGTTTGATACCTGTTACGTCACCTATCAGGGGACGTGTATATGGCATGGATTTTTGGAAGCGGGAGATGGAAAAAGATGCTTGGTCGGACCTCCTACTTCGAATTTGGGGCACTGCACGTGCAATGTAATGTGCCACCAGATAGGAGTGGTGTGTTCAGTGGTACTATCTATTCCTATCAATTTAATACCTGTTACGTCACCTATCAAGGAACGTTTATATGGCATGGATTTTTGGAACAGGGAGATGGAAAAAGATGCTTGGTCGGTCCTCCCACTTCGAATTTGGGGCACTGCACGTGCAATGTAATGTGCCACCAGATAGGAGTGGTGTATAAGTTGTACTATTCATTCCTATCAGTGTAATAACTGTTACGTCACCTATCAGGGGACGTGTATATGGCATGGATTTTTGGAACAGGGAGATGGAAAAAGATGCTTGGTCGGACCTCCTACTTTGAATTTGGGGCACAGCACGTGCAATCTAAGGTGCCACCAGATAGGAGTGGTGTATTACGTTGTACTACTTATTCCTATCAGTTTTATACCTGTTCTGTCACCTATCTTTCCTCCCAATAGCACATTCTATATGTCATCAACCGGCCTGTGTGTATTTTGAGAACCACACTTTAAGGCCCTTAACCTGGGACAAGGTGGCTTGGCTATCAGAATTGCCTCAGAGCCCTAAAAACTCACCAAACCCCCTAATCAGACACTCACTTTCATACTGGAAATGGGCCAAGAAACACACGGGTTTGTTCCCTGGATCCACCCAAATGACCCCAATTCTTGACCACCCTCAGGCCCCGAAACACATGAGCACAACATCACAACACTGGTGGAGGTCAAGGAAACTAGATAGACTGGGAGACTGGTTAGTAAAGGGCCAGATGCTGACCTATGAGGAACTGAGGGACAAGCATGAGCTACCGCTGTCAGAATATTACAATTACTGTAGGCTGAGGCATTTCACACACTCCCTGACCCAGAAACAGGGGACACCACTATTAAATTGGTTTTCCAAAATTTGTAAAGATAAACCTCTATCAAGGGGGATCATTGGGTCGCTTTACAAATATAAAACATTTGTTACTGGTTGAAGCGACACTGGGGGAAGGACCGGAGTGGGGGAGCCCTGGAGACCCTTCAGAAGCAACCGGCAGCAAAATCATCCCAGGAAAGGAAAGGTCGTTCACTGAAGCCTGCCCTAGTGTAACCCAAGGGTGATTGCCCAGGTTAGATATTGTAAATAATGAGCTAATACTGCTAGAGGGATGATAGCTAATAGGACTTTGGTGTTCCCTGCAGATATACTCTTTACTATTGTCTGTTTTAACATGTTTTAGGTTTCTCTTAAATTGCTATCACAGTAAAAAATACGAAAAATTATTAATTTAAAAAGTAAAAATAAGAAGGAATAACCAGCTAACTTTCACAATTATGTCTTTATTGTAAATATGTATTTTTGCACAACTGTTATGCAAGACTGTTCAAAATGCTTTATTTTTCATTACATGCTGTATGCCTTCTTACAATAAAATAATTTAAATGCAAAAATTAGGTATTGTTGCAGCGACCAGAAAAATTGATGTTAGTTTGTGGACCATTATTAGCTCAAGGCAGCTCATCCATCAGGCCTTTTTTAATCGAATGTATCGCCCATTGTCAGTCCCTTCGGGATCCATCCCTCATTCATCTTAATAAAGGTGAGGTAATCTAGACTTATTTGACCTAGGCGACTTCTCTTATCAGTGACAAAACCTCCTGCTGCACTGAAGGTCCTTTCTGACAGGAAACTTAAAGCGGGGCAGGACAGAAGTTCTATGACAAATTGGGATAGCTCAGGCCACAGGGCAAGCGTGCACACCCAGTAGTAAAGGGGTTCATCGCTCCTCATAGTGTCGATATCTGTAGTTATGGCGAGGTAGTCTGTTACCTGACGGTCGAGTCGTTCTCTGAGGGTGGACACCGAAGGGCTGTGGCGATGCATAGGACTTAAAAAGCTCTGCATGTCCTCCATCAACAACACGTCTGTAAAGGTTCCTCTCCTTGCCGGCGTGGTTGTGGGAGGAGGAGGATTATGTTCACCTCTTCCTCTGTTAGATTGCCTTTGTGCTGTGACATCACCCTTAATTGCTGTGCAATGCATACTTTTTAATTTATTTTGGTAGTGCTGCATTCTTTCCGACTTGTGGTAATTCGGTAACATTTTAGGCACTTTCTGCTTATATCGGGGGTCTAGTAGCGTGGACACCCAGTACAGGTCGTTCTCCTTCATCCTTTTTATACGAGGGTACCTCAACAGGCACGACAGCATGAAAGACCCCATTTGCACAAGGTTTGATGCCGAGCTAGTCATGTCCCGTTCCTCGTCCTCAGTGATCTCACTGAAGGTATGTTCTTCTCCCCAGCCACGTACAACACCACTGGTACCAGATAGGTGACAACGAGCACCCTGGGATGCCTGTTGTGGTTGGTCTTCCTCCTCCACCTCAAAGCCACATTCCTCCTCTGACTCCTCTTCCTCACAATCCTCTTCCAGCGTTGACGCAGGTCCAGCAAGCGATGCTAATAAGGCTGTTTCTGGTGGTGATGGTGACCACAACTCTTCCTCTTCACGCTCATCTACAGCCTGATCCAGCACTCTTCGCAGGGCACGCTCCAGGAAGAAAACAAATGGTATAATGTTGCTGATGGTGCCCTGGGTGCGACTGACCAGGTTTGTCACCTCCTCAAAAGGACGCATAAGCCTACAGGCATTGCGCATGAGCGTCCAGTAACGTGGCAGAAAAATCCCCAGCTCCGCAGAGGCTGTCCTAGCACCCCGGTCATACAAATACTCGTTAACGGCCTTTTCTTGTTGGAGCAGGTGGTCGAACATTAGGAGTGTTGAATTCCAACGTGTCGGGCTGTCTAAAATCAAGCGCCTCACTGGCATGTTGTTTCGCTGCTGGATATCTGTAAAGTGCGCCATGGACGTGTAGGAACACCTGAAATGGGCACACACCTTCCTGGCCTGCTTCAGGACGTCCTGTAAGCCTGGGTGCTTATGCACAAAGCGTTGTACAATCAGATTACACACATGTGCCATGCACGGCACATGTGTAAACTTGCCCAAATTCAATGCCGCCAACAAATTTCTTCCGTTGTCATAAACCATTTTGCCGATCTCCAGTTGGTGCTGAGTCAGCCACTGATCCACCTGTGCATTCATGGCGGACAGAAGTGCTGGTCCGGTGTGACTCTCTGCTTTTAGGGAAGTCAACACCAAGACGGCGTGACACTGCAGTATTCGGGATGTGGAATAGTACCTGTGGAGCTGGGGGGGGGGGGGGTTTGATGTGGAGAAAGACATAGCAGCAGCAGAAGAGGACTCAGCCGAGGAGGTTATGGAAGAGTATGGAGTAGAGGAGGTGGCAGCAGGCCTGCCTGCAAGTCGTGGCGGTGTCACCAACTCCTCTGCAGAGCCACGTATTCCATGCTTGGCAGCCGTCACCACGTTTACCCAATGCGCAGTGTAGGTGATATACCTGCCCTGACCATGCTTTGCAGACCAGGTATCCGTGGTCAGATGGACTCTTGCCCCAGCACTGTGTGCCAGAGATGCCATTATTTCCTTTTGCACAATCGAGTACAGGTTGGGGATTGCCTTTTGTGCAAAGAAATTTCGGCCGGGTAACTTCCACTGCGGTGTCCCAATAGCTACAAATTTTTTGAACGCCTCCGACTCCACCAGCTTGTATGGTAAAAGCTGGTGGGCTAAGAGTTCAGACAAGCCAGCTGTCAGTTGCCGGGGAAGGGGGTGACTTTGTGACATTGGCTTCTACAGACACCTGACTGTGGGGAGATGAGCAGGGACTGCTCAGGGCGAGACACGGAGTGGCGGATGGTTGAGAAGGGGCAAGCAGGGCAGCAGTGGTTGACGTGGCTGAAGATGCTGGACCAGGAGGAGGATGGCGGCTTTGACTTTGTGTGCTGCTTGTACTCATGTGTTGGTCCCATAGGAGTTTGTGATTGAACATCATGTGTCTTCGCAAAGAAGTTGTACCTAGGTGGGTGTTGGACTTCCCACGACTCAGTTTATTTTCGCACAGGTTGCAAATGGCATCACTGTTGTCACAGGCAGACACACGAAAAAAATTGCCACACTGCTGAGCTCTGCAATAACAGCATTCTGGTGGTGGCAAAATCATGCGTTGACTGGCATGCGGTCTGGCTGACCCCGGGTGCCGATGCATGCTGTCTGACTGTGCCACTAGCTACTTTCGATGACCTCCCGCTGCTTCCAACTCGTCTCCTCCTCCTCTCTGTCTCCCCATCTGAACTTTCCTACTTTTCTTCTTATAGCGGGCACCCACGTGACATCCACGGACGCAACGTCATCATCAACCGCTTCACTTGTATTTGACAACTCAACAAAGGAAGCAGCACTGGGTACAACATCATCATCATCATCAGACCGTACGTCCATATGTGTAATGCTGCCTGACTGGGACATATCCCTGTTATCTACATCCTCTGGCACTAATGTTTGTGCATCACTCATTTCTTCCAACGGATTTGTAAATAACTCTGCTGACGGATAAAGTGAAGCGGCTGTGGTGCTAGTGTTGGTGGTGGCGGCAGGCGGGCGAGTGGTAACTGGAGAGGTGCCCGAAGCTAAGCTGGAGGAAGATGGTGCGTCTAGGTTCTGAGCGGAAGCTATAGAAGATTGGATGTCCTGTGTTAGCCAGTCAACCATGTCCTCAGAACTGTTCAAGTTCAGGGTAAGTTGCCTCTGAAATCTGGGCATTATTCTAGGGCCAAAGGGAATCACAGCACCACGACCACGACGGCCCCTGCTGGGTGGCCTGCCTCTGCCTGTCATTTTTTTTACGATTAGTGGTACTATGCGTGCAAGCTACTGTGACACCAGATATGAGTGTCACTGTGCACTGGCAAAAGTTGGCAGACTAGATGCAATAGGCCTCACACACACACCTGTAGGCAGGCAACTGATATTCAATCGATTATAGAAAAATAAGGGTTCTTTTATTTCACTGTACACTACGGTTGCACCAGATATGAGTGTCACTGTGCACTGGCAAAAGACGCCACCCAGAATTGCATGTTGTGCATTTATGATCAAGTGGTGTATATTACATGGAAGACACTGGCAGTGTTTTCTTATTAGCCTTGATATAAACAAAAAGTTTTTTCACCCCCTCCAATATATTGACAAATAATACAATATATATATTGTTTGTTTTCTTTTTTCTTGTTCCCAACCTTATAGTACTTGCACTTATCTTTTTCTCCTTTTTTTGTTGTTCCATACAACAATTGGTTTCAGCTATTTTAAATAGGTTATAGCTCCCCAAGGATTGAGCAAATTGTTTTGCCATATGAGGGGAACTATAACAACCATCACGACATCCAATAGGATATCATTTGAATCAACGCATATACTATAGTATTCTTGTATGTATATGGACAGTTCTATACCTCTCCATTGTATTATATATATTTTGGGTGTGTAAGATATACTGTATATCTTTCAGATTATATCATAACCTATTGTGACTAGATATGGTTCATAACAATAGCTTAAACAATATCCACTTAGCCATTTAATAATTCCATTTTTCGTTACAATTTATTCACTGGCAAAAGTTGTCAGAGTAGATGCAATAGGCCTCACACACACGCCTGTAGGCAAGCAACTGATATTCAATCGATTATAGTCAAAAAAGGGTTCTTGTATTTCACTGCACACTACGGTTGCACCAGATATGAGTGTCACTGTGCACTGGAAAAAGTTGGCAGAGTAGATGCAATAGGCCTCACACACACGCCTGTAGGCAGGCAACTGAGATTCAATCGATTACAGTAAAAAAAGGGTTGTTTTATTTCACTGCACACTACGGTTGCACTAGATATGAGTGTCACTGTGCAATGACAAAAGTTGGCAGAGTAGATGTAATAGGCCTCACACACACGCTAGCAGGCAGGCATATGCAATTAGATTACACAGAAAAAAATAATAAAATAAAATAAAAAGAGCTTTTTGGGTTGCTGTCCTTGCAGCAGACATCAAAGGAGTCCTTCAGGTGTGTAGTGAAAGCTAAATACACAGCTTGGCTATCTATTTCCCTATAAAATCAGCAGAAAAAAATAATAACATATAATAAATAATGTTTTAGCCCTAAAAATGGCTTTTTGGGTTGCTGTCCTTGCAGCAGATATCAAAGGAGTACTTCAGGTGTGTAGTGAAAGCTAAATGCACACAGCCTTTTTAAATTGCAATTCGGTAAAATTAAAAGGTCTCTATTTAAGCACATAGCATATGTTTTTTACAAACGTTTTTAGTTAGTAAAGACCTTGCTTTTGGAAAGAAGTTCACTAACTAAAAACTTTTGTAAAAAAAATATGCCATGTGCTTAAATAGAGCCCTTTTAAATTTACCGAATCACAATTTAATAAGGCTGACAGCCTGGCTATCTATTTCCCTATTAAATCAGCAGCAGGTAGAATAATATGTGCTCTCTCAACGAATGTAGCTTCAGAATGATTCTAAAATCGAGGCTGTCATTCAGATGGAAGGCTCTGGAAGGGAGTGTATGCTGCTGATTGGCTGGAATGTGTCTGCTGACTGTAAGGTGCAGGGTCAAAGTTTCCTCAATGATAAAGAATAGGGGGCGGTCCGAAAAGCGCATGTCTTCGCCGTTCGTTGCGAACGCGAACATGCGAAAATCGCCGCGAATAGTTCTCCGGCGAACTGTTCAGGATATCACTATTGATGATAAATATTTTTTAATTCAAATTCTCCTGATTCCTGAGTGTAAAATGACCAATACTCTTAAAACATTTTAATCTGGCGGTGTCACAATCTGATTCCGTTTATCTGAAACTGAGAAAATGTCCCCTATCAGGTCCCTCCCGGCATATAATTAATAGCAGAAAACATTTGGGTCATTTGTAGTCCAACAGAAGAGCAATTGTATTCCTCTTATGAACTTTGTTTAGATGTCTTACAAATAGTCTTGTCTGTTGTTTGCACGTGTTTTAGTTTTGCAATTAATAAACTGCTTAAAAATTTTTTTCCAATGTGGTAATAACATATTTTTGACATAGCTACTCTACAAGTTCTACATGTGAAAGAAATTTTAATTGGATTTTTCAACCATTTTTTATTGTTCTGATTAAGAAAAAAAAGACAATGTATTAGCTTCAGATTGGTTCAGTTGGGTTCATATAAGAAATATACATTTCCATTTAGATGCATGTTATCACTCTTTTTAACATAATTGTAAAATTCTTTATTCCTGATATTTTTGTTTCGAACAGATGTGTCCTTAAACAAGTAATACATGTGAAGAGCACGTTTCCCTTCTTCACCAGATTGGGTAAGGGAAGATTTCCGTGTTTCCCATGGTTACATGAACACTAACCAAAGTCATGTGAAACAACAAGGAAAAGAAACATCCTTTATACGTTCTGATTGTGGGAAAGGGTTTACTAGGAATACAAATCTTATAGGACTTAAGGGGGTTCATACAGGAGAAAATCCATATGGATGTTCAGACCATGAGAAGTGTTTCAGTACATTCACACAACTCAATTCTCAAGAGAGACCTCAGTTGGAAGAAAAAACATATGCATGTTCTGATTGTGGGAAACGTTTCAGTAAGGCCTCAATTCTCAATGATCATAAGATAACTCACACAGAAGAAATATATATTTTATTGTGACGAGATCAGTCTCGTCACTGCGAATTGGAGAAGCCTGGTTGCCCAAATCCTTCCTTTTGACTACGGCCCATGTTGATTTTCCCCCTACATAGACATGGAAGCCATGCTTCATTTGGTCAGAAAGGACTATGATCTAACTTTTGAACAACTGGACCAATTTATATGATTTGGACATATGTTTGTATTTGGAGTATGCTGATTTGGAAAATGTACGTTTTATGTGAATGTGATGCATACTTTTAAAGTTATGAATAATGTGGAAAAATGTGTAGAAATGTGTTACAGATTCTGACCACCCCCATCTATGAGTCACTAAGGCCAGATGGTTTAGAGCAAAGGTTATCTACATGCACAACAGGGGAGATAGCAGAACAAAGGGTCTCCAGACATACAGGCTCCATATTCCCATGGGGTTTCTCAGCCTTCTTAGCAGGGGCACAGGATAGAGCAGAGGCATGTTTCCCCTTTGGTGTTCAGAAGCCAAATGACTCTATTAGCCACACCTAGTGGGCCGACCTGGGAGGAGTCTCATATTTCCCACGGTGTGACAGTATGTGATTGGCCAGAGGCCATTAGGGGCTGACCTCAGGTAGCCCCTCCCTCTACTGTGTATGTGAAAATGGTTTTAATATGTCTTTGTAATTAAAAAAAGGAGAGAGTTCACTGCTTGACCCTCAAACACAGAGCTTATGTCTCGTTCTTGGGGGGATTCATGGTATGCTGTTACAGACTGACTGCCAGGAGTGTAAGCATCTGGGGTGCTTTTCCAGTTCAGCTGCTAGGAGCTATTCGTGAGGTTCCAGTTCCAGGCTTAGAGCATATTCCCCTTGGATGCAGTTTGGGGGAATGGGTGTCCTGCAGTAGCTGTCACTATATCACTGGATGGGCAGATCGACTAAAACGGCCTTGGCACCCCTTATATGTGTGGGGTACCGTAACATTTATGTTCTGAATGTGGGAAATATTTCACTTGGACCGCAGATCTCAATGTTCATAAGAGAACTCACACAGGAGAAAAAACATTTTCATGTTCTGAATGTGGGAAATGTTTCAGCAAGTCATCAAATTTAAAGACTCATGAGAAAGACCATTACTAATTTCTGATGATGCTGAAAGTTTCACCCAGTTTTCACATTTCTATTTTAATATGGAAATTCCAACTGGAAGAAGCGCATTGTACAAATATGACAAATGTCTCACTCTCAAAGCATATCTTAGTGAACATTTGGATGTGGAAACATGTTTCCAATAACACTTATGTTTATTGTACTTAATAAGAGGATTAGGACCATTCTTGTGCTATGAATGTTGGAAATAATCTAACAGCAGCTTACATACTTTTTGATAACAGTAAATTCACACAGAGAAAAAATATTTACATATTCTGATTGTGGGAAATGTTAAAAAAAGTTTATCTTGTTATATGTCAGATAAATCTATTTGTAGATTAAATAAAACTCTAATTACACATAAGGTAACTTAAAAATTAAAGATCATTTTCATTATTATCATCATTTCATTATTTATATAGCACCAACATATGTGAGGCTCTAGGTGTGGAGGTAAGAGAAACTAAGGTGTATGGAACTTGAAAGTCAGTTGGTGATTGCTTCTGCTTAGCTGGGTGGTATGCGGCCCAGTGTCACTTGCTGAGCACCTGCAGAAGTGGCTGCCTTAGTCGTGGTGTGAATGGAACTGGAAAGTTGTCAGTAGGTGATTACTTCTTCTTAGCTGGATGGTATGAGGCCCAGTGTCATTAGCTCAGCCCCTGAAAAAGTGGCTGCCTCAGTCCTGGTGGTGAATAGACCTAGAATAAGAGTAAACATTATACATATTTAGCTTATCACAAAATTCCAAGAGGTGTTAAAATCAGACTATCCACCTTTTTGAATTTCACATAGCTATAAAGAAAGGTGGGAGTCCAGGTAATGTGCTCTGAACACTTGCTAGCCATCCTGTCTTATTAGGAGATGGATGTCCTGAATAAATTAGCTAAGAACATTTCTCAATTAAACAATCAACTGAGTTTTAAAAATTAAGAATGTAATATTTCCTATACAAAACTTAGGTGTGAACTAGACACAAAAGAAGCTAAAATAATCAATAATTAAAGGAATACAATAAAGACATTAATAACCTTGAAAAAAGGACATTTTTTTAGAAGCCGCTCCATTGAGGTCTGGGAGGAGGGTAGGTCTTTGCTTAGAAAGAACAGAGACTCTAAGAGGAGAAGGTGGAATACACTCATCATATACCACCTCTACTACTACAACTCTCTCCTTGCTGGCCTCCGCCTCATCCGTCTCTCTCCACTTCAGTCCATTATGAATGCCTCCGCTAGACTCATCTACCATGCTCATTGCTCAGTGTCTGCAGCACATCTCTTTCAGACACTACACTAGCTTCCCTTAGCCTCTATTTTAACTCTTGACCCTAACGTAAAAAGCCCTAAACAATAATTCACCCTCTTATTTCTTTGCTCTTGTATCTAAATACTTTCTCAGCCATCCTCTTCGCTCTGCTAATGCCCTTCTTCTTTACACCTCTCTTATCACCTCCTTTCATGCCTCCCTTCAGGACTTTTCTTGTGCTGTCCCTATTCTTAGGAACTCCTCACCTCACTCCACTAGACTATCCTCCCTCCTCAAATCCTTAAAACCCTCACTAAAACTCATCTGTTTAAAGAAGCGTATCATTTTCAGCCTTAATATGTGCAATTTAGTGTTCCTCACCTTTCTATACCTCACCTATAACCTGTAGATTGGTTGCTTTAGACAAAGCACTTTGTTTGTTTTAATTTAAACAAAATAACAGGGTCCTCCGTTATTTTGTAATTTAGTAAAATTATGTTTGACTTGTATCTACCCTGTTTAGAGCTACGGAATATGTTGGCGCATGATAAATAATGGTTAATAATAATAATAATAATAATATGAAGGATAAACTTGAGAAATCAGATTTTTTTTGGACTACAGACCACTTCAGTATAGTGGCGATAAATAAGCTAATATACTGGATGATATACACAATAAGACTTTAATTAATGTTTTTTCTTTCTCCCAAGCTATGAAGGACAGTAGAGACAGTAGAGACTGTAGATGTAGTGACACAGGAAAAAAGTATTTGAGGATTTTGTTGATTTCTTGAAGTGAAGGGGTAGATCTGGGTACAAATGATTGGCTGAATGGGGTTGTATTGTGGCATTAGTTTTAGTGTGTTTTGCTTATTAGCGTATTGGTGATACTTATGACTATACATATACCAATCAGACCTGTACCCAGGTCATGGGATGTCTATACTCTCTATGTGGGTACAGTTTATTCTGTATAACAATTATTATTTTAATATTTTGTCTAGTAAACAATATCATGGGCTGTTTTACTTTCTAATCCATCATCACTTCACATATCACACTTGCTTGTCCTGGTCACATCCATACACACATTGCAATGATATGTCTGCACTATCACAATAAATTATTTGATAATGGATACCAATATCACATTACATAATGTTATATAATGAGTATTTCATTATAATTAAATCAATATGTATAATAATTATTTGCAGTTACTGGATCATTGCAGTAGTACAAAATAATAATAAAACATGTAATATTGTTTAAGGCAATGGAAGATTCATTTTTGGGTATTTCTTTTTTCAATTTGAAATGTAAGACTGTTAGATTCAGCATTAATATAATTATTTTTGATCACATAAAGTATTGCTCTGTTTTACTGCTATGAACAGGAATAGGAGAGAAAGAAAATATAATTATAAGTCGCAGAGCTAACGGCACCTTCCATAGTGAGACTGTAGTACATAGTAATTATCACAATCACAGATGGCGGCTCTTGGATATCCAATGATTATGCCCATCTGGCCATCCTGTGATATTTGTGTCTCTGTACAATCAGTGTTAACATTTCAGTGCTGGAAATAGTAACACAAGATCACCATGCATTACTGTGTAACATGTATGTTTTAGGAAGAACATGACAATACTTTGTATGTTTAAATCAAGCATTCATCAGAAACATGGAGACATTAGAGTGCAGTCACCATCTAACAACAGATCACCACGTCTAAGAAAACCAATTATGTATTAAAGAAGTATATTAGCTCCAGCTTTCATATGCACAAACTGCATACTCTATAGCACAATATTGCTTACACACACAATCTGCATCAGCCCCCTGCCTTACTCACTGCCATCTTACATCTACCACCCTTCCATGTCACACCACAACCTTACCTTCTAGATTGTAACTCCTTGGAGTAGGGACCTCTCTGCTGTTGCACCAAAATATCTACAGATCCTTGTATGATATTTGTATTGCACTGTCCCAGTAGTTGTATTTCTACATACGTTACAATATGATTATACCTTGGTAATTTGTTGTACCCACTGTACTTTATTATTATTATTATTATCAAATTATTATCAAATCCTGACCTCAGATGATGACAATGGTCAAAGGGAAAGTGAAAAACTCAAGGAGAAGATCCACAGTTGGGGCGGTTGTGTGGCATATTTGAGAAGATTACGTAGAAATATGGCTTTTACAAACGATAATGTTGATGATATTTTAAGAGTCGTTAAATCTTCCACAGTCAATGTTATTATAGTATACATCTCTGCAGATCACATTAGAGACTTTCTCACTATTTTTTATAG
>CM050163.1:3015576-3074867 GCA_027410445.1 Discoglossus pictus
TCAACATGTCTAAAACTGAACTTCTAATCTTTCCACCCTCTACTACAGCTTCCACACCTCAAATATCTTTCACTGTTGACAACACCATCATCGCCCCTACCTCCCAGGCCTGTTGTCTTGGGGTTCTACTGGATCCCGCCCTCTCTTTTATTCCTCACATCCAAGCAATAACAAAATCATGTCAGTTTCACCTAAAAAACATCTCCAAAATTCGTCATTATCTTACACAAGACACAGCTAAAATTTTAATTCACTCTCTCATCATCTCTCGACTCAACTACTGCAATTCCCTCCTTGCTGGCCTCCCCATCTCTCGTCTGTCTCCCCTCCAATCCATAATGAACGCCTCCGCAAGACTCATCTTCAATACCAAACGATCAGTGTCTGCAGCCCCTCTCTGTCAATCACTCCACTGGCTTCCCATAGCTTCCCGAATCAAATTTAAAATCATGACCCTAACACATAAAGATCTCAACAACAGTGCACCCCCTTATATCTCTGCTTTTGTTTCAAAATACTCTCCCAACCGGCCCCTTCGTTCTGCTAACGACCTTCTTCTTTCCTCCTCTCTCATCACCTCCTCTCACTCCCGTCTTCAAGACTTTTCTCGTGCTTCCCCATCCATTTGGAACTCCTTGCCCCGCTCCATTAGATTATCTTCCTGCCTCAAAACCTTTAAGAAATTATTAAAAAACACACCTGTTTAAAAAATCTTATCACCTTCAGCCTTAACATGTACAACTGAACATTCCACAGCTTAATAACACTCACACCCACAATCTACACTACAACACACAGACACCTCCACTTGACTAAACAAATTGCTTTCAATTGTATTTGTCACCCTCTTGTATCACACCTAAACCCTTAGATTGTAAGTTTGCGAGTTTTCAATCTTGTGTCAGGCCTTGGAAACAAGCTCTATGTACATTTGATTTTATGCTCAAAAACAGGGCTCTCCATTCTTTACAAGGTGTTTAATTTGTTTTCTGCTATGTACTCAACCCCTGTACAGCGCTACGGAATATGTTGGCGCGATATAAATAAAGATAATAATAATAATAATCTCCCCACAGTCAGGTGTCTGTCAAGGGCAGGTTTCAGCGTAAGAAGCCAATGCCACAAAGTCACCCCCATGCCCGGCGTCTGACAGCTGGCTTGTCTGAACTCTTGGCCCGCCAGCTTTTACCATACAAGCTGGTGGAGTCTGAGGCGTTCAAAAACTTTTTAGCGATTGGGATACCGCAGTGGAAGGTACCCGGCCGAAATTTCTTTGCCCAAAAGGCAATCCCCAACCTGTACTCAATTGTGCAAAAGGAAGTAATGGCATCTCTGGCACACAGTGTTGGGGCAAGGGTCCATCTGACCACTGATACCTGGTCTGCAAAGCATGGTCAGGGCAGGTATATCACCTACACTGCGCATTGGGCAAACCTGCTGACGCCTGCCAAGCATGGAATGCGTGGCTCTGCAGAGGAGTTGGTGACACCGCCACGACTTGCAGGCAGGCCTGCTGCCACCTCCTCTACTCCTCCTACTCCATCCTCTTCCATAACCTCCTCAGCTGAGTCCTCTTCTGCTGCTGCGTCTTGCTCCACATCAACGGCACCCCCCCAGCTCCCCAGATACTATTCCACATCCCGGATACGGCAGTGTCATGCCGTCTTGGGGTTGACTTGCCTCAAAGCAGAGAGTCACACCGGGCCAGCACTCCTGTCCGCCCTGAACGCACAGGTGGATCAATGGCTGACTCCGCACCAACTAGAGATTAGCAAAGTGGTTTGTGACAACGGAAGAAATTTGTTGGCGGCATTGAATTTGGGCAAGTTGACGCATGTGCCGTGCATGGCACATGTGTGTAATCTGATCGTACAACGCTTTGTCCATAAGTATCCAGGCTTACAGGACGTCCTGAAGCAGGCCAGAAAGGTGTGTGGCCATTTCAGGCGTTCCTACACAGCCATGGCGCACTTTTCAGATATCCAGCGGCGAAACAACATGCCAGTGAGGCGCTTGATTTGTGACAGCCCCACACGTTGGAATTCAACACTCCTAATGTTCGACCGCCTGCTCCAACAAGAAAAAGCCATTAACGAGTATTTGTATGACCGGGGTGCTAGGACAGCCTCTGCGGAGCTGGGGATTTTTTTGCCACGTTACTGGACGCTCATGCGCAATGCCTGTAGGCTCATGCGTCCTTTTGAGGAGGTGACAAACCTTGTCAGTCGCACCGAAGGCACCATCAGCGACATCATACCATTTGTTTTCTTCCTGGAGCGTGCCCTGCGAAGAGTGCTGGATCAGGCCGTAGATGAGCGTGACGAGGAAGAGGAAGAGTTGTGGTCACCATCACCACCAGAAACAGCCTTATCAGCATCGCTTGCTGGACCTGCGGCAACGCTGGAAGAGGATTGTGAGGAAGAGGAGTCAGAAGAGGAATGTGGCTTTGAGGGGGAGGAGGAAGACCAATCACAACAGGCATCCCAGGGTGCTCGTTGTCACCTATCTGGTACCCGTGGTGTTGTACGTGGCTGGGGGGAAGAACATATCTTCAGCGAGATCACTGAGGACGAGGAACGGGACATGACTAGCTCGGCATCCAACCTTGTGCAAATGGGGTCTTTCATGCTGTCGTGCTTGTCGCAGGACCCTCTTATAAAAAGGTTGAAGGGGAACGACCTGTACTGGGTGTGCACGCTACTAGACCCCCGGTATAAGCAGAAAGTGCCTGATTTGTTACCAAATTACCGCAAGTCAGAAAGGATGCAGCAGGTCCAAAACAAATTAACACGTATGCTTTACACAGCATATAAGGGTGATGTCACAGCACAAGGGCAATATAACAGGGGAAGAGGTGAAAGTAATCCACCTCCCACGACCACGCCGGCAAGGACAGGACGTTTAAAAGACGTGTTGTTGATGGAGGACATGCGGACCTTTTTCAGTCCTACGCATCGCATCAGCCCTTCGGGATCCACCCTCAGAGAACGACTTGACCGACAGGTAGCAGACTACCTCGCCTTAACTGCAGATATCGACACTCTGAGGAGCGATGAACCCCTTGACTACTGGGTATGCAGGCTAGACCTGTGGCCTGAGCTATCCCAATTTGCAATTGAACTTCTGGCCTGCCCCGCTTCAAGTGCCCTGTCAGAAAGGACCTTCAGTGCAGCAGGAGGTTTTGTCACCGAGAAGAGAAGTCGCCTAGGGCAAAAAAGTCTAGATTGCCTCACCTTTATAAAGATGAATGAGGGATGGATCCCGAAGGGACTGACACTGGGCGATACATTCGACTGAAAAAGGCCTGATGAGATGAGCTGCCTTCGGCTATAAATGGTCCACACGCTGCTGTCTGTTATCTGTGAATGCCGGATGACTTGCGTGACTTATCCGCCACCAACTAGGGTTCAAGAAGACGCAATGTTTTATGGCACTTTCTGACTGGGGAACAAAGGTCAATTTTTCTGGCCGCTGCAACAGCAGCGGCTGCAACAATATCTAATTTTTGAATTTCAATTTTTATGCCAGAAGGCGTACGGCATGTAATGGAAAAGAAAGCATATTGAACAGTCTTGCATAACACAACAGTTGTGCAAAAATACATATTTACAATAAAGACATTTTGTTAAAATTAGGTGGCTAGGCCTTCTTTTTTTTACTTTTTTGGTTAATGCATTTTCTTTTTTTTTTACTGTGATTGCAATTTTTAAGAGAAACCTAAGACATGTTAAAACAGACAATAGTAAAGTCCTATTATCTATCACCACTCCAGCAGTAGCTTATTATTTACAATATCTAACCTGCTCAATCGCCCTTGGGTTACCCTAGGGCAGGCTTCAGTAGGCGACCTCTCCTTTCCTCGGATAATTTTGCCGCCGGTTGCTTCTGAAGGGTCTCCTCCAGGGCTCCCCCACTCCGGTCCTTACCCCCGAGTCGCTTCAACCATTAACAAATGTTTTATTATTTTAGGGGGGCACTAAATGGGGATGTTATCCAGGGATCCCAAATTGTCTGGAACTGGGTGATTCTATCCAAGACTACATGGTTAAATCTCTCGTTGAGCAGTAAATAGTTGATTTTTTTTATTAATTCCTGAAAGTTTTAATTTGGGGTTTTCCAACTACTAGCTATGTGTATTTTTTCTTTCAAAAAATATTTTATTAGGTCAATCTTAAACATTTTAGAAGCTAGTAAGCATGTTTCTTCCCATAGTCTTATGACTGCCGAACACTCCCACCAGACATGAATAAATGTAGCCTCATTACCACTGTTCCTAAAACATGAGCTGCTCCGTTTTGAGTAGCCAGGTGTTTCTTTGGGGGGTTCCCCTACCACTTATCGTATATATAAAATGATGTATCCTGCAAAAATTATAGTGTTCAGCCAGGGGTAAATTGTATCTATCTCTCACCCACTCAAAGGTCATTATTTTGTCGTCATGCCACCATGGACCAACCCTTAGTAGGTTCTGAGACTTCCACCAACTGAGAGAGCTTTCCGGAAGATGTATCTTAAAGTGGGGATTGGGTACGATAGGGGTAAGATCTGATACCCGAGTGTCCAGTTTTTGTGTCCAGTTCATCTACGTCCATATTTTTAATGAGTGCTTAATCAATGGGTTTTTCAAGTTTCTCAAAAAAGTATACAGGCCTGGAATCCATATTACTGTATCCCATGTATAAGGTGACATGCTTACATTTTCCATAAATACCCAGAGCGGCTGATGTGTTTTGGAGAATGCGCCAGAGGAATGAAAGCCAGCTGCGCTGCCTTGTAATACAGTTTGAGATTCGGGTCCCTACCCTCTTTTGGAAAGACTATGAGGTCGACCTGATTCAATTAAGGGGGCATAGGTTGTTCATTTAGTATAGCGTTAAACAAAGATGTTAGGTGCGGGCTCAAATTTCTTATAGTACAGATGAGTAAAACCGTCTGGCCCTGGGGACTTGCCAAATTTAAGATCTTGGATTGTAGATTTAACTTCCTCTTGGGATATGTCTAGGTTCAAGCTGTCCAATTGCCGTACAGGTATTTTGTGGACTTCTTGCTGTAGTAGGAAGGACTCTGTCAGATCCGCTGCAGCGGGATTGGGATGAATATATGGTCTGATCGAAGTTTTGAAATGTTTCTTGGATAGCATTGGGGCTAAAGGAGGTTTGGCCATCAGGTAGTCTAAAGATACCGTATATTATGTCCTCTCTTGGGGGGTAAAGACACTAATAATTCCTCCAATAAAATTCAGCTTTTTTTTTGTGGGCAAGGTCCCTGATTAGCCCCTTGGGTTATCTGTTAAAAAGAGTGGTGCAGAGACTGTGGGGGCTGTTAGCCTCCTTGTCCCTGTGTGGCCGTTTAGAATCCCTGCTGCTGCATGTTTCAGCTTTATTAAGGTGCAATTGTACAGCGTTTGACTCAAGTAGCTGCCTGTGCTGGGTCAGTTTGGCTTAATTGCTGGGCCCTTTTCCTGCCAAGATGGTGACCAACAGTCCATGGGCCTCTATGTCCCCTTCACTACCTTTGTCCCCGCTTGTGTGCTTATTTGGGATGGCCCCCCTTTATATCTCCGGCCCGTGGCC
This sequence comes from Discoglossus pictus, assembly GCA_027410445.1. Classification (NCBI taxonomy): domain Eukaryota; kingdom Metazoa; phylum Chordata; class Amphibia; order Anura; family Alytidae; genus Discoglossus; species Discoglossus pictus. The sequence goes on from CM050163.1 coordinate 3,021,150, forward strand.
TTGTAAGGGTCACCCCTCAATCTCTGAGTGTGGATATGCAGGGATGGGGCGTTGAATCAGGCCTACCTTCTTCTCTGCTCGCTGCAAGATCAACAATACCTAATTTTTCAGGCATGTGTACATGCCTAATTTTTCTGGCCTCTGGTGCTGCACTGTGGCTTCAACAACCAAACCCCCAAAAAAGGCACATAACAGGGATTAAACTGATAGGAGTAGTACTACTTAACACACCACTCATATCTGGTGTAACAGTAGTGTACATTGAAAACCAAAAACATTTTTTCTACTGTAATAGATTGCATAGCAGTTAGTTGTCTGCAAGCGTGTGTGTCAGACCTACAGCGTCTACTCTATCCAACTTCTGCAAGTGCACAGTGCCACTCATATCTGTTGTCACAGTAGCTTGGACGCATAGTACCGATCTGTCAAAACCTGTAATGATGAATAAAGTCTAGAGTAGCCTGGTTCCCTTATCCTCTACAGGTTGAGACCTAATGTTTGGGTGACTCCAGACCAACACATGAGTACAAGCAGCACACAAACACAAAGCCGCCATCCTCCTCCTGGTGCAGCATCTTCATCCACATCAACCACTGCTGTCCTCCTTGCCCTCTCTCAACCATCCGCCACTCCGTCTCTCGCCTTGAGCAGTTCTTTGCTCGTCTGCCCATAGTCAGGTGCCTGTATAGGACATGTTTGAGCGTAAGAAGCTAATGTCTCAAAGTGCCCCAAAAATGAAGTGATATGACCAACAAAGCATCTTTTTCCATCTCCCAGTTCTAAAAATCCAGGCCTTATACACGCCCCCTGATAGGTGCTGTAACAAGTATTAAACTGATAAGAGTAGTACTTACAAACACATCACTCCTATCTGGTGGCACCTTTGACTGCACGTGCCGTGCCCCAAAATTGAAGTGATACGACCAACAAAGCATCTTTTTCCATCTCCTGGTTCTAAAAATCCAGGCCTTATACACGCCCCCTGATAGGTGCTGTAACAGGTATTAAACTGATAAGAGTAGTACTACTTAACACACCTTATAATAATGCAGAGAGAGGCAATGCAGTGAGAGGAGTCTGAAGAAGAGGAGTCAGAGGAGGAAGGTGGCTTTGAGGAGGTGGAAGACCAAACACAGCAGGCGTCCCAGGGGGCTTGTTGTCACCTTTCCGGGACCCTTGGTGGCTGGGTGGAGGAAGAGACCGTCAATGACATCAGTGAGGACAAGGAACGGGACATGGCTAGCTTGGTATCCAACCTTGTGCAAATGGGGAGTTTGCGGTTGTGCAAATGGACTGTTTGTGGTTGTTTGCGGCGCATTAAACGGGGATATTGGTCTGTTACTGTGAAGCGGGTGTAACCCTTACACTACCTGATCGATACAACATCATACCTGATGTTTTAAAGCACGTTATTCCAAACAATTTAGGAATGTTAGGTAATTTATGCCCTTTATGGCTTAAAACCAGACTCTGCATCAACTATGTAATTTTCCGTGGGAGTTTTGCCATGGATCCCCTTTCGGCATGCCACAGTCCAGTTGTTAGATCCCTTGAAACAACTTTCCCATCACTATTGTGGCCAGAAAGAGTCCCTGTGGGTTTTAAAATTCGCCTGAACATTGAAGTCTATGGCGGTTCGCCGATGTTCGGCGGTTCGCGAACATTTGCGGCAGTTCGCGTTGGCGGTTCGCGAACCGAAAATTTTAGGTTCGCGACATCACTAGGTGATATAATTCATGGCATCACGTATGATATGAATAATGACATCAAGTATGACATCACTGAATAAATGTATCATATAAAAATTACATAATTCATGATATTACTGATGACATCATACTAGATCCCTATGATGTCAGTTTTGACAACTATTTTTAATTTATGAGTTTTGAATATTAAAACAAATATGTTGACACTTGAAGTAAGTGGTATGTCTTGTCTTTGTCAAGCTGTGCTACTGTTAACCATAGAAAAAAATAATCTGAGGGAGATAACTATAAATGGCAAAGTAAGTTATCTACTAAATGATATTATTTCCATCAAATTGTTTTCTATGGAATTTCCCTGATTTTTTAATAGCATATTATACATCATTTTATTAAAAAGTGCTTAAAATCAACATTTTTGCCTATTGAAACCTTTCAAACAGTCGTGGAAAGGACTAGATGTACTAGCCAATGACAGGTTGTGTATTTGCAGTGTGTTACTAAAATACAAAATATGTGAAATAAACATACTGTATACATGGGGGCTTCTATCGCTCTTTTGCCTACCATAAATTGAATTATTGTTGTGGTAAACTATCTCCCCACAAAATCTACTACACAGACTAGGAACTGGCCCACGCTGATGAGAGGCAATAACCTGGCTTCTGCATATTCCATCCTGGGCTTTGCTTGAAGCTGTATAATACATCAGCCATATGTATAAAATGAGTCATGTTTGAATTGGTATTTGGATTAAGTGAAGCCTTTGTGGGCACATTTGCATGTCCCTGCCCAGGTTCCCAGAATGCAGTGCAAGCAGTGTATTTCTTGGAATTCCAAGAAGGAAACAAGTTTTTTTTACTTGATTTAGATGTTGAACACAAATGTACTGTTTATTTATCTATCAAAGTGCCTGAAAACTTTGATGTTTAATGGCCAGGCATTCTTTCTCTACTACTAAGTATCTCTTCTCCTGAGGTATCAGTTTTCGCCTGAGAAACAGTATTGGATGCTCTTCATTTTCTACCATCTATAATAAAACAGCACATAAACCCATTCCAGAAGCATTATTTTGTAGGATGGGGCTATTAAAACTAGATCTCAACAAAGTGGCGACTTTAGATCTTTCACTGCTTCATCAGCTTCTTTGCCCTGCTTTACCAACTCAGATGTTCTAGCTTTTCTCAGATCCACCATTATCATTATTATTATCGTTTATTTATAACGCGCCGACTTATTCCGTAGAGCTGTACATAAGATAATTTCAAGATAAAGATACATACAAATTAAACATAGCAAAGCAAAGAGGGCCCTATCTTTCAGCCTCAAATCCATAGGGCATCATTCTATTATCGGCCGTAAATCGGCCGTAAGGCTGCCATTCCTTGCGGGGGTCCCGTTATCTTGCAATTCAATTAAACGGCCCCGCAAGGATCTCCTCTTACGGCCGGCCGTAAATCTTGAAACCGGCCGTAAGCTCTGAAATGTAAAAACTCAAAAATAAATTCAAGCCCGCACTGTACAGCTCTGTAAATGCTAGGGATCATATTGGGGGACATGAGGATTAATATTAACCCACTCTCAAGCTTGCACATCTGCCCAAACCCGAGTTCAAATTAACTGTTTATTTTCCGGCTGCGGCGTGGGCGTGTCTGAGGTGCTCCAAGCCCTATGGGCTTTTTACATGTATATTTTACGTATATTAAAAAAAAAAAATACACTATGGACACTATGGGCCTCATTCTATTATCGGCCGCAGCCGCTGCGGGGCCGCAAGGACTGGCCGCAAGCTTTACGGCTATTCTATTCCCCTCCGGCCGGGGACTCCGGCAGGCTTGCGTCCGGCGCCTTGTTATCTCTTGCGGCCGATCGCGCCGGAGGAAAGCCTTTGATCTAAAACAGCCGCAAGGAAATCGGCCGTAAGAAAAGCCTGGTTGCGATTCTATTGCTCCGGGAACCCTGTCTGCAAGGCTAAAAACGAGCCGCAGCTTACTTGCAGCAAACTGGTACCGCTAGCACCAATTAACCACATAAAATAGCTCAAATAAAGCCATCCTGCACTTTGCAGAGTCTATAAAGTGATATTCGGTGTTAGCAAAAATAGCACATAATTACCCTATACTCAAATCCGTAAAATATATATTTTTTAATATACGTAAAATATACATGTAAAAAGTCCATAGGGCTTGGAGCACATCAGACACGCCCACGCCGCAGACGGAAAATAAACAGTTAATTTGAACTCGGGTTTGGCAAGATGTGCAAGCTTGAGAGTGGGTTAATTTTAATCCTCATGTCCCCCAATATGATCCCTAGCATTTACAGAGCTGTACAGTGCGGGCTTGAATTTATTTTTCACTTTTAATATTTCTGAGCTTACGGCCGGTTTCAAGATTTACTGCCGGCCGTAAGAGGAGATCCTTGCGGGGCCGTTTAATAGAATCGCGAGCAAACAGAACCCCCACAAGGAATCGCAGCCTTACGGCCGATTTACGGCCGATAATAGAATGATGCCCATAGTATTTAAGGTTGAAAAAAGACTTTCAGTCCATCAAGTTCAACCTTTTAAGATCTCCTCTGATCTGCAATATGCGGATTAACTATTAATTCATTAGTTGTTAATTAATTATTAATCAATTATTTAATGTTTAAAAAAAATATATATATATTATTATTAATTAGTCCAGAGGAAGGCAAATAGAAAAAAAAAAAAAAAAAAAACAAGCGAGACTTAGCCAATTGTCTCAAGGGGAAATGAAAAAAAAAATTTGGATCATTATTGTCTCTCTAATTATCCATGATAACCCTGAATACCCTTTTTAATTAGAAATAAATCTAGACCCCTTTTAAAGTTATCTATCGAATCCGCTGTCACCACCTCCTCTGGTAGAGAATTCCACAGATTAACCACCCTTACTGTGAAGAACCCTTTTCTTTCTTTGAGGTGGAATCTTTTTACTTCTAACCTCAAGGGATGTCCTCTTGTCAGTTGAAAACCTCTTAACACAAAAAGCTCCCCCGACAAATCTTTATACTGACCATGGATGTATTTATATAAGGTAATCATATCTCCTCTTAGACGCCTTTTTTCTAGAGAAAATAAGTTTAATTTGGTTAGCCTTTCTTCATAACTTAGCCCCTCCATTCCCCTTATTAGTTTTGTTGCCCTTCTCTGTAGCTTTTCCAGCTCTAAAATGTCCTTTTTATGAAGTGGTGCCCAAAATTGTACTCCATATTCCAAATGAGGGCGTACTAGAGATTTGTATAGTGGCAGAATTATATTTGCTTCCCTGGCTTCTATACCCTTCTTAATACATGCTAATATTTTATTTGCCTTTGCAGCTGCTGCTTGGCTTTGAGCACTGTTACCTAGGTGGTTGTCCACAAGCACTCCCAAATCCCTTTCAATATCTGATACACCTAGATTTGCTCCATTAAGATTATAAATTGCATGGCTATTTTTCCTTCCCAGATGCATAACCTTACATTTATTCGTATTAAATCTCATCTGCCATTTAGATGCCCATTCCTCAATTTTATGTAAATCCCCTTGGAGGGAAAGCACATCATTATCTGATTTAATTACATTGCACAACTTTGTGTCATCAGCGAAAATGGAGACCACACACTCCAATCCTACCTCTAAGTCATTAATAAATATGTTAAAAAGGAGAGGACCTAATACTGAACCCTGAGGAACCCCACTTACCACATTAGTCCAATCGGAGTATGTTCCATTTACAACAACCCTTTGCTTCCTGTCTAGTGATGTCGCGAACATAAAGTTCGCGGTTCGCGAAATTCGGCCGCGATTTCCCGTCATTTTTTTCAAATGTTCGCGAACCCGGCGAACCCGGCGACTTCAATGGGCAGGCGGATTTATAACCCACAGGGAACTGTTCGCGACCCTGAGGGTTATAAATCCGCCTGCCCATTGAAGTCTATGGCGGTTCGCCGGGTTCGCCGGGTTCGCGAACATTTGAAAAAAATGGCGGGAAATCGCGGCCGAGGTTCGCGAACCGCGAACTTTATGTTCGCGACATCACTATTCCTGTCTTTTAGCCAGCTCTCAATCCATGAGCAGATATTTACTGCAATTCCTGTATCCCTTAGTTTGCCCAATAGTCTCCCATGTGGAACTGTATCAAAAGCCTTTGCAAAATCCAAAAAGACTACATCCACTGAGTTGCCTTGATCCAGGTTCCTACTTACCTCCTCATAGAAACTAATTAGATTTGTTTGACATGACCTATCCCTCATAAACCCATGTTGACTCCTACTTATAATCCTGTTCAAATAGACATATTCTTGTATATTATCCCTTATTAACCCTTCTAAAAGCTTCCCCACTACAGAAGTGAGGCTCACTGGTCTAAAATTCCCCGGATTTGCTCTTGCTCCCTTTTTAAATATAGGTATCACATCAGCTTTTCTCCAGTCATCTGGTAGAGACCCTGTGTTGAGTGAATCTTGAAAAATTAAATATAATGGTTTGGCTATTACAGAACCCAGTTCCCTCAGTACCATTGGATGTATTCCATCAGGACCTGGGGCTTTATTAACATTTATTTTTTCCAACCTCTTTTGGATTACTTCCTGCGTTACCCAATTATTTAGTGATGGTAGTGTAGCCCCATTATGTTGCGGTGCCCCAACCACTGGTACCTCCCTTGTGTATACCGAAGAAAATAACCTATTTAGCTCATCTGCCTTTTCCTGGTCACTAATTTTCAGACAGCCTGTTTCACATTCCAATGTTCCTATAGCTTCCTTCCTCGCCTTCTTCCCATTAATATACTTAAAAAATATTTTAGGGTTAGTCTTACTCTCTTTTGCAATTAATTTTTCATTTTCTATTTTAGCCAGTCTAATCGCGCTTTTGCAAGCCTTGTTGATTTCCTTGTATTCCCTGTAAAGCAGTCTCTGTCCCCTCTTGTTTGTATAATTTAAAGGCCTGTTTTTTACTCCGTATCTTGATCTTTAAATCATTGTTAAGCCACATGGGTTGTGATTTACTCCTTTTACTTTTATTCCCACACGGTATATGCCGATGTGTATATATATTTAGTAAGGATTTAAATGTTGTCCATTTATGTTCAGTATTTTTACCTATCAGTTCTCTGTCCCAGTCTATACTTTGCATTGCTGCCCTTAGACCGTTAAAATCTGCCCTTTTAAAATTAAGAGTTTTTGTTGGCCCCTTAAAATGTTTTTTTTTTAATTCAATCTCAAATGAGACTGTGTTGTGATCACTGTTTCCCAAAGGTTGCCCTATTTCAACATTTGATACAATATCAATATTATTTGTAATGAGTAAATCTAAGATAGCTTCATTTCTAGTAGGCTCTTGTATAACCTGGGCCAGATAATGATCCCTGAGTGTACTCAAGAACCTGCTCCCCTTAGCTGAACTGCTGGTCTCATTTATCCAGTTTATTTCAGGGTAATTAAAATCTCCCATTATTAGAACTTGCCCGTGCTTAGCTGCATTTCCAATCTGTAACAATAATTGTATTTCCTCACTTTCAGCTATATTTGGGGGTTTATAGCATACTCCTACTAATATTCTTTTGGAATTTGCTGCTCAGCTATTTAACTCTACCCACAAACATTCAACTTTATCACTAGGTCCACCATAAATATCTTCTCTGACTATAGCCTTAAATTCAGGCTTAACATACAGACAAATCCCTCCTCCTCGTTTACCATTGCCTCTATCTTTTCTAAATAGGTTATAACCATCCAGATTAACAGTCCAGTCATGAGATTCATCCCACCACGTTTCGGTAATGCCTATTAAATCCCATTTTTCATTAATTGCTAATAATTCTAACTCTCCCATTTTTCCTGGCAAGCTTCTGGCATTAGCAAGCATACACCTTATGTTATGAGTCTGTAGTTCTGAAGTGCCTGCCACTGAACTTGAATTACTTAGTACTACCTCCCTATTGACTATACTACCCCTCCCCCCATCTCCTCCCCTATGAGTTGTTAATTCATCCCTTATACCCTCTACACTTTCTACCCCATTACTTATATCTAGTCCCTCCCCCCCACCTACTAGTTTAAAAACTCCTCCAGCCTTTCTACCATCCTATCCCCTAGTGCAAAAGCTCCCTCATCATTAAGGTGCAATCCATCCCTACTGTAGAGATTGTACCGAAGTGAGAAGTCAGCCCAGTGCTCTAAAAAGCCAAACACCTCCTTAGTGCACCACATCTTTAGCCACGCATTAACCTCCCTAATCTCCTTCTGCCTCCCTGGGCTAGCATGTGGCACTGGTAGTATCTCAGAAAATACTACCTTGGAGGTCCTTGCCTTCAGCTTATTACCTAGTTCCCTAAAATCATTCTTTAGGACACTCCATCTTCCACTAACTTTGTCATTGGTACCAATATGTACCAAGACCGCCGGTTCATTTCCAGCCCCTCCCAATAATTTGTCTACCCGATCCACAACATGACGAACCCGAGCACCCGGGAGATAGCAAACTGTTCGATTGCTGGGATCTGGGTGACAAATCACCCTGTCTACCTTCCTAATAATAGAGTCCCCTACAACTAAAACCTGTCTGTTGCTCTGCCTATGCTGCCCTCCCACTCCTCCAGTAGAGCTGTTCGCCCGGCTGTTAGAGGGAACAGCTCTATCTGGCATTGCCATTCCTGAATGGACATCGCCAACAGTTTCACTCAATCGGGCAAATCTGTTGTTGTTTGCCAACTCAGAACTGGCCTGCCTCCTCCTGTTCCCCCTGCTTCCCCTTGTAACTGTAACCCAGCTGCCTCCCTGGACATCCTCACTAGCCCCAGCTCCACCCTCCATGCTAGGCCCAGCTAAACTGTGCTCAGTGAGCACCAACCCCCTTTCCAGTGGAGCAATATCACTAAGTGCTGCAATTCTCCTCTCCAGATCTCCAATTTGAGCTTCCAGAGTAGCAACATGCTCACACCTCTCACAGAGGTATGGACCCTGGATCATCTGTTCCAGTATTGCATACATATGACAGGATGTACACTGAATAAAGTTGCCACTGGACTGACTCATAATTATTATTATTGTCTACGAAATTTCAGTGGAAAAAATAAAGAATATAAAATAATATATTTATAAAAAAAGTTTTCCTCCTTTGCACTATATATCTGCCCTCCCTTTTCTTTGAAGGACCTCCTTTTATTTAAACTTCTAGGCTTTTACTAGAATTGCACTTAATACTGAAAATGTTCGCAAGCTCACAAGTTCGCCTTCTCCGGTTTATATAAACTTCTGCCTTCTTGCCTGGGCACAATTAGTGCACTCTGCAGTTTATCAGCCTTTACTTGTAAGGTAAATCCACTTGTAAACAAACCCCAAACCAGCTCACAAAACTTATATACAAGTTTAACAGTCAAGCCACACCCCTCTCACCTGGGCACAATTAGTGCACTCTGCAGTTTATCAGCCTTTACTTTTTAAGGTAAATCCACTTGTAAACAGACCCCAAACCAGCTCACAAACCTTTTATACAAGTTTAACAGTAAAGCCACACCCCTCTTACCTGGGCACAATTTGTGCACTCTGCAGTTTATCCGCCTTTACTTTTTAAGGTAAATCTACTTGTAAACAGACCCCAAACCAGCTGACAAACCTTTTATACAATTTTAACAGTCAAGCCACACCCCTCTCTGTTAGAAAAGATGAAATGAGGAAAAGTAGGTCACAGTTTTCCCATCTCATGCTACCACCTTCTTTAGCATGCTCTTAAAGGTTCTATTAAATCATTTAAAAAAATCCATCTGTCAATATGTGGTAGACAGTGGTTCTCAGGGATTTGATCTGTAGGAGCCGGCACTTGTCTTTCTTTAACGCAGAAGGGTTTGTTGGTCTGTCAGGGTTTCCTTTGATGTTCCCATCCTTGAATAAAGTTGTATGCATTGTATTGCATCATTCTTTGAAGTTGCTGTGTGCAGTGGTGTTGTTGGTCTGTCAGGGTTTCCTTTGATGTTCCCATCCTTGAATAAAGTTGTATGCATTGTATTGCATCGTTCTTTGAAGTTGCTGTGTGCAGTGGTGTAGCTTCTGGATATATTGTGGCATAATTCAGCATCACTAGTAGAAACTGGTGTCCTCTGGCAAATTTTTAGAGGTTCCACAAGATCTATAGATCTTCTCTCAAAATTATTGGTAATATCAATGGTCGAGGTGCAGTCATCTGGCATTCTGTACACATGATCACATGATCTGTCAATACATATACACATCTTATTTGAAAGGCCCCAGTGGCTGCAAAACCTAAGCAAGAGGCACCACTAACCAAACACTGCCATGAATACCAAGGAACTCTTCCAACAAGTAACGGACAATGTTGTTGAGAAGTACAAGTCAAGGTTAGGTTATAAAAAAATATCCAAATCATTGATGATCCCCAAGAGCACCATCAAATCTATCATAACCAAAGGGAAAGAGCATGGCACAACAGCAAACCCGCCAAGAGAAGGCCGCCCACCAAAACTCATGGAGCAGGCAAGGAGGGCATTAATCAGAGAGGCAGCACAGAGACCTAAGGTAATGCTGGAGGAGCTGCAGAGTTCCACAGCAGAGACTGGATTATCTGTACATAGGACGACAATAAGCCATGAGCGCCATAGAGTTGGGCTTTATGTCAGAGTGGACAGAAGTAAGCCATTATTTTCAGCAAAAAACAAAATGGCACATTTTGAGTTTGCAAAAAGGCAAGTGGGAGACTCCCAAGATGTATGGAGGAAGGTGCTCTGGTCTGATGTAACTTTTCGGCCATCAAAGAAAACGCTATGTCTGGTGCAAACCCAATACGTCACATCACCCAAAGAACACCATCCCCACAGTGAAACATGGTGGTGGTAGCATCATGCTGTGGGGATGTTTTTCAGCTGCCGGGACTGGGAAACTGGTCAGAGTTGAGGGAAAGATGGATGGTGCTAAATATAGGGATATTCTTGAGCAAAACCTGTACCACTCTGAGCATGATTTGAGGTTCACCTTCCAGCAGGACAATGACCCCAAACACACTGCTAAAGCAACACTTGAGTGGTTTAAGGGGAAACATGTAAATGTGTTGAAATGGCCTAGTCACAGCCCAGACCTCAATCAAATAGAAAATCCGTGATCAGACTTAAAGATTGCTGTTCACAAGAGCAAACCATCCAACTTGAAGGAGCTGGAGCAGTTTTGCAAGGAGGAATGGGCAAAAATTCCAGTGGTAAGATGTGGCAAGCTAATAGAGACTTATCCAAAGCCACTTGGAGCTGTGATTTTCGCAAAATGTGGCTCTACAAAGTATTGACTTTGGGGGGTGAATAGTTATGCACATTGACTTTTTCTGTCATTTTGTCCTATTTGTTGTATGCTTCACAATAAAAAATCTTCTAAGTTGTGGGCATGTTCTGTAAATTAAATGATGCAAATCCTGAAACAATCCATGTTAATTGAATGTCGTGAGGCAACAAAACAAGAAAAATGCCAAGGGGGATGAATACTTTTGCAAGGCACTGTAATATACGATACAACTCTACTTTAAATATTATAATGATTTAAATATTATAATGGATCAAGATACAGATAGGAAATCGAGAGCTGATAGACCAGTAGATGTACAGATGTTAAATTCTATTAAACGAATGAACAAGTTTGTAGACAGGAATAACTTATATGATATCTGGAAGATAGTACGCACGGAGAGAAGGATTTTACCTTCTTTTCCCACAGATACCAGCTCTTTGGAAGAATAGATTATTTTTTTACTGACTTGTAAGGCCTGAATAGAATTATTGACTCTCAAATTAAACCAATTATACATTCTGATCATGCTATGATTACACTAACATTGAAAACATTGTGTGATCTTTTAAAAAATAAATCAGTTTAATAATCAGTTTAATATTCTCCCCATTACCACGGGCCCACATTTCGCAGGTAGCAATATAATTCCAATACCAGGTGATTGGCATGCAGTCTAGTGGCTAGAGCCATGGTAGTGGCTCTTGGGGAAGGTATTTTCCAATGGGCAGCCTGTCCTTTATGGTGGTTCAATAAGCCAAGATCCAGGCCCTGGCAAGGGGTCCATGACAGGTAGTAATAAATTGTGTATTACTGAGTATGTTGATATAAATTAAAAAAAGAAATGCTGAGATTTATCTTGGATGTTTCATGTCTTTACCTGTCTCTTAATACTGGAAACCAAAACTGACTAGAATCACATATATAGTTGTGAGCGTACGAGTTGTTGCTAATGCTTGCGGGCTCGCACAGCGAGCCGCGGCCCTCACGTAGCGAGGGCTGCGGGCGAGGGCCTCAGTTGCTGGCATGGAGCGCCGAAGGCGCTCCTTTCCAGCAACTGCGACCCTCACAAAATTTACGTTCAAACGCAAACAACCACACAACAACCGTGACCACGCAAACAACACGACAAACCAACTACGACCCTCGCAAACTTTACCTCGCAACGCAAACAACATACGAGACACGTTAGCACACAATACGACCACGCAAAAATCGGCCACAACCCGCGAACATGAAAAAATTAAAAACACAATACATACACACAGCACATACATAAAAAGCTTACCTACAGCAAGAGGGAGCATCCAGGACCTCAAAAAAGCAACTTACACCTTCATTTAACTCAAAATAAAAGAGTTTAGACACTAAAAAATTCTCTAAGCGAGAGAAAAAATGGCAGCCAAACAAAACGAAAACGAGGCTACAGCACTCTAAACACGCAAAACACCACAAGAAACTCGCAAAACACCCCAAAAGACATACGCATATTCCGTTAAGACGCATACCACACATTACCCGCCATTTTACGACAATGCGGAAGTACACGAGTACGCTAACGGTTTGGTCTCGCGCACGCACACTATTACACTGCACACATTCACCACGCTTACACAGCACCTCCACACCACTAATGCTGCAGCAACATAAAAACAGATTGCAAGCTCTTCAACACAATGCTTTAAAATAAGTATATTAATTTATTAATGTATTATATATTTCATTATTACACACCAAACAGCATTAGCTACCTTACAATTTCATTGCCGTCATTTGTTGACGGGCAATTCGCTAGTGTAATAATAATTTTAAAGTTAGTAATTTTTAGCAATTAGAATTACAGAAATAAAACAATAGCTAAAGTTACATTTTTTAGTTAGGTATTCATTATTACAAACGTTCCTATTTCTATCCACTGATTTATAATATCAGTTTTCAATATTATACTTACTTCCGGACATAAGCATGTAAACCTCAAGATGATCAATGAGCGATACATGGTCAGACAGAAACATGTGTCTAGAGAGGTGATGGCTGCCCTTCAATGCTTAGAGACTTGCTGTGGGTGGGAGACAGACAACTAAGAGCAACATCTACACTTACTCATATGTCATTATCTAGCAACGATGACATAATAAAGCACAGAGAAAATGTATATTTAATACAGTTACATGTTATTTTAAGGGATATTTATATAGAATTATTATTAGTAATATTATTATATATTATTTTTGGCGCACCAGTAAATTACTTAGGGCTAGTATAGTTATTCCATAGCTAGAAGATGTCAGGTAATGAAAGTAGAACATTTGTACTTTTGACATTATTTTACTGTAACACAAAATTAAATCAAAAATTTACTGAAAATTTACATTGCAAAAACACAACCTGGTTTATTGGTATGAACAGGCAAACTAATCACGTAAAAACATTTTAATGTATTTATCATAATTGTAAAACTACTTTGAGGTTTCTTTGTTTTTTCTTGTTATGTGTCCCCTGGTGTTCAGCTCAGGTCTTAGCAATATAATAAAACATTTGGGGAAGAATATACAGCCCAACAAACCTGCACTTGATGCCAAGATGGCAAATATCTCCACGGCCACTATGTATTTGCCTTTAGTGCTGAGATAGGCCGGGATGAAGGAGATCCAGACACTGCAGAACACCAACATGCTGAAGGTGATCAGCTGAGCCTCATTATAAGTGTCTGGTACCTTCCTTACTAGGAAAGCAACAAGGAAACTCAGAGCAGATAACAATCCAATATAACCAATCACAATATAGAATGCAATGACCGAGCCCTCATTACACAGTAATATCATTCTACCAGTGACAGATTTTGTGTCATAGTCTGGGTATGGAGGGGAACGTACCAGCCACACAATACATACAGCAACCTGTACTAGGGTGGAGACAAGGACCACACATATGGACACTCTGCTCCCTATAAATTGTCTAAATTTACTATCTGGCTTTGTTGCTTTAAAGGCAATGACAACTGTGATAGTTTTTGCCAGAACAGAAGAGACAGCTGCAGCAAAAATGATCCCAAATCCAGTTTGACGCAGATGGCAGGTCATAGTTCCAGGTTGTCCAATAAATAACAAGGAGCAGAGGAAGGAGAACATGAGGGACATGAGGAGGATGTAGCTGAGATTTCTGTTATTGGCTTTGACCACAGGTGTGTTCCGGTGTAATACAAACAGTCCCAGCACTACAGCTGTTATTACACTAAATACAATAGATGCACAGGCCAGGGCTGCACCTAATGGATCTCCATACGTCAGCAGCTCGATTATCTTTGGGATACATCTGTCTCTTCCATCATTGGACCACTGATCTTCAGGGCAATTAATGCAATTGTCCATGTCTGTCAATGTAAAATATTATAATGTATCAGCCTGTTGGCTGGAGACAGATTTAACACATATATCATAAATTATTTTTGCATTATATCCCTGTAACGTTTTGGTAACCCTATTTGTTTAGGGAGTACTCTAATAACTTATTTTGTAATATCATACGACTAAAAGTATTAAGTCATGCAAATTATACCAGGACTCCAATAGGTAACTCCATAGGTACCCAGTTGTCTCAGTTTGATGGTATATTGTAACATGGGATTTAGTCCAGCAGAAATCCTGACCAGGCTGCTATATCTTAGTGGAAAAATTAAGTGGAAAATAATGTGAATGTTCACTCCAACCTGCGACTCTCATATTGACAACATCTCTCTCTCACAAAAAACAAGAAACAATCACCTAATCTTGGGCCATATGGTTTATGTGCTGAGCATGACATAGTCTGATCACCCCTTGGGATCAATTTACACCTTACTAATACTGTTTGTGCATGGTCTTCTTAGTTTGTATAATTCTCTTTAATTTAAATTGAGTGAATGTAATGTTCACGTACTCTACAGCAGTGGTGGGGAATTCTGCCCTATGGGTGATGCCCACTGTACTAATCATTAAGTGATATGTTAGGACAATAACATACAACACAGTGCTGTTTTTTCTTGAGATCACACTTATACATTACTGTTTAGACACATCACATTAGATCTCTGTTATGCACATATTACAATACAGGGGACTGGCATTGCATGGATAGACATGATGACTTTTGTGGGGATTATTTGTAGGTCAGGCTTGAAGGTGTCCATCTCTATAAATTGGTATTGGATATTGTGAAGGATTTTTCATGTATTTCCTTGTGGGCCCTGCTGTTTAAATGCCTTTATCTGTTCGGTTCAATATGTATGTACCACTTTAAGAACCAAGGGTATGTGTGTGTAATGCATTGCAGAACATTTTTTTAAAAAGTTGACAGTTGTCAGTTTACTGCTGGAGCGGGGATTAAAAAAAAGTTCAGTTGACTCCCTGAACGGTGTTTCGTCTGGTTAACGGGGGTATGTGGGATATTACCTTCTATACCAACGGAAATCTGGGAATTTAATATTCAAGTCCCGTTACAACTGGTTGACAGCGGCGGGATTTTCCCTTCAACTTCCGTTACACCAGGATGCCAAGCAGACACTGGGAACAGTGAATGGAAGGCTGGTACACCCTGCTTAAAAGAAATACACTGAAAGAGCTACTGGAAGCTCGTGGAAGGATTGCTAGCAACAAAACCAAGCAGGTCATTATAGCAGAGTTAATGGAGCTAGACCGAGAGAACTTGGTTGCAGCAATGCCAGCTGTACAAGAGATGGAGACACCAGTGATTCAGGTGAAGAAATCACCAGCCAACAAAGAAATGAGGGAGAAACTAGCATGGTTCGGTCCGAACCCAACGGCTGACATTATTCTGAAAGTAATGAGCCTTTTAGCGGAGGAGGCTAAACAAAAAAGAGACACAGAGCTACAATTAAAACTGGCAGCGGTCCAGCAGGCAGCAGCACACTCCCCAAACAGTGAGTACAACACAGCGGATACAAAGAAAATTCCGTTCAGCGCTTTTAAAGCTTTTGACGAAAAAGACTGTGAGATTGATAACTATTTAGCAGATTTTAAGCGACAATGTAACCTGCACCGGATAGCTAAGGAAGAATGGGTTTCAATATTGTCAGGAAAGCTGTCAGGCAAAGCCTCTGATGCTTTCCGGGCTGTACTAGAACAGGAGATCCATAGCTACACCAGGGTTAAAGAAGCACTCCTGGCCCGTTATGCAGTAACCCCAGAGCCTTACCGACAGAAGTTCAGGGACTCACGCAAAACCGCTAAAGGTTCCTACATGGAATGGGCATGCCAGTTATCCCTGTCCGCCTCGAACTGGGTTAACAGTAGCCAGGCCGCCACCGCGGAGGAGATTTTGCAACTGATACTCCTGGAACAGTTTTACAACCATATCCAGGCGGATGTCAAAGACTGGGTGAGAGACCGCAGGGCCCTGTCTCTACCAGAGGCCGCCAAGCTGGCGGATGAGTATGCGGATACTCACAAAAATTACCGACCAGTGACTTCTAACTCTTGCTACCCACGACAGGATGTCAGCGAGCTACGTTGCTTCTGGTGCCGACAGCTGGGTCACATCCGACAGAATTGCCCCATGAACAACCACACCAGGTCAAATTGGTCTCGACCTGGGTACCAGCAACCACCAGCAGCCCATTGTGTAGATTCGACTTGGGATCTCAAGGAGCTGGGTCAGGAAGAACCATTGGGCACCCTTTACGAAGCCCTCATGGTGCAATCCACCGTCACAGACAATCGGAAACACCATTGCCAACTGGTCATGGTTAACGGCAAGACAGCACGGGGATTAAGAGACAGTGGTGCGACCATCACGCTAGTACAACGACATCTCATTAACGCATCGGAGAAGCCGGGGAAATCAATTGCTGTGAGAGTGGCACGGGGGGCAGTGTATCGCATTCCTACCGCACAAGTACACCTGGACTGGGGTGCGGGAGCTGGCAATGTTCAAGTGGGCATAATGAAAGACTTACCCTCTTAAGTCGTGTTGGGCAATGACATTGGGCCCCTGACTTCGGCTGCCGAGAGCCATCAGCTTCCTACTGAGACCCAGGTAAGCCAACCCGACCTACCCCTGACTATAGAACCCCTTCCCTGGGACACCCCAGAAGACTTTGGGGCGGGAGGTGACCGGAGGCCCTTCCCTCAGAAAGTATCGAGAGAAAGCCAGGCAGGGAACCGGGGGGGGGGGGGTTAGAGAAGGAACAGTTTATCTGGGAAAAAGGCAGCTTGTGCAGGCTCACCGAGACACGGGTTAACGCACCTGGGCCTAGGCAAAAACGCCAGCTGGTAGTTCCATGGAAATACCGGCGGGAGTTATTGAGAATTGGGCACGACGTTCCTCTGGCAGGAAACTTGGGAATGCGCAGGATGGGATATCGGGTAACCCAGAAATGTTTCTGGCCTGGGGTATCCCATGACGTCCGGGTGTATTGCCTTGACGTGCGAGATATGTCAACGCATAGGTAAGACGGGAGACCACCCAAAGGCAAAACTGGTCTCCATGCCCATAATTGAAGAACCATTCACGAGGGTAGCCGTGGACATCATAGGACCCTTGGCCCAACCTAGCCGCTCCGGCAAACGTTATATCCTCACAGTGGTAGATTACGCCACCCGTTACCCCAAAGCGGTGGCCCTTTCTAACATACAG
Organism: Discoglossus pictus; assembly: GCA_027410445.1. NCBI lineage: Eukaryota > Metazoa > Chordata > Amphibia > Anura > Alytidae > Discoglossus > Discoglossus pictus. The sequence goes on from CM050163.1 coordinate 3,038,780, forward strand.
GCTGAGACGGTGGCAGATGTGCTCGTCCGGATATTCTCCCGAGTGGGCTTTCCCAAGGAGGTACTGTCCGACCAAGGTACACAGTTCACGCCCGAGGTAACCCAGCAGATATGGAAAATCTGTGGAGTTAGATCCCTGACTAGTTCCCCATACCACCCCCAGACTAATGGCCTGTGTGAACGCTTCAACCGGACGCTAAAGCAAATGTTGAAGTCGTTCACGGGGGCGTACAAGGATTGGGAGCGGTTCCTGTCACACCTTCTCTTTGCCTACCGAGAGGTGCCGCAGGAATCAACTGGATTCTCACCCTTCGAACTCCTATATGGGAGGCGGGTGAGGGGGCCTTTAGATCTTATCAAGGACCACTGGGAGGGGCAGACGGAGATTGAGGGGACCCCGGTTGTACCTTATTTGCTGGGGCTGTGGGACCACATGGAGGAACTAGCCCAGGCGGTGCAGGGAAACCTCCAGGCGGCCCAGCGGCGTCAGCCAAAAAGTCATGGTGCTAAGGCCGGTACGAACAGACAAGTTCCAGGCTGCCTGGCAGGGCCCCTACAAAGTTATAGGGCAGATATGCGACACCACCTACACCATAGCTAGCTGCGAGGATGAGGATGTAAAGAGAACCTTTCACATCAACATACTTAAGGCCTATCAGGAACGGTCAGAGGAGGTGACCGCTATCTGTGCACCAACAGGGGAAGACACAGAGACACTACCTCTTCCCGACCTATTGGGCAGCAACGAAGGGAGGACCGAGATAGAGAAAGTCCAGCTAGGTGAACAACTAGGACCACAAGAGAGGGCTCAAACTGTACGCTTGCTAGAAACCAAACAGGCCACATTCTCTCAGGAGCCTGGGTACACACTCCTAGCCGTCCACAAGCTGGAGACTCCAAGCCAAGCACCCTTGAGGAAGCCCCCTTACCGTATTCCGGAAGCAGTCCGAGAAGGGATACGGAAGGAAATCGATGAGATGCTTCGGCTAGGGGTAATAGAACACTCAGAAAGTCATTGGGCCTCGCCGGTAGTCCTAGTACCAAAGAAGGACAGGAAAACCCGCTTCTGTGTGGATTTCTGGCGACTCAACGTCAAAACAGTTTCTGACGCCTATCCAATGCCACGGATGGACGAACTGCTTGACCGTATCTCTGCAGGGAAGTATCTGACCACAATTAACCTATGTAAGGGATATTGGCAGATTCCCCTAGCAGAAGATGCCATACCCAAGTCTGCCTTCATCACCCCGTTCGGCCTATACCAATTCCGGGTTATGCCATTCGGGATGAAGAATGCCCCGGCCACCTTCCATAGAATGGTGGACCAATTATTGGGAGGTCTCCAGGACTATGCATGCGCCTACCTGTATGACATCGCCATCCATAGCGATACCTGGGAAGCGCACCTAGAACATGTAGGGGTAGTATTAGATAGGATAAAGGGTGCCGAGCTGACCCTGAAACCAGACAAATGTAATTTGGGTATGGCGGAGGTACAATATTTGGGACACCGAGTAGGATGTGGTAAGCAACGGCCGGAGCTGGCTAAGATCGAGGCCGTTGCCAATTGGTCCACTCCCCAAACCAAGACACAAGTCATGGCTTTCTTGGGCACAGCCGGCTATTACAGACGCTTTGTACCCGACTATAGTGCCCTAGCCAAACCCCTGACCGACCTGACCAAAAAGAAGTTACCCCGACAAGTCCTGTGGTCCCCGGAATGCGAGGTGGCTTTCCAAGCACTAAAGAATGCTCTTGTTAATGCTCCAGTGTTGGTTACCCCAGATCCTAACAAAAGGTTTATTGTCCACACAGATGCTTGAATGTTTGGACTGGGGGCAGTACTAAGCCAGATCGGAGAGGATGGGGGAGAGCACCCGGTGGCATACCTGAGTCGGAAGTTGTTGCCAAGGGAGGTCAGTTATGCCACCATTGAGAAGGAGTGTTTGGTCTTGGTATGGGCACTCAAAAAGCTCACACCCTATCTCTATGGCCGGGCCTTCACCCTCATTACGGATCACAATCCCCTAGTTTGGCTCAACCGGGTCTCAGGGTATAACACCCGGTTGCTGTGCTGGAGCCTGGCGTTACAGCCCTATGACTTTACTATTCATTATCGCCCAGGCAAGCAAAACAGGAATGCTGATGGACTGTCGCGCCAAATGGACTTGGCCTCAGATTAAAAACTTTGGAAAGTCCCGTCAACCCTATTGGACCAGGAAAGGTCCAACCGAGTTGCTGGAGCAGGGAGAAAAAGGGGGGCCATTGTGAAGGATTTTTCATGTATTTCCCTGTGGGCCCTCAGTTAAACCTTCTCCCTACTGTTTAAATGCCTGTATCTGTTCGGTTCAATATGTATGTACCACTTTAAGAACCAAGGGTATGTGTGTGTAATGCATTGCAGAACACTATTAAAAAAAGTTGACAGTTGTCAGTTTACTGCTGGAGCGGGGATTAAAAAAAAGTTCAGTTGACTCCCTGAACGGTGTTTCGTCTGGTTACTGGGGGATGTGGGATATTACCTTCTATACCAGCGGAAATCTGGGGATTTAATATTCAAGTCCCGTTACAGATATGTTTGATGTAACGTTAGTTGTGTGGCAGTGTGTAATGGCGTGAACCGGTATTTGACTTTGTTACTGTGAGTTAGTTGATTGTTCTTTAATATTTATTGATGTTGAAGGCTCAGGTGACAATGTAAAAGGCTTTTTATGTTTTAGGATGCCTAGGCCTCTGTTTATCAAGGTCACATAAAAGGCTCTATTATGTTTTCTTTTATTATTCACAAAACCATATAAAGATGATATGAATTTCAGTAAATGGAAGAAGCCTGACCTGCTTTTCATTTTTAATTAGAAATTCAGTTTTTCTGTTGACTAAGAACTTAAACTTATAATAATCTTCTGTTAAACTATGAACATTTTGAACACCATCTTCCTGTCAAGTCTTGTCATTTTATATTAGGTATACATTTTATATCTGGATGGATAAAATGTCTTTATTCATTATGTTGGCTGAAAGCATGTTTAGGAGTTTGTCCAAATGGGGAGAGCAAGCCAGAATAGGAGCGTGACTATCTAGATGTCTTGTGAGAGTCCTGACGACCCGGAAAAGTGATTACACAGAGCAATAGTTAGATGCAGAATGGGGTCACATGAGGGTTTCCTAATAGTGGATGTAATTATGGCATGTTTTAAGGATTATGGAAACTTTTCACTGCCTCTTAATTAGAGGTTCAATAGATGTGTGAGAGCTGGGATTAATTTGGAAGATAGACAACCTATCACTCAGGCCTTCTTACACGTTTTTCACCTTTTTTGTTAGAGATCTCACCCTCCAGACATGGGACACAGTCATAGCAGCAGCTCAGCTCTCCATCCCGACTGGATTTTCGATGTCCAGGTTCGCAGGTGTCACTGCATTGAGATACAGGCATCTGCCATTGTAAGAAGGAAAAAGTCTTATGTTGAGATTTCCTAAATCTGCATCATTATATTATAATAAATGTAAATAAAAAATAAACCAAACAGTTTATATTTTCTTAATTGAAAAAGAAACTGATAGAAAAACACATCAAATAAAGATAATGGTAGTGATATCACAAAATGAATACTTAGGCTTATTTTCTGAAACATGAAAGACAAGTAGCTGTGATACAGAGATCATTAAACCCTTGCTAATAGTAATGTGGATTTAATAGAATTAAACAGTACATAAACCCAATGAATGGCACACCATATGAAACTAATGCTTAAACCAATGGGATTTGATTAAAAAAGTCAAAATTATAAATATAAAATGCTTAAAATTAAATAAACTATATTCTTATATTTTAGAGTGACTTGAGAATTTTTTTATTCAAAAGTGCATTATTAAAACTGTAACTCTATAACCCCAACTAAACTCAACTTTTTTGCTTTTTATTCTAAAAAGGAGTGATTTATGCAAAATCTTTAAAAGCATGTATTCCATGTTTAGGCAGTTGAGCTGGTATTGTGGGCTGGGAAATAAAGGTAAAATGATTCTTGAAGAACCATCACCATCTTCTAAGAAACAAGACAGAGTTTCATTGCATATCTCAAATTCTGTATAAGAAACTATTTAAAAGTTGTGGCATTAGTAACAATCTTCATTAAATCAAGGATATCAATTTATTGTACAATTGAAGCTCAGTCATTGATATTTGGACAACCTCGAAGAGGCAAATGAGTTAGCTCTGATCTTTATTTTTTATAATTTACTTTCTATGTCATCTATTGCCCAGGATCTGAAAATAGTAAACCAGATATTTATAAATCATTCTAGGAGTCACTACTTCAATACCAATCACTAATTTCATCATCATATTTAAAAATGACCTACGCATTCATAAACTGACATTTTTCACCACCAGTACTTAAACAGTAATTTCTGCAGGGGCTCAGCCCATGACACTGTGCATCATAACATCCACCTGAGCAGAAGCACTGACCAATTGACCTCGTTCCCCCACCATTTATCTTAGTTTCTTTTACCTAGAGACCTAGATCCTCAAACACCAAAAGTCTCCTGCCGTTCAACTCCTCTAAAACATGGCCTCACACCTACCCTATCCACACACACCAACCAATGTTTTGTGTAGGGCCATTAGGGTTCCAGGGTATACAACCAGAGCTTGGGAAAAAAAAGTGGTAAAGTCTATCACAAGGTCTTTATGGCCATTATAATAGTCCTAGGATTAAACTAGCTATATGGGTCATATCTATCGGGGTCCAGTGTCCAGACCCAAAAGTCAAAGTTTCCTGTGGCTTGTGACAACTACCTTTCCATTTGGTGGAGCCTAGTGGATAATCATGCTGGATGGTTCCCTAGCTACACACTTTACTGGTTCTCTTGGCAAGATAGTTCATTGGCATTATTGTGGACATTTCCCCATCAATACTGAATGGTTAAAGTTAAAAGTTTACAGCACTAGACTTCAGTGAAGACCCCAGTAATGCTGAAGCTCCTTGAGGGTACAAACAACCACTAAGACCTCCTTCTCTCCACAACATAGTTTACCTCCCAGAGTGGTTGAGGAACACGTCCATGTGGGGAATAGGGTAAGCATCAATTTTAGTTTTCTCATTCAGATTACAATATTCCATGTGGAAGTGGGTGGTCCTGTCCTTTCTAAGTAACTGGACTACCAAGGTGGCCCTTGTTCTGCTGGATGCTTCAATTACCTTCAACCATGGCATCTCATCCAATTCACTATGAATACTAGCCCTGACTGCCTCAGGGTCCCTATAGGAGAGTTTTAGAGGAGGGCAATTCGTGGTGAGCACTTTTATAGATTTTTGGGGGGTTGTTAGGTTAGTGGACTGAATATAATGTAAGCATATATTTGTGGGGACTCATTTTCCATGAAACTTGTTATGGCCCTTCTGAGACCCCCTTGTAACTTGTTCTGGGGGTTGGAACCAACAACAGCACCTCCTGTGCCTCCCTGGTCATAGCTACACTTCTGTTTAGCCTGGGCTGCCTGAACCTGGTGCCTGACTATTCCTGTTGAAGTTGCAATCCTGGTGCTTAAACCATTATGGCATGTTCAATTGAGCATACAGAGTAAATGTGCTCCAGCTGCACAACATACCTTACCTTATCCATAGTACGAATGTTCTGGCCTTTTACCATCTCTCACAGTAATGCCTCATTGGGACATTAGCTCCACATTAGTGTCCCCCAAGCACTTCACCAGGGTGCTGAACTGCTTTTGGTACATTTTTAGTAGAGTATCTCCTCATACTCCCTGGCTTTGTCCCTCTAAACTGACTGACACAAAGCTTTACCCACTCTGCTGGAGGGATCTGGTGGAGCTTCCACTGCCCCTCAAAGTCTAGGGGGAACCCATAAATGTCCTCCCAGTCCTCATTAAAGTGTTTGAAGCTTCTGTAAGCAATACTAAGCTGGCTGACAGGGGTACCCTGTAATTCTCTGTTGTATGAAAGGAACCAGCTGAAAATCTCTCTTCTCGTTCGCTTCAGTCCTCTTGGTAGATCTGCTCCCTGATGACTATCACGTGATTGTTTCTGTGTCTCCACACACAGGCGTGGCCTGTATCTCTTGTGCTCTAGTACAGTTCCCCAAAGCATAATTTTGAGCACTGGACTGTAAATTAGGTCCTAATTCTTTATACCTTCTGCTTCCTTCTGGAGCTACTTAAGACAGCCAGAGCAAGCCTCAGTGCTCGGTTGTTTTACTTTGTAGTTTTTGGATTGTCACTCCAGTTCTCCTGATTTCTGACTCTCTTACTATGGCTTTTTACTGCACCTGCTTTTCTGTCCACATTTATTTGACTTAATGATTATTTTTCTGCCTCAGGCCCCTTGGTATTTTTTTTATATTTTTTTTATTTTGTGATATTATTTCAAGTTATTTTTTGTTGAAAAAAAATAATAGATAATATTATAAGTGTTTGCTCAATATTTATTAATTATTGCATTTTAATATTTTTGTATTTATTTTGTCAAATCATTATACAAAAAAAGCTACTAAAATTATAGTTTATAGAAGTCTCCAGAAAAAAAAGACATTGATAAAATAAATGATTAATTAAACCGCCCCTTAAAGGAACAAACTTTTTTTTATGTACTATTCTTTTTCTCTTTTAAAAATGTGCATAGAGGGAAGGTCTATAGGGTCAGAGTTTGGGTTAGAGGTTAGGGTTAGGGGTTTATAGTTAGGGTTGAATGTATGATATCATTTACTTACAGTATATGATTACAATAACACGTTTACAAGTAATTACATATTTCTTTAAAGTGAAACTGTGATCATGCTCAAGAACAATCTGGCATCCATGGATAGAAAGGGATAATGCCTGAGGCTTTATATAAAATGAATGGAAGGCATATACTATGACTTATATACTGAGCATTTTTACCTTTGTGTACATGTGGTGCCATCTGAATGCACTTGTATTAAAGACAAACGTTTGGTTTTCAGGAGCCGTTGGGTTGTAGCTTCCAATGATTTCCTCTGTCATAGTAGAACCTTCAGAAATAACCAGATTCATAATGTCAAAGTATCCCGGAGAAATCCCATTCTCATCAAAGAAGATCTCATCAGAAGAGAGAGTAAAGTGAATGTTCTGAATATAACGTCTTAGCTGGAGTGAAAACATTTATATTTAATGAATAAATACACTCAGAATATTAATGGTATTTTGTCTAATATTAATTTCATAACAAGAAAAATATGTTGTATAAAAAATAACTGTAATTATTAAATATATAATTTTTTAAAAAAACATGTTCACTCAGAACAGACAAAGGTCAGTTACCCAAAGTGAGTATCCCCTGTTCAACTATTCTGACTTCTAGACGGGTTCCCTTGCTACTCCATAACAAGTTTGTATCCGACGGAGAGTTTTTACAGGTCTGGGCACACATAGCAACTTTACTTCCTCCATGGCTTAGAGCACCTCCGTGTGCTGCCTTCATATTACCACCAGAGGGGTACCCAAGCTCAGTATTCGTACCCACTACTGTCGGCTAGGTCCCCCGCACTTGGAACCCCTGATATTAGAACATAGTGACCATTTAACCCAAGACTCCACTTAAGTTTTGATGGCATCTGGCCACACAGACTGTCTTTCTGACCCTTTGTTGATTAATTGCCTCGTACAAAGCCATAGAGAGCAGGTAGAATAACCAGATGTATAACTCTCTCATACCAGGCTCTAAGCCAAGGGTGAGAAGTTAGTAGCCCAACTCTCATCCTAGTAAAATAAAATTTCTGTGATTGCTCAATGTTTTGTAAGTGGAAGTTAGGGCTATCTATGATTTTACGGTTACTGTACAGCCTAAATATGTTTTATGTTTGACATTAAAGTATGCTCTGTTTGGGATTCACAAAAACAACGTGTATAATTTATTCTTGAGTGAGGACTTTTTAATGTTTTACAAAATTATTCTTGCTACACCATATGCTGGTATTCTGTAACTTTTCCTGGCTCCTGCAACTTGTCCTGTAACTGCTAATACAAGTTATGATCAGTAATTTTTCCTGGCTTATGGTTGTATTGGTGGAACTTGTACTAGCTCCTGGTTCATATCCTTTTAGTTGGTTTACCTAAAAACCTACAACCTGGTGGGAAGGATTGTCTAGTGAGTGTTTCAACCCTAGCAGGAATAGGGGTAAATATTATATGCCACATGGGGTACATGAGGACTCCATGACCATAGCTTAGTATGCCATGGTGGTCCATTGAGACTCCCATGGTATAGTGGATATCATTAAATACCATAGGAATCCCTAGAGACAAAGTCCATAGGGTATCCCTCATTGTCAAAATATATTTGGGGGTACCCAAGCTCATTAAGATTTAAGTGGGAATCCCAGGTGATATCTGCATTATAAGTATAGCAGGTATTGATTGTGCCGGGGGGATATTACTCCAATAATTCTGTCAGTTTTGTGCAATCAAGCCCCAAATTTAAACAATTAAGGTGTTATTTTCTTTATTGTGATACATTTGAGGCATCCAGGTGTCTCATGGGCATTTTTCTACCTTTACAGGGAGTTGAAAGTATCCATAGGCATTTTTTAAATTGTGACCTCTTGGGAAAACTTCTTGGATTAAACTTCTGGAAGATCAAATATTGTTATGGGATGCAGAAGATAGTGATTTTTTAAATACTTATGGACAGGTACTTGGGTTGTACAAGTAGTGGAGATAGTCAATGAAAGGTCCCGGTGAAAACAAAATTTGGGCCACTTCTGATCCTCCCTTCCTGATCATCCTCTGCCCATCCTGATCATCCCTTGGCCCCTCTTGATTTTTCTCACTTGGTGTTTCCTACCTCACCAGCACTCCTCCCACACTGTAGCCTTCCCTTGCAGGGCGTCTGCTCTCTAGTGTATGACATCATTGGGATGCGCCGGCAGGTGAGGATGCAGTTTAGGGGACTGCAGCTGGTGAGGTAGAAAGCACAAATGGGGTATATAGGAGTGGGGGGAAGATCAAGAGTGGTTGGTGGGATCAGGATTGGGGGGATCAAGAGGGTAAGGGGAGGATCAGAGTGGCTGAAGGGGGAATCAGGAGGGAGAATCACGAGGGGCAGAGAGAGGAACTGGATGTGCCGAGGGGTGATCTTGAGGGGGTCCCTTCCAGGAGCAGGGCCTCGATGCATTGCACCGAGTGCACCGACAATAGTTCTGCCAATGTAAGAGACATTTCAAGATCTTGGTTATTATTTCTCATGGAAGCCATGTAATGTAGGCCTAAGTCATTTAGAAGACATGGAATTGAGATTTAAACCCTGCTTTTAAACCTAGTTGATCAATATTCTCATTTGTGTTTTAACGTAACAGCTTAACTCCACATATCGCCTCTTTTCCCCGCTTTTAACCCATGTGATAAATAAACCTCATTCAAGGTGCAATGGATTTATTTAGCAGGGAATACAATGTACCTGCCATGGTTTATCTTTGTTCTTAATGTGGTCTGTATTATAAGAGAGCATTGCATGTAAAGCATGAGCTACTGCATAGACTGCTGTATAAATGTTGTAAGTCATCCTAAGACAGTGGGGATCATCAATTATGGACATTTTCAGAGATGCATTTCCTTTACAGTCATACCATTTATATAGGGAACCAGAGAGAACTGTATCATTACTAGAAATAGAACATGAAAATATTTCTGGACTAAAAATTCTAAATTGATGATTATTTGTAAATGTTTGAGGTTTTACACTGTAAAGAAATTCTTTAAATCCAAGTACATTTTTATTTCTTACGGAAACTAGCAAAGACCCATTCAGTACTACTTTTGTTTCATCATGGTAAAAGTAACCAAAATATGTGTATGTGATGATCCAAACAAATTCAGTATTTTTTATCTTATAAAAAATAGTGAGAAAGTCTCTAATGTGATCTGCAGAGATGTATACTATAATAACATTGACTGTAGAAGATTTAACGACTCTTAAAATATCATAAAAAATATATTTTGTAAAAGCATCATTTCGATGTAATCTTCTCAAATATGCCACACAACCGCCCCAACTGTGGATCTTCTCCTTGAGTTCTTCACTTTCCCTTTGACCATTGTCATCATCTGAGGTCAGGATTCCCACCCAGGTCCATCCAAAGTGTTGTAGAATTTTTATGATAGCCCCAGGCTGGGACCGTTCATCTGGGACAGTGCGAAAGAAGAATGGAAACTGGAGTCTGTCATTGAACATTGGATCCATTGCTCCATAGCTGACCTGAGGTAGAACATACAATATTATACAGGAACAATGAGACATGTGTTCTACATCCAATGGAGAAAACAGCAAAGTATGTGCATGTGTTTACATATTGGAAAAGAGGAATGCATGCTCTATGTGAAAATGCTATCAAAGGCAAAATCCCAATCCTTACAAAGTACACACATGGGTTAAGAGAAGGGACAGATCTGTCATAGCAGTCTAAATAAATAAACCCTGGACCAATAAAAACAATCCTGAATATAAATAATCTTAGCTGTTAAGGGAATTCTAAATAGTAAACCATGCACTCGTATGTAGCAGTTCAGGGTGGAAACATGATCAATTAAGCAAGGCCGTAACTACCCATTTAAAAACAGCCAATAGTAAATGAGACCGTCATCATTACCGCAGTATAAGATGGAAGTTATTTATCAATCAATAAGCATTTAGGTGTCGGATATGCGATCAGACTCGCAAAACCGCAATGTACACAATAATAAAAATGAAAAAAGAAACTGTGCTAGTTCATGTGGGTGGCCTGATATGTATTAACTCATTAATTCCCAAGATTGATATAACCCTGAATTAAAACATAAAAATAAATACATTTTGATTGGCGATTTGCAGGCTTGAGACTGTTGTGCAATGAATTATAATGTATTTCTTCACTTTCCCGTCATTGACAGTGCAGTATTGATTTTTTATTTGAATTTACAGTGCTACGGACATGTCTTTAACCCCCTTGCGGGTCCTCTCTAGCACTCGTAGGATTTTCTCCTACATTTGCCATTTACGGGTGTGAAAACACTTGTGGGCTTGAGAAATTGTAGCAATTTAATAGAGATAACTTATAGGAGTACCCAAAAGTACCTTAGCAAGGGTCCCTGGTATAGATTATCGCAAGTCCTCCAAAACCCCCCCCCAAAAAAAAATCTGGTGCAAGCGATGGACTTAATAATCCTCATACAGTCCTATATATAAAAATTAATAGGTCATAGATAATAATTATATGTTTTTATATATAGGACTGCACCTTTGGGAACTCCTATAAGTTTCTCTGGGACCTTCATCTAGACCTCTATATACAGGACAGTTACATTGGGGACTATCATTGCTATTTGCACTGGAATACCAGCAATTGATCGAAAATACCTCATATGTTTTGAGGTTTGTAAATGTGCGTGTGTTTGTAATTATTTTATTTTTTATAAAATGTATTTGACGTTACTACACCATGTGGCATCTCTGCGCTTTTCTCACCCGTTCCTTACTTCTTTTTAATTCCAGGCTTCATTGAGTAAAAAGCAAGGAGACATCATCACTGCCAGATACTGCTAATTGGAACAGCCTCTCTTTGTGATGTCACAGGTCTAATAGGCAGACACTGGCAGTCAGAAAACATTCCACACACCCCTGCAACCTGATTGGATGCAGTAATGAAGCAAGACCCCACCCCCCGCTCCCAGCAGTGGAGAGGTCAGGGGGCCATCTTTCAGGCATATGAACAATTCTAACCACAAATTTGATATCTAAGTGAAATATGCACAGATTTTAAAAAATCACAAACTTATTTCAACTTAGTTTTAGGAGATAATTACTGAGATGTTGTCTAAATTGTGCCAAATTAACTGTCCCTTTAATGATTTAAGATGTCTTGACAGAAGAATATTGTTAACCAGTGAAATATTTCCTTACATATATATATATATATATACTGACTATAATGCTGCTTGCCTCTCTGATAATATTTATTCATATTTATAATTTATAAACGTGACATCTAGAATGCACAAGGTTAGACCGCATAACAACACCACATAGTAACAGAAGTAGACGCTAGTAAGTCATATCAACATAGCAAAAATGTGCATATACCATATTGTTTTCTCCTACCTGGATGTAGCCGAGAAGCCCGGTCAGTCTGGCCATTAGCAGTGAGGTTTGTGAACTATGAGTCCCAATGAAAGCTGCCACCACACCTCTCCTTGAACATATATAATTAGGAGCTTGATCATTGGTTCCTGTTAATATTCTCAGGGTTTTTTCTGCAGCAACTCCTTCATCCCCAAAATAATCAAACACGCTATAACCCAGGGTAATATTGGGCAACAGATTTTTGTTTGCATTTATTTCTTTTATAGCATAAAAATAAGAAAATAATTGACATATAAGAGGAATCAACACTCTGTAAAATAATATAAAGATGTTTTTTTTTACAGAATAACAAACATGTAACTATTTATAAAAATGTGCTTAAATAGGAGATATGGCTATTAAATGACAAATATAAAAAATACAATCTTATAAAAAATACATTCAGGTTGATAAGAAAATGAAATGAAAGAGAAAAACTGTGAGCTGCGTCTGTTTCAAGAAGAACAAAACAACTGGAGGAGTTCTACAAGATGTCCATTTGGCCATCAGTACAACAATAGGAATCCATATAATGTTTCAAGGCTACATACCTATTTATCAAGTTTTTGAAAAATGCATTTATCCTCATTTTATTTAAATATACAAATTACTCAGGAATATGGAAGATCAAATTAAAGATGAAATGTCATTAAATCACCTGTTATGTCAACTTTATGCAGAGGAATGCAAATGGAAGTCAAATTGAAATATTTGCTATTATATAAATAGGGAAATACATTTATTAAACCAATACTAGATTTTCCTAGATCAATATTCTTCTTATTTATATTAATTGCCCTTTATTCCCTTTGTGTAAAAATGTATTCAACCTCTTTGTATCTATTAAATATTATTTATGGTTTATTTATTAAAATTAATAATGATAAATCACAGATGCATTAGAGAAGAAGAAGAAATAAATATAATTTCATTATTTTCCTTTTTTTCATTCCTTTATTCATGTATGTCCTTCTCTGCACCTTCTATAGCTGTACAATGTTCTTGTTTTAGAAGTAATAGCTAAATCTATACTTCATATTCCAAGTGAGGTCAGGGATTTGTATGGTGTAGAGATTATCATGGAGTAACTATCAGGAAAAAATAACTGAACAAATGTAAATCTTCAGAAAACAAATGTGATGTAAGTGAAATGGGTGTGAGAAATGAAAAGTAGTAGCTTTGACCATGGAAACAAGCAGCACCTTCAACGTGGGGGACTTTAAAAACTAATGGTTATAAGGAAATGTCTAATATAATGAGGAATAATTTAGATAGTCTCCAGCTATGGCCACAAATCCAGGCATTGCTTCAAACAAATATGCATATTATCATATTGATACTCTAAGTAGAATTTTTAACAAATAATAATAATAATAATTATACAATATTATTAATACTAATAATAATAATAATAATAATAATAATTTGTATTATTATTATTATTATTATTATTATTATTATTAATATTATCCCAAATTGTAGGTTTAACACAATAATTTAAATGCTTCAAGGTTGATGCTTAATCTCTCATTGTAACCAGAATGACAACTTAATAGCTTAAAAATGATAATGCTGATACAATACAGCTAATGGTAACCAGTAAATGGGAATGGACACACTATAGTATTAGAATATGTCCAGATGAATAGTGATTGATAAAACAAACCTTTTCTTCTATTCATTTACAATAAAAATACTTTAAAAATGGTTTTGAATGTATTGTGTTAAAACGTCATAAACATGCTTAAATATCTGAAAAAAAACTCTAAACACTGGTGGGGTTTTTTTCTACCTTCGGTGGGAGGAGAACACACGGCAGGTTCCCAAGCATCGCATGTACCCCAATTATTACATGCGCCCACCTCTCACAAACTCTAACTGGTGGGCCATCAAATTAAACTCTTATTAACCAACTAATATTCTACACCTCATAAAACAGCATTTCAAAAATATATATCTTGTGTATTATATTAAACACTATATTGTATAGACACATGTATATGTCCTTATATTGGTATAAGTGAAAAATGCTATTTTATTCAGCATATTTTGGTCCATAAAGGTTCAGTCTAATGGTCTAGATTAATTTACATCTAAATATAAAGGTCAGTGTAACTAACATGTCAGTGTATATCCAATATTAAATTTGCTCTTTGTGAGTGAACTTGTAATTAAAATATCTGTTTTCCCCCATCCTTAGGCTGATGCTCTTCTCATTTATTCCAAACTGTGGCAGATTGTGGAGAACAGATGTATATTTATGGGGGGAATGCAGAAAATCTGCGGATATAAAATGGGTAGATTTAATATAAGATCCCTCACAAAATATTATCTTTATTTTATTAGAATAAAAAGTAGCGAGTTGCAGTAGTTGAGTTGAGAAATTATAAGAGAGTGTATTAGAATCTGAGTTGTGTCTTCTGTAAGATAGTGGTGTATTTTGGAAATGTTTTTTTAGATGGAGAAGGCAAGATTTTGCTAGTGACTTTATGTGAGGGATGAAAGACGGTGCAGGGTTTAGTAGAACCCCAAGACAACGGGCTTGGGAGGTGGGAGTGATTATGGCATTTTTGACAGTGAGAGAGATGTTAGCCGACTCCTTAATAATGTAGCTAAGAATTCCAAATTGTAGAGATGTTCTTTTATTATTTACTAAAATATATGAAATATTAATTACTTGATGGCTTCATTTACTACACTTCTGAGAACAAGATTAAAACACATTTCTCTGTCAGTATCGTGTACAGTGTTGCTCTAATAGCCAGGGTACAATCAACAGGTTTCTTAAATTTGTGAAGAGAGCAAACACCAGACGTCTCAGGTAACAGATTAGTGCAGATATATCACCAGATGGAGAGAACTCTCAGACGTAACATCTTGCAATATTCCTGGAAAGTTGCTCCCCAGGTCAGTACTTTAATTGTTTTATTGTGCTAGATTATATTTTGTTATCTATTATGTTGATCATTTTATGATTGATAAGAAATTTGAAAAATATAAAAGAGGAAATAATCCAAAACGTAAAACCAATTAACAAGAGAAACAAATAAAATCAGTATTTTCTTGATTTTGATTATGATTTAATGAATTTTTGGGCTGATAACTCTTTAAATCTATTGGTTAGAATGTAAATTAATTTTGAAAGAGCGGGTATTAAATAAGATGTATGAGAAGCAGGAAGGAAAATAATTACTTACATGTCAGAATAATCATTCCAAGGGTGTTTAGTGAAATTTGAAGTTATCTGCCCAAATAATGTGTTTTGCTCTATAAGGCCTCCCAGAAGAAAATCACCATCTTTAAAATATTCTTCATCCCCAGTTTTGTCTATGTATTCATTTAATTCTTCACTAGAAAAAGAAAAAATAGTGGGAAGGATCAAAATCACAAACCGCAGACTGAGTTGCAGCAGATACAATGAGAGGTGTACAATGGGCTCCATATATCATGTAGAGAAGTCACACCGTGTGCAGATTCTGTGCAGTATAAATGGGATCTGGTTACTTAATAAGTCAGTGCAGTTATATAGAAGTGTGTGAGATAATAAAAAATGACAGTTAATTTAGTAGCTAATCTCCAAGGAAGAATTTCTTAGAATAAAACTAAATATGTTCAGTATCTAATCATGTATAAAATGCAACATGATGTAATCTTTATATGTTTAATGAATATTCAATACTTTCTTTTTCACTAATATATTCAAATCATAATTAATTAATTAAATTTCTTGCATTATTAGAACCTATGGAAGAAATAGAATTTCCAATAAAAGTCATCATCCATAGATGGTGGGATTGTTAATGCTGCCATTAGTTTATCTAGAAAAAGGAAATTACATTCTATTGGTTAACATTTCACACTTGTTTATTTGGTATTGGCTTAGCTGAAAATACACAGCGAGCATATTACTTATCCCAAGTGATCCATTCTTATACAAGAGAAGGGTCCAGTTGGTACTGCCAATTAATAGATTCTAACGGTTAAGTCGTCTTCTCTCTGAGTTTATCTGTATTGGCGCTAGGGATTCCCTGGATGAAGGCCTGTTACAGTTAGTAAGTGGCTCTGTCTCAAGCACAGAGCAGGAAATAGTTTTAATGCCACATATTTCTTCATATGTCTCAAGCACACAGCAATAATTAGAGAACAACTATTATCCATTATGTTAAGATAATGTTCTGCTCCAATTGCTCAGGGCTTATGAGCCAAAACAGCATTTTGCCATTTGCAGTCATGCAGAAAGCTAACTGTTACTGTTACAATGGAAACCCCAGCACCCAATTAATGCATACATCACAATCACACACCCTCCAGTCACCAGGTGATTCAAGATCCCAAACTGGTCATGGGCAACCAGAGATCTGTGGTGTCCAATTGCTTGGAGAGACCTGGCAAGGGGGCAATTATATCACAGCTATTCAATGTAATGCATTTCTACAACTGGTCTGGGCTACAAGGGAGCCTGGGGCACTTGCCATGGCCACCAAAGTGCTGTCAAGTAGCACACGAGGCACATGAACTAGTGGCATCTTGTGATATTCTGGGCCAATAAAAAGTCTGAGCCAGGTGTTGGCGAGAGCAGTGACTATCCTTGTGCCCTGGTAAAGGAATGTTATGGACAATGACTAGCAATGCTGCTCAGTACCACTCAAGAATAAATAACTGGCTTACCTCCAGTTGTGCTGGCCTGTTATATCTCCCTGGTGATGGCCTGTTTGACTTGGCTTCTGGTTATGATAGCCACATAATGACACTGCAAGATCATGAATTCCACCTATTTCATGCCCTTGCCCGTGACCCATTAATATAGACCTGGGCTAAGGGGATGGATAGCTGCTTGGATAACACAATGTCCACCCAATTCATCAAGGGAGTGGAGGGGTTCATCCAGACCATGTGGATCAGAGTTAGACACAATCCAGTGTCCCTATAGCCATCCATAGACTTAAGCAACTAGTATGGATATATGAACTCCAGTAATCCCTTTTGGTTAAAAGTACAAATGCTACAAAATGCTGCTCTTCAGACCAGAATTCATCACCGGAGCAATCAAAGATCTAGTCCTCTATTTCTATTTAGTCAGCTACCACTTGCCCACTAACAGAACAGTGTAAGGGGAATCCATTGGATTTGCTGGGTGGTCTTTAGGTACCCCTGCCATTGTCACCCAGAGCAGCATGACTCCTGGCGGGCTCCTCCATTCCTAGTGGCTGATGGTGAGTCAAGGAGGACTATGGTTATGGCTGCCCTTCCGATCCTAGCTGTTCTCATGGTTGGGATATTAGGCTGTGGGGGACTTGTAGACCACCAGATGAGGACACTCTTACTTCACCCTGGGTCTCCCTTTAGTGATCTGCCAGATGGTTGACTATGTGCAAAGGTGAAAAAATGTCTGCAGCACAAACCTGAGCAGCCTCCTCCACAGTCTGTACCTGCTATTACTTCCAACACAGATCAGAAGCATCCCCATATGAATCCTGCTCATGCAGGCCAAGTCCCAGAATTGCTACCTATAATGTTTAGGCATCACCTGGAAGAGGGCCAACAGCATGCTCTTAATGTTTTGGTAGTCCTCTGTGAAAGGAAATGAAATGACCCAGTAGGCTTTATTCGTTCACCCACTAAGCAAGCACACAGGAGTTGGACTTCATGTTCAACATGTTAGAACTGACACTGCAGCTTAAAGTCCTGCAGAATTTAGTATAGCACTCAATGTGAAGTGGTGACTGACTGGCTTGCTCCCTGGTGACCTCTGCTCTTACCATCCTCATCACCTCAATTTAATGATCCAGGGACAGTCCTTCTTCTATTGGGGAAATCTAGTTGCAGGACCTCCTCTCTACCTCTAGGTCCTTAGCACAGGACAGATAAGCTTTATGAAAGGGGTCTCTCCAAGGCCATCCCTGGAGACCTTGAAAATCCCTTGCTCCTCATCAGGCAGGGCAGCTCTTCCACAATGGCAGTCCGAGTCTGGAGATCTTGCATGAGCACCCATTACTGTAGATAAACTCTCTTAGCTCAGTGATGCTAAGCTCATCATACTGCACCCTCTTTACCACTGCTTCTATGGTCTCTGTTGATTGGCTTTACTCTTGATAGCACCAATCCCAACACTCCCACCAGTTTATAAAGAGGAGTGACCAGCTGGACTGACCAATTAATGGATGCGACAAGTTAGGTCCTCTTCTCTGCAGGTTCTCATGTATTGGTGCTAAGGATTCCTTGGATTGAGGTCTGCTTCAGGTTCTGATAAAGATGACTCTAATAAGTGCCTCTGTACCACAGCTGTATATGGATTGGTTTTAATGTAGCATATTTCCTCAATATGTCTTTAGCAGATAGCAATACGTAGATATCATGGCCTGGATCCTGTCACATTGAGCCACAATAGACAGACTCATTGGAAAATGCCTTCCCCAAGAGCCAGTACCACTGTTCCAGCCACTGGACTATGTACTAATCACATGATAGGGGAATTATATTTCCACATGGGAAATGTGGGTAGGTTGGGTGAATAGCCCCAAGATATTGGGTCACAGTGTACCACCATGCTTCATATGCCTGTCTTATCCTGTATACTGTTTGTAATTCCCAGGTTAAATTACTATGTTCTGTGTGATATGTTATGCTTAAACTGTGGCTATAGGTCCTTGTAGTACATTGAGCAGACATGGACCAGTGATAACACCTCTATTGTTATCTGTTACTGTTATCTGTTTTGACCCATTGTTGGTCAGTTAAGGTAATTATATCTGCCATGTGCTCTATTCAGGGTAAAGACATCTAGAGATAGCGGTATGTGCATTAGATGTTAGCTCTATTGTTCCCGGGTCCCAGACAGGAAAGCCACTTTTAGACCCCACGTGGGGTCAATCTCCTGTAATTGTCTGCCACTCCCTCTCATTATTGCTGTTGTGTATACACCTTGTGTATGACCCATTAAATATGTGGAATTTGCAACATAAATAAGTTGACTGCTTAAACATACAGAAAATGGAATGTTCTCTTATTTGATCCTTTGCCTCTGGGTGGCTGCGATACTGGCAACTCCACCTTACAAGTAACTTGTCTTGTTCACTACCACAGGAAGGTTACTGGAATTTATGAATGCTGAATAATGCACTGAGGTACTTGGAGGCTATGTAGGATCCTGCTGGGATAGGTCTGGCTGTAACAAGTCTTATAAAGCCCCACAAGAAGAAGCAGCTCTGGAGTCTATTGGTCGCTTGGAAGTCCTGATTCCTGATGCAGAAACATGGATGCTGCATGCCGAGATTTCCAAGAACTCAGTGTCCTTGTGGGTAGTTAACCTGGTTCTCTAGCTGGTATCCCTGCTCTGTAATAGCCACTACCCCCGGGATCGTTATAGTACAGAAGACATATTAGGTATTCATGTTGGTTGGTAGTGATGTCGCAAACCTAAAATTTTCGGTTCGCGAACCCCGAACGCGAACCTCCGCAAATGTTCGCGAACCGGCGAACATCGGCGAACCGCCATAGACTTCAATGGGCAGGCGAATTTTAAAACCCACAGGGACTCTTTCTGGCCACAATAGTGATGGGAAAGTTGTTTCAAGGGGTCTAACAACTGGACTGTGGCATGCTGGAGGGGGATCCATGGCAAAACTCCCACGGAAAATTACATAGTTGATACAGAGTCTGGTTTTAAGCCATAAAGGACATAAATTACCTAACATTCCTAAATTGTTTGGAATAACATGCTTTAAAACATCAGGTATGATGTTGTATCAATCAGGTAGTGTAAGGGTTACACCTTACATGACTGGGGGTCTATAGGTGACATTAGTACTGACCTTTATATGACTGGGTGTCTATAGAGTGACATTAGTACTGACCTTTATATGACTGGGGGTCTATAGGTGACATTAGTACTGACCTTTATCTGACTGGGTGTCTATAGAGGGACATTAGTAATGACCTTTATATGACTGGGGGTCTATAGAGGGACATTAGTACTGACCTTTATCTGACTGGGTGTCTATAGAGGGACATTAGTAATGACCTTTATCTGACTGGGTGTCTATAGAGGGACATTAGTACTGGCCTTTAGCTGACTGGGTGTCTATAGAGGGACATTACTAATGACCTTTATCTGACTGGGGGTCTATAGAGGGACATTAGTACTGACCTTTATCTGACTGGGTGTCTATAGAGGGACATTAGTAATGACCTTTATCTGACTGGGTGTCTATAGAGGGACATTAGTACTGACCTTTAGCTGACTGGGTGTCTATAGAGGGACATTAGTACTGACCTTTAGCTGAATGGGTGTTTATAGAGTGACATTAGTACTGACCTTTATATGACTGGGGGTCTATAGGTGACATTAGTACTGACCTTTATCTGACTGGGTGTCTATAGAGGGACATTAGTAATGACCTTTATATGACTGGGGGTCTATAGAGGGACATTAGTACTGACCTTTATCTGACTGGGTGTCTATAGAGTGACATTAGTACTGACCTTTATCTGACTGGGTGTCTATAGAGGGACATTAGTAATGACCTTTATCTGACTGGGGGTCTATAGAGGGACATTAGTACTGACCTTTATCTGACTGGGTGTCTATAGAGGGACATTAGTAATGACCTTCAGCTGACTGGGTGTCTATAGAGGGACATTAGTACTGACCTTTATCTGACTGGGTGTCTATAGAGTGACATTAGTACTGACCTTTATATGACTGGGGGTCTATAGGTGACATTAGTACTGACCTTTATCTGACTTGGTGTCTATAGAGGGACATTAGTAATGACCTTTATATGACTGGGGGTCTATAGAGGGACATTAGTACTGACCTTTATCTGACTGGGTGTCTATAGAGTGACATTAGTACTGACCTTTATATGACCGGGGGTCTATAGGTGACATTAGTACTGACCTTTATCTGACTGGGTGTCTATAGAGGAACATTATTAATGACCTTTATCTGACTGGGGGTCTATAGAGGGACATTAGTACTGACCTTTATCTGACTGGGGGTCTATAGAGGGACATTAGTACTGACCTTTATCTGTCTGGGGGTCTATAGAGGGACATTAGTACTGACCTTTATCTGACTGGGGGTCTATAGAGGGACATTAGTACTGACCTTTATCTGTCTGGGGGTCTATAGGTGACATTAGTCCTGACCTCCTCCTGCAGTATTATTACTCCCAGTACTCCCAGGCTTGCTACTATTAGATATAATAACCTCAGTTTCGTTTCCTTATCTGTTGGTAACATCAAAATATGTTATTAAATATTTCATATTTGTTTGTTTTTTTCTCCCAAAGTGAACCCCTTTGTGTGTGTCCCACAGATGTGGCGTTTCCGCTCTGCGTATGTTGGATATGCACCGCTCAAAAAGTATGAAAAGAGATCCCCCCCCTTGAAGCCCATTAATGACATCATTAGTAAATTGTATGTAACAGATTCCAGTGTTTAGGGTTTATGACCCAATACTGCGATCATATCACATGACAAAAATCTGTATTTGTCGTATTATTCAGACGCGCGTGCATCTTTGTGTTACATTTCCTGATACTTTTATTATCTTGATCTTTATATATTTACTAGCGACTTGCCCATCAAAAAATGGCGGCAATAAGATTGTAAGGCAGGTAATGGTTTGGACGAGACATTCATTTTGTTGGCGGTCGGAGATCCTTCGGCGCTCATTGCGATGCTGTTGGTTGTATTTTTTTCTGATAGGCGCTTTTGCTGTTATTCTTTGGTTGGCGGTGATGTGTTTTTTGTGCTTATTGCAAGGCTTGTGTGCTATGAGCAGCGTTGGCGCTCGTTGTGAGGCGCGCAGTGAATGGCTTTTATGTTTAATGTGATAATGTTTTTTTTGTGTATATGTATTTTTGTATGCTAATGAAATAATTACTAAATGAATATACTTTACCTATTTGTAAGTAATATATGCAGGAAGCATTGTGCTGAAGAGCTGACAATCTGTTTTCATGTTCCTGCAGCATACAATGTAGGTTTTCAGTGCTGTGGAGCTGTTGTGTAAGTGTCAGCAATGTGTGCAGTGTGTAGTGTAAATAGGCTGCGTGCGTGAGGGGAAGCCGTTAGGGTAGCTGGGTACATCCGCATTGTGTAAGTTAGTGTTGTAAAATGGCGGTGAATGTGTACGTGGTACTCGGGTGTGGATGATTTAGCGTCCTTGTTAATAGTGTATCTTTACCTTGTACGGCTTTTTAGGAAAATCCGTATGTGTTTTGCGTGTTTAGGGTCCTGTAGCCTCGTTTTCTTTTTTTCAAGGGCCATTTTTTCTCTCACTTAGGTGATTTTCGGGTGTCTAAACTCATGAATTTGGACTTAAATGGAGGTGTAACTTCACTTGCAGAGGTCCTCGGTGCCCGCCTTGCTGTGGGTAAGCTTTGTATGTGTTTGTTGTGTGTATTTATTGTATTTTTAATGTTTTTAAGTGCGTGCGGTTCGGGCGTTAAGGTCGTATTTTTGTGAGCTCGTAATGCTTTTTTTTCTAAGTCCCGTATTTTTGGATGGTAAGTCCGTAAATTTGATGGTGTAAGTCCCGCCTGCGGCTCATTGCAGCCGACGTAGGGAGCCTTCGGCGCTCCTTGCCAGCAACTCTGGCCCTCGCTTCACAAACCCGCAGCGTTAGCAACAACCCGCCTGCTCACAACTATATATGTGATATCTGCAACGTCTTCCCCAGTTGGCACTTGTAAATCGGCTAAGCGACAAAAAAAATGGCGTCCGGAAAAAATGAAAACAAGGCTACACGACCCCAAACCGCGCAAAACATCGCCAGCCATGTACGACTTTTACCTAGGAACAGACGAGGTACAAAATACACTATTATAAATAATGGAAACTGTTGCCGAGCCGCGTAACACATACACAATCGCCGCCATTTTACAACACTAACTTGCAACTAATAACATTACAAATCTAAAATGGCGCGTTACATGACTATACAAGCGGTTTCCCCTCGTGCACTGCGCACATTGCTGACACTTACACCTCGGGTCACCAACAGTCCAAATGTACACTGTAAGCTGCAGGAAAATCAAAACTGATTGTTAGCTCTTCAGGTTATTGATCACTGGATATATTAATTACAAATAGGTAAAGTATTTTAGTAATTAATACATTCATTATTATTAAAAAAAATATATATAAAAAAAATACGCTTAATAGCATATTTTACACTGCGGTTACTTTACATACATTAACGCTTTGCACTTCCTAATACATTTGTTCATTCACAATAGTTATTATCGTGCATTCATTTAATAAGTATTAATTAGTAATGGAAAATAAAAATGTAGACTTTACACTACACTAAAATGTTTTACTTTTTACTCTGCAGTTATATATCTGGATTACTGCTCATTGGCTGCCAGCGATAGCACTCTCAAAGCAGTTACAAATCTAAATCACTTTCTTATTATCTGAGACCTGAATACATTTTTTAATTTACACTGCACAAAAAAAATTATATATTTAACACTGTACTTATATATCTGTCTTTGCGATGAGCACCGAAGATTGATCGTTGCAAAGCACGAAACATGAAGGACACGAGGGAAGAGACTCACAATGAGCGCCGAAGGTCCTCAGAGTTCAAAAAGCATCACATTGTGTGGCAAACAGCATTGCCAAGGCTTCCAACTTTATTGCCCCATCATTTGTGCCAGGCAAGTCGCTAGTGATATAATATAACATAATGCAATACAATATTATACAGTACACATGGGTGTTGGAACTGGGGGGGGGGGTAAGGGGTAACCCCCCCCCCAGATTTCTTATCGTATGTATGTATGCGTATAGAAGCTAACAGGGGAGGAGAGAGGGGGAGGAAATACAGGGGAGAGGGAGAGGAAGACACAGGAGAGGGCAGAGGGGGAGGAAGACACAGTGGAGAGGGGGAGGAAGACACAGGGCAGAGGGGGGAAGATAAACAGGGTAAGGGAGAGGTGAGGGGAAGAGACACATGGGAGGGGGGAGAGACACAGGAGAGAGTGGGGGTAGAGACACAGGGGAGAGGGGGGAAGAGACTAATGGGAGGGAGTGGTGAGGAGACACCAGGGAGAGAAAAGGGGGTAAAGACACAGAGGAGGGGGGAAGAAACACAGGGGAAGGGAGAGGGGGTAGAGACACAGTGGAGAGGGGGTAGAGACACAGGGGAGAAGGGGGAAGAGACACAGATGAGGGGGGAGAGACACAGGGGAGAGGGAAGGGGGGAAAGACACAGGGGAGGGGGGAAAGAAACACGGGAAGGGAGAGGGGGGGAAGAGACACAGGGGAGGGGGGAGTGACACAGGGAAGAGGGAAGGGGGAAAAGACACAGGAGAGGGAGGAAAGAAACACTGGGGAAGGGAGAGGGGGTAGAGACACAGGCAAGGGTGGGAGAGACACAGGGGAGAGGGGGGGAGAGAGACACATGGGAGGGAGTGGGGGGGAGACACAGGGGAGAGGGGGGGAGAGAGACACATGGGAGGGAGTGGGGGGGGAGACACAGGGGAGGTCTTCTGCTTTATTATTATTCTTATTATTATTACTATATAATGTGTAATACGGACCACTTTGGCAATGAGCGCCGCAGGCGCTCATTGCATGCGAGCCTCGCGTAGCGAGGCGAGCTGTTAATACGGACGACCTTTGGCAATGAGCGCCGTAGGCCTCTATATATCATTCCTGGCTTATTCAGATATGTGGAGGATGAATCCGTAGACGTACCTGAATCCCACAAGAGAGTGGTCGCTATGTTCATGTGGTGTTTATTATGACACTAGCGACTTGCCCGTCAAAAAATGACGGCAATGTTATTGTAACTGAGCTAATGTTGTTTTGTGTGTAATAGTAAACATGTAATACATTAATAAATGAATAGACTTTACCTATTTGGAAGCATTGTGTTGAAGAGCTGTGAACCTTGTTTGCACACAGACCTACAGCACCAAGCACACTGACAGTACACACAGACCCATAGCACCAAGTACACTGGCAGTGCACACAGACCTAAAGCACCAAGCACACTGACAGTACACACAGATTAACTGCACCAAGTACACTGACAGTACACACAGACCTACAGCACCAAGCACACTGACAGTACACATAGACCAATAGCACCAAGCACACTGACAGTACACTCAGACCTACAGCAACAAGTACACTGGCAGTGCACACAGACTCACAGCACCAAGTACACTGACAGTACACACAGATATACAGCACCAAGCTCACTGACAGTACACACAGACCTACAGCACCAAGCACACTGACAGTACACATAGACATATAGCACCAAGTACACTGACAGTACACACAGACCTACAGCACCAAGCACACTGGCAGTGCACACAGACTCACAGCACCAAGTACACTGACTGTACACACAGATATACAGCACCAAGTACACTGGCAGTGCAAACAGACCTACAGCACCAAGTACACTGACAGTACACATTGACCCACAGCACCAAGTACACTGATAGTACACACATATATACAGCACCAAGTACACTGACAGTACACACAGACCTACAGTACCAAGTACACTGACAGTACACACAGACTCACAGCACCAAGCACACTGACAGTACACACAAACCTACAGCACCAAGCACACTGACAGTACACACAGACCTAGAGCACCAAGCACACTGGCAGTGCACACAGACCCATAGCACCAAGTACACTGGCAGTGCACAGAGAACTACAGCACTAAGCTCACTGACAGTACACACAGACCTACAACACCAAGTACACTGACAGTACACATAGCCATATAGCACCAAGCACACTGACAGTACACACAGACCTAGAGCACCAAGCACACTGGCAGTGCACACAGACCCATAGCACCAAGTACACTGTCAGTGCACACAGAACTACAGCACCAAGAACACTGACAGTACACACAGACCCATAGCACCAAGTACACTGGCAGTGCACACAGACCTACAGCACCAAGCACACTGACAGTACACACAGACCTACAGCACCAAGTACACTGCCAAGTACACACAGACCCATAGCACCAAGTACACTGGCCGTACACACAGACTCACAGCACCAATTACACTGACAGTGCACACAGACCCATAGCACCAAGTACACTGGCAGTGCACACAGAACTACAGCACCAAGAACACTGACAGTGCACACAGACCTACAGCACCAAGCACACTGACAGCACTCACAGACCCATAGCACCAAGTACACTGGCAGTGCAAACAGACCTACAGCACCAAGTACACTGACAGTACACATTGACCCACAGCACCAAGTACACTGATAGTACACACATATATACAGCACCAAGTACACTGACAGTACACACAGACCTACAGCACCAAGTACACTGACAGTACACACAGACTCACAGCACCAAGCACACTGACAGTACACACAAACCTACAGCACCAAGCACACTGACAGTACACACAGACCTAAAGCACCAAGCACACTGACAGTACACACAGACCTACAGCACCAAGTACACTGACAGTACACACAGACCTAAAGCACCAAGCACACTGGCAGTGCACACAGACCCATAGCACCAAGTACACTGTCAGTGCACACAGAACTACAGCACCAAGAACACTGACAGTGCACACAGACCTACAGCACCAAGCACACTGACAGTACACACAGACCCATAGCACCAAGTACACTGGCAGTGCAAACAGACCTACAGCACCAAGCACACTGACAGTACACATTGACCCACAGCACCAAGTACACTGATAGTACACACATATATACAGCACCAAGTACACTGACAGTACACACAGACCTACAGCACCAAGTACACTGACAGTACACACAGACTCACAGCACCAAGCACACTGACAGTACACACAAACCTACAGCACCAAGCACACTGACAGTACACACAGACCTACAGCACCAAGCACACTGACAGTACACACAGACCTACAGCACCAAGTACACTGACAGTACACACAGACCTAAAGCACCAAGCACACTGACAGTACACACAGACTCACAGCACCAAGCACACTGACAGTACACACAGGCGCTCATTGCAGGCGAGCCTCGCATAGCGAGGCGAGCCTTTAATACGGACCACTATTTTATGGAGCAAACTGCTTCATATGTATATTAATAACTATACAACTTTCCAAACATACACATCTCATTGCAATACGCTAGTAATAATAATAATGCACAAGAGTCCTTCAGCACTGCACTGGACACTGAATAAACTTGCCTAGCTATGGTTTTCCCTATTGAATTAGTATCACCTACACTGTCCCTCCCCTCAGTAAGACTGCAAGGTACTTATGATTCCAAAATGGCTGCTGTCCATGAGGTAGAAGGGTGTGGAAGGGAGTGTATGCTGCTGATTGGCTGGAATGTGTCTGCTGACTGTGACATGCAGGGTCAAAGTTTGCTCAATGATAAAGTATTGGTGGCGGGTCGAATCTCGCATATGTTCGCAGTTCGCCGCGAACGCGAACATGCTATGTTCGCCGAAAAAAGTCCGCCGGCGAACTATTCGCGACATCTCTATTGTTTGGATAATGTTCTGCTCCCATTCATGAACCAAACAGCCCTTTGTCTCATGCAGAAAGCAAATGTTCCCTTTGTAACAAATTAAATGTAGCTCTAAAGTTTATATGCGAATATAAATACTAATAAAGTAGAAACACTTGTAGGTGAACCCAATAACCTGCGTATTAAAATATTTTATCACAAGCTACAGTTCAATTAAGAAAACCCAAAGACCTTATTTAAAATAGAAAGGTCTTACACAACCTCTTCTTAAATGATTACCAAGATCAAGTCTTGCAACTTTCACTTATCTATTATCAGCTTTAATGATGTGAATGTCCAGCCTATGTTGCAAGAGCTAAAACAAGAGGTCACGTTATCATGCTGAATACAGGTCTGTAGAACTGTACACCGCTTTTCTCTAATCATTCAGTATAAGAGTCTGGTCAGGCTGCCAGTAGATTAATAACAGTCTAGTTGCTATACAAAGAACAGACATTTCAAATTTTACATTTTTTTCATTTCATACATACAGACTCAGACATAAACCCTCATTTCCTATGTATTGCACAGCAGTGCCAGCCTAGGGAGGACATGTACTAGCATAGAAACATACTAGCAGAAAGTTCATAGTTATTGTATGCATATATTGTTGTTATTATTATTATTATTATTATTATCACATATATAGTTGTGAGCGTACGAGTCGTTGCTCACGCTTGCGGGCTTGCGTAGCGAGCCCGCAAGAACTGCGTCCCTCGCGAAGCGAGGGACGCAGTTCCCTGCAAATGCGGGTCCTCGCGAAGCGAGGGCCCGCATTTGCGGTGGTGGAGGCTCAACGTCGGCTGTGTTAACACACACATACACACACACGACTTTTTAACAGAATAAACCCAACCGCCCAGCCAACAAAAACCCAACAACGTCCCCGCAAATGCGGATCCTCGCGAAGCGAGGGTCCGCATTTGCGGTGGTGGGAGCATCCCAACATCGGCTGTGTTAACACACACATACACACACACACAACTTCATAACAAAAAAAACCTCAAAGTCGCCTCACACCCGCTTACACCCAGACACACAGACGCAAGACTTAACAAAAAAACAGTAAAAAAGGCCCTTCACACGCTCTTAACACACATACGCACGACTTAGAAACAAATACACTGCGTCGTACACGTAAAAGCTAACTGCGTATATCGCAAAAAAATACGGCAACATCGCAACAAAATACGGCCGCATCGGAAAAAAATACGGCCGCGAAAGACCCATTACAACCGCCGCGCATCAAAACATCACAAACACAAGAAATAAACACAACAAACACATAAAAAGCTTACTTACAGCACGGGGGGGCATCCGGCACCTCCAAAAGTTCATTTACACGTCCATTTAAGTCCAAAACAAAGAGTTTAAACGACCGAAAATCGGCTAAGCGAGAGAAAAAATGGCCGCCGAACAAAACGAAAACGAGGCTCCAGACGTAACTACACTACACTTACTCGCAATAATGAAACACATACTATGCGGAACGGATCACACTCATATTAAACACCATTTTAACCACTACTACGCACAAAATGGCGGATGGAACGCAAATTGTAAGCTGGAACGCAAATAGCGCATGCGTATTGCGTTCTAACGGTCTAACTTTCCAGAATGTTCTACAAGTTTATAAATACTGCCTATTTGACAGAGAAAAATACATTTCTCCTCAGGTGATGAACAGAGTGACTTCTGAGATAACTGCTGCTAAAACTTGAGAAGATAATTCTTTCCTAATTTACTACTTTACATTGTGCAAATTACAACTGAGAGGTAAGCTATAATATATTACTTATTTTATTATCAAGACAGGACATAAAAAAAAATAATTAAAGAAGACAAAGAGGTTTATGTATACTGACATGTGACACGCACATATATGCGTATAATGTATACTGACATGTGACACGCACATATATGCGTATAATGTATACTGACAAGTGACACGCACATTTATGTGTATAATGTATAGTGACATGTGACACGCACATTTATGCGTATAATGTATACTGACATGTGACACGCACATATATGCGTATAATGTATACTGACAAGTGACACGCACATTTATGCGTATAATGTATAGTGACATGTGACATGCACATTTATGCGTATAATGTATAGTGACAAGTGACACGCACATTTATGTGTATAATGTATAGTGACATGTCACACGCACATTTATGTGTATTGCCCCTGCAACAAAATTATCTTAAAACAAACTAATTAAACAACTACATTTAAATTACATTAGAAAAAAATACGTTTGGACTATTAAAATATGAGTCATGTATACTGATATGTGACACGCACATATATGTGTATCATCTATAGTCACATGTCACACACACATTTATGTATGTTGGCCAAAAATAAAAATAAGGTTAATTTAACAATTAAAATATGATTCATGTATAGTGATATGTCACACGCACACAAAAAAATTACTTTCAACTATGGAAATGTGCTTCATGTATGTGACATATGTGTGTAGCCCCCACCAAAAAATAATGTTAATTCAAATTAATTACAGAAGTATATTTCAATGAAATTAATTTACTGCAATTCAATAGATCACCTAAAACTCAATCTTTCTACTTTTTTTAATATTCAAACAGACTCTGCATCAACAGTGTCTCTCAACAATTTGCACCGTGCACTGTGAAGCACAATCCCTTTTAAAGAACACCAACAAAGAAGAAGAGGTAAGATACAAAAATACTTTAAATGCTGAAAAGGCCATGCTTTGTTAAATACAAATAAAAAATTCTATAATTCACTATTTCACTTTATTTTTCAAACAGACACTACAAGAAGACCGGCGGATTAAGATTGGCAGGAGGGGACCCTCTGTCATTCCACACTTCAATCAAGGTACAGTATTAAGTATAAAAAAGAACCGAACCATGAGCCTTATTCAATTGTGAGTTGGCCAATTGAATAGGGCTTTATATAAGCACATAATAGATTTTTTAGACAGACATTTTTAGTTACTGAACTTCTAACCACAATCAAGGTCTTCACTAACTAAAAACTTCTGTCAACAAATATTTTATGTGCTTATATAGAGCCCTATTCAATTGGTCAAAACGCAATTGATTCAGGACCTAAATATGTTTAATGGCCGAGGGCCTCATTCAAATGTGATTTGCCCATTTCAATAGGGCTCTATATAAGCACATTTGGCTCAATATGAGCA
Source organism: Discoglossus pictus (assembly GCA_027410445.1). Classification (NCBI taxonomy): domain Eukaryota; kingdom Metazoa; phylum Chordata; class Amphibia; order Anura; family Alytidae; genus Discoglossus; species Discoglossus pictus. The sequence continues at coordinate 3,069,661 of CM050163.1, forward strand.
CAGAGCATCTTTTTTTACAGAAGTTTTTAACTAAAAACTTCTGTTCAAAAATATGCTCTGTGCTTATATAGAGCCCTATTGAAAAACCAAATTCAATGAGGCCCTCACAATATAACAAATCCAGCAACCAAAGGCCCTCATTCAATTAATATTTTGGACAATTCAATAGGGCTCGAAATAAGCACATTTAGAACCCTATTGAATTGGCCAAACTGCAATTGAATGAGGGCCAAAGTATGCAACATATGGTACACACAAACTGGTACACACAAAACAGGATTGTAACAAACACATAGCAAACTAAATTTATATTCTTTTTGTTTAACAACCTATAACCATTAGAAAAAACACTACATAAGTATAACAAAAGTGGTGCCCATCAAATAGGATTGTACGAAAACTCACACAAACACATAGCAAACTACATTTAAATTCTTATTTTAATGTTTAACAACCTATAAGCCTTAGAAAGAAGCCTAAATAAGCATATCAACATTGGTGCCCAACAAACAGGATTGTATGAAAACTCACACAAACACATAGCAAACTACATTTAGATTCTTATTTTATGTTTAACAACCTATTAGCATTACAAAACTACATTAATAAGCATACCAACAGTGGTGCGCATCAAAAAGGATTGTATGAAAACTCACACAAACACATAGCAAACTACATTTAGATTCTTATTTAATGTTTAACAACCTATAAGCCTTAGAAAGAAGCCTAAATAAGCATACCAACAGTGGTGCGCACCAAACAGGATTGTATGAAAACTCACACAAACACATACCAAACTACATTTAGATACTTATTTTATGTTTAACAATCTATAAGCCTTAGAAAAAGGCCTAAATAAGCATACCAACAGTGGTGGGCACCAAACGGGATTGTAGAAAAACAAAGAAATAATGTCATTTTTTAGTTCATACAAATACATTCAAATAAAATTACATTTTCATTTTTATTTTATATCAGATACTGCGTCAAGAACATCGGACCAGGAGTTTCAACTGAGGACCACACCAGCGGACGAGGACTTTCAACAGAGGACCAGACCATTGGACGAGGACTTTCAACAGAGGACTACACCATAGGACGAGGACTTTCAACAGAGGACTACACCATCGGACGAGGACTTTCAACAGAGGACCAGACGATTGGACGAGGACTTTCAACACAGGACCAGACCATCAGACGAAGGCTTTCAACACAGGACCAACAAAGATTCTGCTTCAAATCAAACTTCAACCAAGGTACAGTATAACAAGTAAAAAAAGAGAAAAATTAATTCATATTCTTCTTTAATGTTTAACCACCTATAAGCCTTAGAAAATAGCCTACAGAAGCATACCAAAATTGCGGCGCACCAAAAAGGATTGTAGAAAAACACAGAAATAATGCAATTTTTTCATTAATACAAAGACATTCAAATAACATAACATTTTCATTTTTATTTTATAACAGATACTGCGTCAAGAACATCGGAACAGGAGTTGGAACTGAGGACCACACCAGAGGACGAGGACTTTCAACAGAGGACTACACCATCAGACGAAGACTTTCAACACAGGACCAGACCATCGGACGAAGGCTTTCAACACAGGACCAACAAAGAATTTTGCTTGAAATCAAACTTCAACCAAGGTACAGTATAAAAAGTAATATCTATCATCTATCTCTTATTTGTCTTTTAGGGCCAATAATCTTTAACACTAAATACAAACTTCAATGTAAACTTAAAAAATAAATTGGCATAGTCCAAAAAAGTCTAAAAACACAGAATCTATACAATTTGTCATTGTAACATTCCAGTCCTAAACCCTAATTTAATTGCCATTTGACAAATTGAATAGTGCTGTAAATAAGGACATAACATCTTTTTGAAAATACCTTTTTAGTTACTGAAACACTTGCTTTTGGATACATGTTTAATAAATAAAAATTTCTTTAAATAATTATCTGATGCCTTATTTAGACTTTTATTCAATTGACCGCATTGAAATTGATTAAGTATAAAATGTTAACACACTATTGATAACTATTTGTCATGAAAAACAACTTAACATCTCAAAATAAACTAATGGTACATTATTTTAGTTTTACAGATTAACATGGCTGATAACGAGAGTAAACAAGAAAAGAAAAGACGCCAAGCTAGAGAACGATGACAGAGAGCAGACAGCCAGCAGACACCGGAGAAGAAGGAAATTCGACGAGAAAAAGAACGCAAAAGAATTGCAAGCAAAAGACTGTCACTTGCAGAAATTAAAGATATGTCAAAAAAAAAAAACAAAGAAAATAAAGCATTTACAACCTGTTGCTCAAACATCAGATGACATTTTACCAGAAAAAATACAAGAGATACCAAAAAAACCAACAAAGAAAACAAAGCATTTAGAACCGTTTCATGAAACATTACATGACATTTTACCTCAAACAATACAACATATACCAAGAAAAGCAACGAAAAAAACAAAACATTTAGAACCTGTTGTTGAAACATTAGATGACATTTCACCTGATGAATATGAAAGTCAAAATCCTATATGCTTTGCAAATTGTCCTCTACTCAAGTCTTTAGCAGTAGAGGTTCATAGTTGTGGGGACATGACTACTCAATGTCAGTTTTGTGAGGCTTATTATTTTAAACAGGAGAGACCCAGAGATGGACAATTTATTAGTTGTTGTCAAAAAGGCAAGTTCAAACTTCCAGAAAGGAAAGAATTTCCAATTTATTTACAAAATATTATGACTGAACCTACTTTTCCAAACTACAAAAATTTTAAGACAAACATAAGATCCTACAATAGTGCCATATCCTTTGCATCCATGGGGGCAACATTAGCTGCTAATGTACCAGGACATGGTCCTTACTGTTTTAAAGTCCAAGGACAAATTTATCATCGCACTTCCCATTTACATCCAGAGGAAGGAAATAAAAGAAAATTCGCTCAACTATATGTCCTAGATACAATGGAAGCTGTTGACCAACATATGCAGATGGAAGAAAATAAAAAATGCTTACCCACTGTTTTCATAGAGCTAAATAACATTATGGACAACAATCCCTACAGTAAAGCTTATAAAAAATTGGCAGAAGTAGAAAATGAACAACTACTTCATTCACAAACACATCAATTACCAATGCCGAAGGTTAATATGGTGCTTAAAAGAGACAGACATACTGATAAACGTCGTTATAACTTGCCAACAACAAATGAGGTTGCAATGGTGTTTCAGAATGATGAAGGAGAACCACCATTTCAAAGAGACATTCGAATATATCCTAGAAATGAGGACCAACCGTTTATTAATATGAGTATCTTAAGTCCAAATTTAGATCCAATGACATATCCCATCTTTTTCCCACACGGAGAAGCAGGTTGGCAACCAAAATTAACTCTTCCCAGTTACCCAAATGCTAAAGCCAGAATCCGAAATAATGTTTCTATGCTTGAATTTAAAGTAGCTCAAATTGCCATTCGCAATGTATTTAATCCAATTTTATGTGGTGGGAAACTAACACAACAATGGATTATTGATTCATATTTGCAAGTTGAGGCAAATAATTTAAACTTTATCAAATATCAACAAGATAAACTCCGTGTAGAACAATATTCTGGACTCATGGACTATGTTGCTGACGTGGCTACAAGCAGAGACATGACAGCTGGCAAAGCCATCATTTTACCATCTTCCTTTCAAGGATCTCCTCGAAATATGAGAGAAAGATACAATGATGCTATGGCTATTGTGACAAAGTTTGGCAAACCCGATTTATTTGTGACATTTACATGTAATCCACAATGGCCAGAAATTACACTAAATCTACTTCTTGGACAAACTGCTTCAGATCGACCAGATTTAGTAGCCAGAGTTTTTAAGATTAAATTAAATGAATTAATACGTGACTTCACTATAAATCAGTTATTTGGCAAATGTCTTGCTTATGTATATACCAAAAAAGAGGCCTTCCACATGCACATCTTCTAATAATACTTCAAGAAAAAGATAAATTAGATACTTCAGACAAAGTGGATGCAGTCATTGTTGCTGAACTACCAGATCCAGAACTATATGGTAGACTATATGAGATTGTTACTCATCGCATGATTCATGGACCCTGTGGTGACCTTAATCCACAATCACCATGTATGGAAAATAATAAATGTTCCAAAGAATTTCCAAAAGATTATAGAGACAAAACCTATGCCAATTGTGATGGATATCCACTTGATAAAAGAAGAGAAGGAGATAGTGCCATTATTCGTGGAAAAAAAGTGGACAATAGATATGTAGTACCCTACAATCCACATTTACTCATGAAGTACAACGCCCACATCAACGTAGAAGCCTGCACTTCCATCAAATCCATTAAATATGTCTACAAATATATTTACAAAGGTTACGATGCAGCTACTGTAGTCGTCAAAAGTGCAGACAACCCTGAAAGTAGTGAGTTAGTACATGATGAACTTGCATCTCATGTAGATGCTCGCTATGTCAGTGCGCCAGAAGCTATGTGGCGGCTTTTAAAATTTGAAATGCATGATAGATCACATGCAGTATATAGGTTAGCAGTACATTTGCCACAACGACATTTAGTCTATTTCCATGCTGGAAATGAAATGAATGCATTGGCCCAAAGTGAAGATCGTCACACTACACTAACTGCATGGTTTGCATTAAATTCCACTGATGCTGAAGCAACACAATACTTATATATTGAAATTCCATATCACTATGTTTTTGTGAATGGATTATGGAGACCAAGAAAAACCAGAGGCAATAAAATTATTCCAAGAATTTACACAGTCAGTCCAAGAGATGTGGAACGTTTTTGCTTACGGATATTACTTTTAAATGTTCCTGGAGCACAAAGTTTTGAACACTTAAGAACTGTTAATGACATTGTATATGAATCCTTCCATTTAGCTGCAAGACATAGAAACTTACTCGCTGATGATACAGAGTGGGAAAGATGTTTAGAAGAAGCAGCACAATGTCAAATGCCACGACAGATGAGAGAACAATTTGCTTTTATTTGTATCTTCTCAAATGCTCCAAATGCATTAGCTTTGTGGGAGACTTTTAAAAGTAATATGGCTGAAGACTTTATGCGACGATACAATGAACCCATTGCACACTTAAAAGCGTTAATGGAAATCCAAGAAGTCTTTTTAACTCATGGATTAAGTTGTGCA
>CM050163.1:3075367-3199262 GCA_027410445.1 Discoglossus pictus
CTATGTTCCCTTTCACTTTCTTCTTCTCCTTAAGCTCTAGTGTTATTCTCAGACTATCCTCCTCATTTGCTCCACATTATGTCTCCAACACCATTAACATCTCTCCTTCCCTATTTTCCTCCCCTCTGCTCTGCTCCCACAAGCTCCTCTCCTTTTTTCAATCACTGTTTCATTCATGTTCTAAAGACCATAAGCAGAAAACTCATCTTATCTCCCTGCTTATTCTGCTGCTGGAGTTCTATCTCCTAACCCTTACCCCTCACTCAGTCCCACCTCTCATCTACTCTTTTCAGCAACAAGGTTATTAACTCTGTCCTTAATCCATGTATTTCAATTTGCTCCTCCATGTCTAAAATGTATCCTCCACCACTTATTTCCAAGTTCTTACATCTTCCCACCTAAGCAAACTTTCACACATCCCTCCTGACCCTGCTATTCCTTACTTTTCTTCCCCAGACTTCTGCCTCCTCCATTCCCTTTAGATTGTAAGTAGCGAGTTTTCAGTCTTGCAGGGTGCTTTGGGAAAAAGCACTTTCTAGAAAGACTCTAAGCTCAAAACAGGGCCCTCCATTTTTCACTTGTTAATATTGTATTTTTCCCTGTTCTCTCCCTTTGTACAGCGCTACCGAATATGTCGGCGCGTTACAAATAAACGATAATAATAATAAAATGATAGGCCCCGCAAAACTGACAAACCACATTAAGTAACCCACAATAATGAGTATCTACTTCTACTGCAGTAGTAAACACATTATCATGCATTTCTTCAACATAAATATCAGACCCACTTTCTATATGTACATTTTTTTCTTGTGTTTCTACATGTAAGTCATTCTGCAAAATAGAGTCATTGGACAATGGTTCACAGAGATGTTTTTGTTTACTTTTACGTTTCTTTGAAGCCCCAACACACTCACTTGCGGCTTTCTTACTCATCTTTCTTTTATTTAAAAGTCTCTGTCGATCTTCTTCTCGCAAGCGTTGTGAAGTTTCCAGTGTCTGAGCATCTCTCCACCTTTGCTTCCTTTCCCTTGCCAATCTTCTTTTGCGTTCAATTTTGTCTTCTCTATTGTCCACCATTTTAATCTGTAATTTTAAATAGAGATGTAATTATTGTTTGTTCTTTGTTTTATATACATTTTTTTCCGATTTGTACTTTTAGATTAAAGTAGATGAATAAACTAATAAAACATTTTCAATTGTTGCACTTTAGTCTGAAAGAAATTAAACCATTTTTCAAAGTATTTTATTCACATTTATGAAATCGGAAATAGCTGCACATATCCATCTTTATATTACTAATCTTTCAATGACATTCCTTCTTGATTGAATTTACAGCATACCATCCTTTTATTTTTTTGCAAGTGTTGAAAGCTTCTTTTTTTCTTTAAATATTATTACTTAGTATTGTCTTTTTAACTTTTTTAAAGTTTTAACTAAATATCATAAATTAATGACTCAATAAGTACTATCCATTTTCAATCAATGTAAATTTTCACCAAAAATATAATACATAGGGCCTCATTCAATTGCGATTTTGCCAATTGAATAGGGCTCTATATAAGAACAGAGCATATTTTTTTTACATACATTTTTAGTTAGTGAAGACCTTGCTTTTGGATAGACGTTCACTAACTAAAAAATTGTGTATAAAAATATGCTATGTGCTTATATAGAGCCTTATTCAATTGGCCAAATCGCAATTGAATGAGGCCCATAGCCTTTTTCTATGCGTCACTACAAAATTACATTTTATACCTGTGAAGATGATATTGATGTTATTCAAAGGCTGCAAACATCACACTGTCTGTTTATTCCCTTGCAGATCCGAATAAACTGTAAAATGAAATAGATAATATTTTTAAACTTTTGCTTCATCAATATCATTAAATGAACATCAACAGACATATATTTGTCTACATTAAAAACATCATCTTTTTTAATATTTTGCCATAGTAATATAATTAAAATTCTATACCTGTCCAAATTATCTTTATGATGTTCAAATTGTGCAAACGTCACTATCTCTGGTCATTCACGTAGAATTCACTGCAATTATACAAAATAGTAAAATTAATGTAGAATATGTTACTTCATCTGTATTAATCAATGAGGCTTAACATACCTATTTTTGCATAGATTAAAAACATGAAATAAATATATCAATAAATCAGCATGAACACACATATGAAAGCATAGATTATAAACATACACTCAATATTACTGTTAGTCTTTAAATAAGAATAAATTAATCTGTATTAATCTTAAATTAATGTCTGACTAAATATAACATCAACACATAACCATGTTCCCTTTTTTTTTTTTTAGAGTGGTATACAAAATATATAAGAACTGAATTATTTAAATAATGTACATACATTAATAATTAATTAATCAACGTGTTCCATTTTTTATGTACATTCTTAAACGTTAACCTTTTTTAATATTACTGATTAGTAATGAATGTTATTTACAATTCTTACCCACAGGTAATCACGACATATCCCAAAATAGTTCTTAAATTAATGTACATTAATAATTAATGAATCAATGTATTCATAATTAATTAATGTACATTATGAATGTTATTAACAATAGTTTCACACAGGTAATCACGACATATAACAAAATAATTGTTAAATTAATGTACATTAATAATTAATTAATAAATATGTTTTTTTATTGATATTTTTAATTTTGATATTAATAATTAATTAATTAATGTACATTATGAATGTTATACACAATTGTTTCACACAGGTAAGCACAATATTATTTTTATATTAATTAAATTTCTTATATATTATTTATTAAGTAAGTACCAATTTATTAATTAATAATTATAAATAATAAGCACAATATTAATTTTCTATTAATTAAATTTCTTATCTATTATTTATTAACTAAGTACCAATTTATTAATTAATAATTATAAAAAATAAGCACAATATTAATTTTCTATTAATTAAATTTCTTATCTATTATTTATTAATTAAGTACCAATTTATTATTTAATAATTCTAAAAAATAAGCACAATATAAATTTTCTATTAATTACATTTCTTATCTATTATTTATTAATTAAGAACCAATTTATTATTTAATAATTATAAAGATTATATTTAACTTTTTTAATGTAATAATGCTGAAGCAGTATACTGAAGAGCTAACAATCTCTTGCGCTTTGTCGGCATCAAAAAACATCCAGTCAGACTGTCAGCACCTGAGGAGAAAGTGTCAATCATGTGTGAAATGTGCCCTATATATAGGGTTTGTGCGCGAGACAAATTCATAGTTTTAGGCAAGAAATCCGCAGTTGCGCGAGCCAAATGCGGTGTTTTCGGCGGGAAATTCTATGTGGCGCGAGCCAAAGGCGGGAAATCTGTGTTAATGCGTAAATTGGTAATATAGTTTCGTAAAATGTACTCGCTACTGTCTTTTTACTCATTGCGCGGTTTTCAAACACATCCGTCTGTGGCTGTGTTTTACGCAGTTCGTAGTAGTATAGCCTCGTTTTCATTTTTTCCAGCGGCCATTTTTTTCTCGCTTAGCCGATTTTTGATCTTTGTAACTCGGCTAAATCGATCTAAATACCCCATGCTGTAAGTGACCTTTGTTTTATTTTTTACTGTGTATTTAGTGTTTTTTTTACTGTTTTTGTTCCTCCGCTTCTCTCGTAATTTTTTTCAGCTCGTATTTTTTTTCTAAGTACTACGGTTTAACGCTCGTCTCGCTACGCGAGACTCGCCTGCAATGAGCACCTGCGGCGCTCATTGCCAAAGTGGTACGAGAGGCTCGCCAAGCGATGGCAAAGTTGTACGATTGGCAAAGTGTTACGGTGTAACGGCTCGCCTCGCTGCGCTCGGCTCGCCGGGCGATGAGCGCCTGCGGCGCTCATCGCTAAGTCGTACTCACTACGCAACACTACGGTTTAACGTCTCGCCTTGCTACGCGAGGCTCGCCGGCCGATGAGCGCCTGCGACGCTCATCGCTAAGTCGTACGCACTACGCAACGCAGCGTGACGACGATTCGTAGTTAAACAATTATAATATGTGATAAACTAGCGACTTGCCCGTCAAAAAATGACGGCAATGAGATGTGTATGTTTTGAAATTTGTTTACTTATTAATATACATATGGAATTGTAAGGTAGCTAATGTTGTTTTGTGTGTACTTCTGAAATATATAATAGAAATTAATAAATTAATATACTTTACCTATTTTGAAGCATTGTGTTGAAGAGCTGTGAACCTTGTTTTGATGTTGCTGCAGCATTAGTGGTGTGGAGGTGCTGTGTAAGCGTGCTGAACGTGTGCAGTGTAATTGTGTGAGTGCGCGAGCCCGAAACCGTTAGCGTAGTTGGGTACTTCCGCATTAGCGTAAAATGGCGGGTAATGTGTGGTATGCGTCTTAGCGAATTATCCATAGGTCGTTTGTGGAGTGTTGCGAGTTTCTTCTGCTGTTTTCCGTTATTAGTGTGCTGTAGCCTCGTTTTCGTTTTGTTCGGCCGCCATTTTTTCTCTCGCTTAGAATTTTTTTTAGTGTCTAAACTCTTTTATTTTTAGTTAAGTGAAGGTGTAAGTTGTTATTTTGAGGTCCTGGATGCTTCGTCTTGCTGTCGGTAAGCTTTTTATGTATGTGTTGTGTGTATTTTTTGTGTTTTTGCTTTTTTCCTGTCTGCGGGTTGCGTCCGATTTTTGCGATGTCGTAATGTGTGGTAACGTAACGTGTCTCATATGGTGTTTTGCGAGTTTCTTGTAGTGTTTTGCGTGGTTATAGTGCTGTAGCCGCGTTTTCGTTTTGTTCGGCGGACATTTTTTCTCTCGCTTAGCGATTTTTTTATTATCTAAACTCTTTTATTTTTATTTAAGTGAAGGTGTAAGTTGTTTTTTTGGAGGTACTGGATGCTTCCTCTTGCTGTAGGTAATCTTTTTATGTATGTGCTGTGTGTATTTATTGTATATTTTTTATTTTTCGTGTTCGCGAGTTGCGGCCGATTTGTGCGAGGTCGTAATGAGTGTATACGTGTCTCGTTATTCACGGTGCGCGGTAAAGTTTGCGAGGGTCGCAGTTGGTGTGTCGTGTTGTTTGCGTTACAATGTTAATTTTGCGAGGGTCGCAGCTGCTGGCAAGGAGCGCCTTCGGCGCTCCTTGCCAGCAACCGAGGCCCGCCATGGCAGCAACCGAGGCCCTCGCCCGCTGGAGTGATTTATGCAAATCTTCAAAAGCATGTATTCCATGTATTGACAGTTGAGTTGGTATTGTGGGCTGGGAAATGAAGGTAAAATGATTTTTGAAGAACCATCTCCATCTTCTAAGAAACAAAACAGAGTTTTATTGCATATCTCAAATTCTGTATAAGAAACTACTCAAAAGATGTGGCATTAGTAACAACCTTCAATATCATTAATATCATATATAAAGTTCATTGGTATTATTGTGGACATTTCCTGATCAATGCTGAATGGTTAAAGTTAAAAGTTTACAGCACTAGACTTCAGTGAAGACCCCAGTAATGCTGAAGCTCCTTGAGGGTACAAACAACCACTAAGATCTCCTTCTCTCCACAACATAGTTTACCTCCCAGAGTGGTTGAGGAACACGTCCATGTGGGGAATAGGGTAAGCATCAATTTTAGTTTTCTCATTAAGATTATAATATTCCATGTGGAAGTGGGTGGTTCTGTCCTTTCTAAGTAACTGGACTACCAAGGTGGCCCTTGTTCTGCTGGATGCTTTAATTACCTTCAAAGATAGCATCTCATCCAATTCGCTATGAATACCAGCCCTGACTGCCTCAGGGACACTATAGGGGAGTTTTAGAGGAGGGCAATCCGTGGTGAGCACTTTTATAGATTTTTTGGGGGTTGTTAGGTTAGTGGACTGATTATAATGTAAGCATATATTTGTGGGGACTCATTTTCCATGAAACTTGGTATGGCCCTTCTGAGACCCCCTTGTAACTTGTTCTGGGGGTTGGAACCAACAACAGCACCTCCTGTGCCTCCCTGGTCATAGCTACACTTCTGTTTAGCCTGGGCTGCCTGAACCTGGTGCCTGACTATTCCTGTTGAAGCGGCAATCCTGGTGCTTGATCCATTCTGGCATGTTTGGTTGGGCAGACAGAGTAAAAGTGCTCCAGTTGCACAACATACCTTACCTTATCCATAGTACAAATGTTCTGGGCATGCTACCACCTCTTACAGTAATGCCTCATTGGGACATTAGCTCCACATTAGTGTCCCCCAAGCACTTCACCAGGTGCTGATCTGCTTTTGGTACATTTTTGGTAGAGTATCTCCTCATACTCCCTGGCTTTGTCCCTCTAAACCGGCTGACACAAAGCTCTACCCACTCTGCTGGAGGGATCTGGTGGAGCTTCCACTGCCCCTCAAAGTCTAGGGGGAACCCATAAATGTCCTCCCAGTCCTCATCAAAGTGTTTGAAGCTGCTGTAAGCAATATTAAGTTGGCTGACAGGTGTCCCCTGTAATTCTCTGCTGTATGAAAGGAACCAGCTGCCAATCTCTCTTCTCGTTCGCTTCAGTCCTCTTGGTGAATCTGCTCCCTGATGACTATCACGTGATTGTTTCTGTGTCTCCACACACAGGAGTATTAGTGGATATTGTTTTTTACAGCCTATAGTCTAATTGAATCACCAGTTCATTGTAGTATATATAATTGTGTGTATCTAATAGTCACTTTTGATTAGGACCATAATTTTAAGTGCGTTGCTGTTGTGTTTCCTTTGTGTAAATAATGTTGCACCTGAAAAACCAAATGTTTTATTCAAAAATTAAAATTATATCCAGGAACCACACTCCAAAACTTGCACCAGATCCCATTTTAAAATTCTCCAGAATTAACCTATTTAGGTTACAAGATACTGCAACATTGGTAGTTTTCCTATTGTGTGTTGTTAATATTATATTTTATTTCCAGATGCAGCATCATCAAGGAAAATAAATACCGAGAAGAAGCCATTTCTTTTGGTAGTACATAGACAGTTTGTTCCTGCCAGAAGTACAGTGTATGCCACCATGGCCTGTATCTCTTGTGCTCTAGTGCAGTTCCCCAAAACACAATTTTGATGATTATTCAACCAAGCACTGGACTGTAAATTAGGTCCTAATTCTTTATACCTGCTGCTTCCTTCTGGAGCTACTTAAGACGTCCAGAGGAAGCCTCAGTGCTCGGTTGTTTTACTTTGTAGTTTTTGGATTGTCAATCCAGTTCTCCTGATTTCTGACTCTCTTACTATGGCTTTTTACTGCACCTGCTTTTCTGTCCACATTTATTTGACTCAATGATTATTATTCTGCCTCAGGCCCCTTGTTATTTTTTTTTTATTTTTTTATTTTGTGATATCATTTCAAGATATTCTTTGTTGAAAATATATAATAGATAATATTATAAGTGTTTGCTCAATATTTATTAATGATTCCATTTTAATATTTTTTATTTATTTTGTCAAATCATTATAAAAAAAAGCTACTAAAATTATAGTTTATAGAAAAGTCATTGATAAAATAAATGATTAATTAAACTGCCTAATAAAAGAACAAACTTTTTCTAGTAATATTCTTTTTCTGTTTTAAAAATGTGCATAGGTCTATAGGGTCAGAGTTAGGGTTAGAGGTTAGGGTTAGGGGGTTATAGTTAGGGTTGAATGAAAAGCTTATACTATGACTTATATACTGAGCATTTTTACCTTTGTGTACATGTGGTGCCATCTGAATGCACTTGTATTAAAGACAAACGTTTGGTTTTCAGGAGCGGAAGGGTTGTAGCTTCCAATGATTTCCTCTGTCATAGTAGAACCTTCAGAAACAACCAGATTCATAATGTCAAAGTATCCCGGAGAAATCCCATTCTCATCAAAGAAGATCTCATCAGAAGAGAGAGTAAAGTGAATGTTCTGAATATAACGTCTTAGCTGGAGTGAAAACATTTATATTTAATGAATAAATACACTCAGAATATTAATATTAAAGCTCAGTTTTTTTAACCCACTACTGTCGGCTAGGTCCCCTGCACTTGGAACCCCTGATCGCTAATATTAGAACATAGTGACCATTTAAACCAAGTCTTCACTTAAGCTTAGATGGCATCTAGCCACCCAGACTGTCTTTCTGACCCTTTGTTGATTCATTACCTCATACAAAGCCATAGAGAGCAGGTAGAATAACCAGATGTATAACTCTCTCATACTTCCAGGTTCTAAGACAAGGGGGAGAAGTTAGTAGCCCAACCCTCATCCTAGTAAAATGACATTTCTGTGATTGCTCAAAGTTTTATAAGTGGAAATTAGGACTCTCTACTATTTTACGGTTACTGTACAGCCTAAATATGTTGTATGTTTGACATTTAAGTATGCTCTGTCTGGGATTCACAAAACCAACGTGTATAATTTATTCTTGAGTGAGGACTTTACAAAAAATTGTTATTATTATTGCTGCACCATATGCTGGTATTCTGTAACTTGTCCTGGCTCCTGCAACTTGTCCTGTAGCTGCTAATACAAGTTATGATCAGTAATTTTTCATGGCTTATAGTTGTATTGGTGGAACTTGTCCTAGATCCTGGTTCATATCCTGTTAGTTGTTTTACCTAACAACCTAGAATCTGGTGGACAGCATTGTCTAGTGAGCGTTTCAACCCTAGCAGGAATAGGGGTAAATATTATATGCCACATGGGGTCCATGAGGACTCCATAACCATAGCTTAGGATACCATGGTGGTTCATTGAGACCCCCATGGTATAGTGGATAACATTAAATACTATGGGAATCCCTAGAGACAAAGTCCAAAGGGTATCCCTCATTGTCAAAATATATTTGGGGGTACCCAAGCTCATTAAGAATTAAGTGGGAATCCATGGTGATATCTGCATTATAAGTATAGCAGGTATTGATTGTGCCGGGGGATATTAATCCTATAATTCTGTCAGTTTTGTGCAATCAAGCCCCAAATTTTAACAATTAAGGTGTTATTTTCTTTATTGTGATACATTTTTGGTATCCAGGTGTCTCGTGGACATGTTTCTACCTTTACAGGGAGTTGAAAGTATCCATAAGCATTTTTTTAATTGTGACCACTTGGTAAAACTTCTTGGATTAAACATCTGGTAGATCAGATATTGTTATGGGATGCATAAGTGATTTTTAAAATACTTATGGACAGGTACTTGGGTCATACAATATAAGAGACAAGTGGAGGATAGAGTCAATGGAGGGCCCCGGTGAAAACAAAATTGGGCCCCCTCTGATCCTCCCTTCTTGATCTTCCTCTGCCTATCCTGATCATCCCTTGGCCCCTCTTGATTTTTCCCACTTGGTGCTTCCTACCTCACCAGCACTCCACTCACACTGTAGCCTTCCCTTGCGGGGCGTCTGCTCTTTAGTATATGACATCATTGGGATGTGCCAGCAGGTGAGGATGCAGTTTATGGGACTGCAGCTGTTGATGGGGGCATCTGGAGTGGGGGGAAGATCAAGAGTGGTTAGTGGGATCAGGATTGGGGTGATCAAGAGGGTAAGGGGAGTATCAGAGTGGCCGAATGGGGAATCCAGAGGGAGGATCACGAGGGCCAGAGAGAGGAACAGGAGGTGCCGAGGGGGGATCAGGAGGGGTCCCTTCCGGAGCAGGGCCTCGATGCATTGCACCGATTGCACCGACAATATTTCTGCCACTGGAAGAGACATTTCAAGCACTTGGTTATCATTTCTCATGGAAGGTATGTAATGGAGGTCTAAGTCATTTAGAAGACATAGTCCTTTTAAACATATTTATTAATGAGTTAGAGGTAGGATTGGAGAGTCGCCATTTTCGCTGATGACACAAAGTTGTGCAAGGTAATTAAATTAGATAATGATGTGCTTTCCCTCCAAAAGGATTTACATAAAATTGAGGAATGGGCATCTAAATGGCAGATGAGATTTAATATGAATAAATGTAAAGTTATGCATCTGGGATGGAAAAATAGCCATGCAATTTATAATCTTAATGGAGCAAATCTAGGGGTATCAGATATTGAAAGGGATTTGGGAGTGCTTGTGGACAACCACCTAGGTAACAGTGCTCAAAGCCAAGCAGCAGCTGCAAAGGCAAATAAAATATTAGCATGTATTAAGAAGGGTATAGAAGCCAGGGAAGCAAATATAGTCTCTAGTACGCCCTCATTTGGAATATGTAGGACAATTTTAGGCACCACTTCATAAAAAAGACAATTTAGAATTAGGGGAATGGAGAGGGCTAAGTTATGAAGAAAGACTAACCAAATTAAACTTATTTTCTCTAGAAAAAAGGCGTCTAAGAGGAGATATGATTACCTTTATATAAATATATCAAGGGTCAGTATAAAGATTTGTCAAGGGAGCTTTTTGTGCCAAGAGGTTTTTAACTGACATGGGGACATTCCTTGAGGTTAGAAGTAAAAAGATTCCACCTTGAAGTAAGAAAAGAGTTCTTCACAGTAAGGCTGGTTAATCTGTGAAATTCTCTACCAAAGGAGGTGGTGACAGCAGATTCAATAGATAACTTTAAAAGGGGACTGGATTTATTTCTAATTAAAAATGGAATTCAGGGTTATCAGTATTGATCCAGGGAGAAGTCCGGTCGCCGGTGTCTGGGATCAGGAGGCAATTGATGTATTTTTTTTTTTTTATACATCTAATTAATTAATAGTTAATCGACATATTGTAGATCAGAGGAGATCTTAAAAGGTTGAACTTGATGGACTGAAAGTCTTTTTTCAACCTTCAATACTATGGGCCTCATTCTATTACCGGCCGTAGGAGATGCGGGGCCGCAAGGACCGGCCGCAAGCTATTCTGCTATTCTATTCCCCTCCGGCCGGGGATTCCGGCAGGCTTGCGGCCAGCGCCTTGCTATCCCTTGTGGCCGCACGCGCCGCAGGAAAGCCTTTCATCTAAAACGGCCGCAAGAGTTTCGGCCGCAAGAAAAGCCCGGTTGCTATTCTAGCACCAATTAAGCACATTATAAAGCCAAAATAAAGCCATCCTGCACTCTGAGGAGACTAAAAAGTGATTGTAGGTGTTAGCAAAAATAGCACAACATTCCCCTACACTCAAATCCGTAAAAAACATATTTTTTAATTGATGTCAAAAATCCATGTAAAAAGTCCAGAGTGCTTGGAGCACCTCAGACCTGGCCACGCTGTGGCCGCAAAATAAACAGTCAATGTAAACTCGGATTTAAGCTGATGTGCAAGCTTGAGAGTGGGTTACTATTAATCCTCATGTCCCCCAATATGATCCCTAGCATTTACAGAGCTTTACAGTGCTGTCTTGAATTTATTTTTGACTTTAAAGATTTCTGAGCTTACGGCCGGTTGCAAGATATACGGCCGGCCGTAAGAGGAGATCCTTGCGGGCCGTTTAATAGAATTGCGAGGTAACGGAACCCCTCAAGGAATCGCAGCCTTACGGACGATAATAGAATGAGACCCTAAGTAACTATGTAACTATGTAATTGAGATTTAACCCTGCTTTTAACATTACTTAGTTTATCTCCACATATCCCCACTTTTCCCCACTTTTAACCCATGTTATAAATATACCTCATTCAAGGTGCAATGGATTTATTAAGCAGGGAATACAATGTACCTGCCATGGTTTATCTTTGTTCTTAATGTGGTCGGTATTATCAGAGAGCATTGCATGTAAAGCATGAGCTACTGCATAGACTGCTGTATAAATGTTGTAAGTCATCCTAAGACAGTGGGGATCATCAATTATGGACATTTTCAGAGATGCATTTCCTTTACAGTCATACCATTTATATCGGGAACCAGAGAGAACTGTATTATTACTAGAAATAGAACATGAAAATATTTCTGTCCTTAAAATTCTGAATTGATGATTATTTGTAAATGTTTGAGGTTTTACACTGTAAAGAAATTCTTTAAATCCAAGTACATTTTTATTTCTTACGGAAACTAGCAAAGACCCATTCAGTACTACTTTTGTTTCATCATGGTAAAAGTAACCAAAATATGTGTATGTGATGATCCAAACAAATTCAGTATTTTTTATCCTATAAAAAATAGAGAGAAAGTCTCTAATGTGATCTGTAGAGATGTATACTATAATAACATTGACTGTAGAAGATTTAACGACTCTTAAAATATCATCAACAATATCCTTTGTAAATGCCATATTTCTACGTAATCTTCTCAAAAATGCCACACAACCGCCCCAACTGTGGATCTTCTCCTTGAGTTCTTCACTTTCCCTTTGACCATTGTCATCATCTGAGGTCAGGATTCCCACCCAGGACCATCCAAAGTGTTGTAGAATTTTAATGATAGCCCCAGGCTGGGACCGTTCATCTGGGACAGTGCGAAAGAAGAATGGAAACTGGACTCTGTCATTGAACATTGGATCCATTGCTCCATAGCTGACCTGAGGTAGAACATACAATATTATACAGGAACAATGAGACATGTGTTCTACATCCAGTGGAGAAGACAGCAAAGTATGTGCATGTGTTTACATATTGGAAAAGAGGAATGCATGCTCTATGTGAAAATGCTATCAAAGGCAAAATCCCAATCCTTACAAAGTACACACATGGGTTAAGAGAAGGGACAGATCTGTCATAGCAGTCTAAATAAACAAACCCTGGACCAATAAGAACAATCCTGAATATAAATAATTCAGAAGGGAATTCTAAATAGTAAACCATGCACTCGTATGTAGCAGTTCAGGGTGGAAACATGATCAATTAGGCAAGGCCGTAACTACCCATTTAGAAACAGCCAATAGTAAATGAGACCGTCATCATTACAGCAGTATAAGATAGAAGTTATTTATCAATCAATTAGCATTTAGGTGTCGGATATGCGATCAGACTCGCAAAACCGCAATGTACACAATAATAAAAATGAAAGAAGAAACTGTGCTAGTCCATGTGGGTGGCCTGATATGTATTAACTCATTAATTCCCAAGATTGATATAACCCCGAATTGAAACATAAAAATAAATACATTTTATTGTTGATTTGCAGGCTTGAGACTGTTGTGCAATTAATTCTAATGTATTTCTTCACTTTCCCCGTCATTTACAGTGCAGTATTGATTTTTTATTTGAATTTACAGTGCTATGGACATGTCTTTAACCCCCTTGCGGGTCCTCTCTAGCACTCCTAGGATTTTCTCCTACATTTGCCGTTTACGAGTGTGAAAACACTTGTGGGCTTGAGGAATTGTAGCAATTTAATAGAGATAACTTATAGGAGTACCCAAAGGTACCTTAGCAAGGGTCCCTGGTATAGATTATCGCAAGTCCTCCAAAAACCAAAAAAAAAAAAAAATCTGGTGCAAACAATGGACTTAATAATCCTCATACAGTCCTATATATAAAAATCAGTAGGGAATAGATAATAATGATATTTTTTATATATAGGACTGCACCTTTGGGAACTTCTATAAGTTTCTCTGGGACCTCCATCTAGACCTCTATATACAGGACAGTTACATTGGGGACTATCATTGCTATTTCACTGGAATACCAGCAATTGCCTGAAAATACCTCATATGTTTTGAGGTTTGTAAATGTGCGTGTGTTTGTACTTATTTTATTTTTTATTACATTTATTTGACGTTACTACACCATGTGGCATCTCTGCGCTTTCTTCTTTTTCATTCCAGGCTTTATTGACTAAAAAGCAAGGAGACATCATCACTGCCAGATACTGCTAATTGGAACAGCCTCTCTCTGTGATGTCACAGGTCTAATAGGCAGCCACTGGCAGTCAGAAAACATTCCACACCCCTGCAACCTGATTGGTTGCAGTAATGAAGCAAGACCCCACCCCCCGCTCCCAGCAGTGGAGATGTTAGGGGGCCACATTTCAGGCATATGAACAACTCTAACCACAAATTTGATATCTAAGTGAAATATGCACAGATTTTAAAAAATCCAAAACTTATTTCAACTTAGTTTTAGGAGATATTTACTGAGATGTGGTCTAATGGCCAAATTAACTGGCCCTTTAATAATTTTGACAGCAGAATATTGTTCACCAGTGAAATATTTCCTTACATACATATATATATATGTACTGACTATTATGCTGCTTGCCTCTCTGATAATTCTTATTCATATTTATAATTTATAAACGTGACATCTAGAATGCACAAGGTTAGACCGCATAACAACACCACATAGTAACAAAAGTAGATGCTAGTAAGTCATATCAACATAGCAAAAATGTGCATATACCATATTGTTTTCTCCTACCTGGATGTAGCCGAGAAGCCCGGTCAGTCTGGCCATTAGCAGTGAGGTTTGTGAACTATGAGTCCCAATGAAAGCTGCCACCACACCTCTCCTTGAACATATATAATTAGGAGCTTGATCATTGGTTCCTGTTAATATTCTCAGGGTTTTTTCTGCAGCAACTCCTTCATGCCCAAAATAATCAAACACGCTATAACCCAGGGTAATATTGGGCAACAGATTTTTGTTTGCATTTATTTCTTTTATAGCATAAAAATAAGAAAATAATTGACATATAAGAGGAATCAACACTCTGTAAAATAATATAAAGATATTTATTTTACAGAATAACAAACATGTAACTATTTATAAAAATGTGCTTAAATAGGATATATGGCTATTAAATGACAAATATAAAAAATACAATCTTATAAAAAATACATTCAAGTTGATAAGAAAATTAAATGAAAGAGAAAAGCTGTGAGCTGCGTCTGTTTCAAGAAGAACAAAACAACATTCCTCATTTTATTTAAATATGCAAATTACTCATTAAATCACCTGTTATGTCAACTTTATGCAGAGGAATGCAAATGGAAGTCAAATTGAAATATTTTCTATTATATAATTAAGGAAATACATTTCTTAAACCAATACAAGATTTTCCTAGATCAATATTCCTCTTATTTGTATTAATTGCCCTTTATTCCCTTTATGTAAAAATGTATTCAACCTCTTTGTATCTATTAAATCTTCTTTATAGTGTATTTATTAATATTAAGTAATGATAAATCACAGATGCATTTGATAAGAAGAAATAAATATAATTTCATTCTTTTCTTTATTCTCATTCCTTTATTCATGTGTAGTGATGTCGCGAACCTAAAATTTTCGGTTCGCGAACCGCGAACGCGAACCTCCACAAATGTTCGCGAACCGGCGAACATCGGCGAACCGCCATAGACTTCAATGGGCAGGCGAATTTTAAAACCCATAGGGACTCTTTCTGGCCACAATAGTGATGGGAAAGTTGTTTCAAGGGGTCTAACAACTGGACTGTGGCATGCCGGAGGGGGGTCCATGGCAAAACTCCCACGGAAAATTACATAGTTGATACAGAGTCTGGTTTTAAGCCATAAAGGGCATAAATTACCTAACATTCCTAAATTGTTTGGAATAACATGCTTTAAAACATCAGGTATGATGTTGTATCGATCAGGTAGTGTAAGGGTTACACCTTACATGACTGGGGGTCTATAGGTGACATTAGTACTGACCTTTATCTGACTGGGTATCTATAGAGTGACATTAGTACTGACCTTTATATGACTGGGGGTCTATAGAGGGACATTAATACTGACCTTTATATGACTGGGGGTCTATAGAGGGACATTAGTACTGACCTTTGTCTGACTGGGTGTCTATAGAGGGACATTAGTAATGACCTTTATCTGACTGGGTGTCTATAGAGGGACATTAGTACTGACCTTTAGCTGACTGGGTGTCTATAGAGGGACATTAGTAATGACCTTTATCTGACTGGGTGTCTATAGAGGGACATTAGT
Source organism: Discoglossus pictus (assembly GCA_027410445.1). Lineage (NCBI taxonomy): Eukaryota > Metazoa > Chordata > Amphibia > Anura > Alytidae > Discoglossus > Discoglossus pictus. Next base: position 3,091,173 of record CM050163.1, read on the forward strand.
AATGACCTTTATCTGACTGGGTGTCTATAGAGGGACATTAGTACTGACCTTTAGCTGACTAGATGTCTATAGAGGGACATTAGTACTGACCTTTATCTGACTGGGTGTCTATAGAGTGACATTAGTCCTGACCTCCTGCTGCAGTATTATTACTCCCAGTACTCCCAGGCTTGCTACTATTAGATATAATAACCTCAGTTTCGTTTCCTTATCTGTTGGTAACATCAAAATATGATTATTAAATATTTCATATTTGTTTGTTTTTTTCTCCCAAAGTGAACCCCTTTGTGTGTGTCCCACAGATGTGGCGTTTCCGCTCTGCGTATGTTGGATTTGCACCGCTCAAAAAGTATGAAAAGAGATCCCCCCCCCTTGAAGCCCATTAATGACATCATCAGTAAATTGTATGTAACAGATTCCAGTGTTTAGGGTTTATGACCCAATACTGCGATCATATCACTTATGACAAAAATCCGTATTTGTCGTATTATTCAGACGCGCGTGCATCTTTGTGTTACATTTCCTGATACTTTTATTATCTTGATCTTTATATATTTACTAGCGACTTGCCCATCAAAAAATGGCGGCAATAAGATTGTAAGGCAGGTAATGGTTTGGACGAGACATTCATTTTGTTGGCGGTCGGAGATCCTTCGGCGCTTATTGCGAGGCTGTTGGTTGTATTTTTTTTCTGATAGGCGCTTTTGCTGTTATTCTTTGGTCGGCGGTGATGTGTTTTTTGCGCTTATTGCAAGGCTTTGTGTGCTATGAGCAGCGTTGGCGCTCGTTGTGAGGCGCGCAGTGAATGGCTTTTATGTTTAATGTGATAATGTTTTTTTTTTTTATGTATTTTTGTATGCTAATGAAATAATTACTAAATGAATATACTTTACCTATTTGTAAGTAATATATGCAGGAAGCATTGTGCTGAAGAGCTGACAATCTGTTTTCATGTTCCTGCAGCATACAATGTAGGTTTTCAGTGCTGTGGAGCTGCTGTGTAAGTGTCAGCAATGTGTGCAGTGTGTAGTGTAAATAGGCTGCGTGCGGGAGGGGAAGCCGTTAGGGTAGCTGGGTACTTCCGCATTGTGTAAGTTAGTGTTGTAAAATGGCGGGGAATGTGTATGTGGTACGCGGGTGTGGATGATTTAGCATCCTTGTTAATAGTGTATCTTTACCTCGTACGGCTTTTTAGGAAAATCCGTATGTGTTTTGCGTGTTTAGGGTCCTGTAGCCTCGTTTTCTTTTTTTCAAGGGCCATTTTTTCTCTCACTTAGGTGATTTTCGGGTGTCTAAACTCATGAATTTGGACTTAAATGGAGGTGTAACTTCACTTGCAGAGGTCCTCGGTGCCCGCCTTACTGTGGGTAAGCTTTTTATGTGTTTGTTGTGTGTATCTATTGTGTTTTTAATGTTTTTAAGTGCGCGCGGTTCGGGCGTTAAGGTCGTATTTTTGTGAGCTCGTAATGTTTTTTTTTCTAAGTCCCGTATTTTTGGATGGTAAGTCCGTAAATTTGATGGTGTAAGTCCCGCCAGCGGCTCACTGCAGCCGACGTGGGAGCCTTCGGCGCTCCTTGCCAGCAACTCTGGCCCTCGCTTCGCAAGCCCGCAGCGTTAGCAACAACCCGCCTGCTCACAACTATATATGTGATATCTGTAACATCTTCCCCAGTTGGCACTTTTAAATCGGCTAAGCGACAAAAAAAATGGCGTCCGGAAAAAATGAAAACGAGGCTTCACGACCCCAAACCGCGCAAAACATCGCCAGCCATGTACGACTTTTACCTAGGAACGGACGAGGTACAAAATACACTATTATAAATAATGGAAACTGCTGGCGAGCCGCGTAACACATACACAATCGCCGCCATTTTACAACACTAACTTGCAACTAATAACATTACAAATCTAAAATGGCGCGTTACACGACTATACAAGCGGTTTCCCCTCGTGCACTGCGCACATTGCTGACACTTACACCTCAGGTCACCAACAGTCCAAATGTACACTGTAAGCTGCAGGAAAATCAAAACTGATTGTTAGCTCTTCAGGTTATTGATCACTGGATAAATTAATTACAAATAGGTAAAGTATTTTAGTAATTAATTAATTCATTATTATTAAAAAATATATATATAAAAAAATACGCTTAATAGCATATTTTACACTGCGGTTACTTTACATACATTAACGCTTCGCACTTCCTAATACATTTGTTCATTCACAATAGTTATTATCGTGCATTCATTTAATAAGTATTAATTAGTAATGGAAAATAAAAATGTAGACTTTACACTACACTAAAATGTTCACGAAGCGAGGTCTTCAGTTGCAGCAACTGCGACCCTTGCAAAATTCACAACACAAATTCCCAACCCAAAAAACTGCGAATCTCGCAAAGTTCACGTCGCAACCCAAAGAGCACGACACACACATTACGACACTCGCAAACAACATACGACACACGTTCACACACATTCGGACGCAACTCGCGAACATTACAAAATTAAAAACACAATACATACACACAGCACATACATAAAAACCTTACCTACAGAAACAGGAAGCACCCAGGACCTCAAAAATGCAACTTACAACTTAATTGCACTCAAAATAAAAGAGTTTAGACACTAAATAATTTGCTAAGCGACACAAAAAATGGCCGACGAATAAAACGAAAACAAGGCTACACACGCAAACACCATACGAGACACGTTACCACACATTACGACCTCGCAAACATCGGACGCAACACGCCGACATACAAACATTTAAAACTTAAGAAATACACACAACACACACATCAAAAGATTACCTACAGCAAGAGGAACCAGCCAGCACCTCAAAAAAACAAGTTACATCTACATTTAAATCAAAATAAAACACTTTAGACACTAATATCATCGCTAAGCGAGAGAAACGAGGCTTCAGACGTAACTACACTACACTTACTCGCAATAATGAAACACATACTATGCGGAACGTATCACAATCATATTAAACACCATTTTGAACAGTAATACGCAGAAAATGGCGGATGGAACGCAAATTGTAAGCTGGAACGCAAATAGCGCATGCGTATTGCGTTCTAAAGGTCTCACTTTCCAGAACTTTTTACAAGTTTATAAATACTGCCTATTTCACACAAAAAAATACATTTCTCCTCAGGTGATGAACGGAGTGACTTCTGAGATAACTGCTGCTTTTACTTGAGAAGACAATTCTTTACTAATTTACTACTTTACATTGTGCAAATTACAACTGAGAGGTAAGCTATAATATATTACATTTTATTATCAGGACAGGTCAAACAAATAAAAAAATAAACTAGGATTTATGTAGTGACATATATGGCACATTTATGTGTATAGGCTCACAAAAAAAATACGGTTCATTTAACAAAACAACAAAAAAACATAATTCAATATTAAACAGAGGTTTATGTATAGTGACATGTGACACGCACATATATGTCTATAATGTATAGTGACATCTGACACGCACATATATGTCTATAATGTATAGTGTGTATTGCCCCTGCACAGTGACATGTGACACGGACATATATGTGTATCATGTATATTGACATGTGACACACACATTTATGTGTATTGCCCCTTCATAGTGACATGTGACACGGACATATATGTGTATAATGTATAGTGACATGTGACACGCACATTTATGTGTATTGCCCCTTCATAGTGACATGTGACATGGACATATATGTGTATCATGTATATTGACATGTGACACGCACATTTATGTGTATTGCCCCTTCATAGTGACATGTGACACGGACATATATGTGTATAATGTATAGTGACATGTGACACGCACATATATGTCTATAATGTATAGTGACATGTGACACGGACATTTATGTGTATTGCCACTGCAACAAAATTAGCTTAAAACAAAATCAGTAAACAACTACATTTAAATGACATTATATGTGTATCATCTATAGTTACATCTCACACACAGACATTTATGTGTGTTGGAAAAAAAAAATATAAAGTTAATTTAACAATTTAAATATGAGTCATGTATACTGATATGTCACACGCACACAAAATAATTACATTAAACTATGGAATGTGCTTCATGTATGTGACATATGTGTGTAGCCCCCCACCAAAAAATAAGGTCAATTGAAAATAATTACAGAAGTATATTTAAATAACATTAATTTACTGCTATTCAATAGATCATATAAAGCTGAATCTTTCTATTTATTTTAATATTCAAACAGACTCTGCATCAACAGCGTCACTCAACAATTTGCACCGTGCACTGTGAAGCACAATCCCTTTTAAAGAACACCAACAAAGAAGAAGAGGTAAGATACAACAAGACATTACATGCTCAAAAGGCCATGCTTTGCTAGATGAAAAATTATAAATATGCAAATAACTATTTCACTTTCTTTTTCAAATAGACACTACAAGAAGACCGGCGGATTAAGATTGGCAGGAGGGGACCGTCTGTCATTCGACACTTCAATCAAGGTAAAGTATTAAGTATAAAAAAGAAAGAACCATGAGCCTTATTCAATTGCGACTTGCTCAATTGAATAGGGCTCTTTATAAGCACATAACATATTTTTTATACAGAACTTTTTAGTTACTGAACTTCTAACCACAATCAAGGTCTTCAATAACTAAAAAATTTGCTCAATAAATATGTTATGTGCTTATATTGAGCCCTCTTCAATTGGCAAAATTGCAATTCAATGAGGACATATATATGTTTAATGGCCAAGGGCCTCACTCAAATGTGATTTGCCCATTTCAGTAGGGCTCTATATAAGCACAGAGCATATTTTTTAAAGGAACTTTTTATTTAGTAAACACGTTGCTTTTGGATACAAGTTCACTAAATACAAAATTCGGTAAAAAAAATATGCTCTGTGGTGATATTGAGCTATATTCCATTGGCCAAAACACAATTGAATGAGAGCAGTACAATATAACAAATGCAGTAACCAAAGGCCCTCATTCAATTGCTATTTTGGACAATTTAATATGGCTATCAATAAGCACTTTTAGACCCTTATTCAATTGCCATTTTGCTAATTCAATAGGGATCCAAATAATCACATAACATATATTTTTTAAATAACTTTTCGTTAGTGAAAACCTTGCTTTTGGATAGATGCTTAATAAGTAAAAACTTCTTTAACAAATATATGTGATGTGCTTATTTAGAACTCTATTCAATTTTCAACATTGCAATTCAATGACGGCCTTAGAGTACTATTACATTGGAAAAAATGCAATTCAATGAGGGGCAAACTATGCAACATATGGTACACACAAAGGCCCTCATTCAATTGCAATTTGCCCAATTGAATAGGGCTCTAAATAAGAACATAACATTTTTTTTTAAAGAAGTTTTTAGTTACTAAAAATCTATCCAAAAGAAAGTTTTTCACTGACTAAAAACTTTTTTAAACAAATATGCTATGTGCTTATTTAGGGCACGATTCAATTAGCCAAATCGCAATTGAATGAGACCCAAACTGCTACACACAAAACAGAATTGGAACAAACTCACACAAACACATAGCAAAATAAATTAACTTTCTTATTCAATGTTTAACAACCTATAAGCCTTACAAAGAAGCCAAAATAAGAATAACAAAAGTGTTGCGCACCTAATAGCATTGTACAAAAAATCACACAAACACATAGGAAACTACATTAACATTCTTCTTTAATGTTTAACAACCTATAACCAGTACAATCAAGAATAAATAACTTTTACACAAGTGGTGCGCACAAAACAGGATTGTAAAAAAATAACACAAACACATAGCAAACTACATTAATTATATTATTTCATGTTTCACTAACTATAACCATCCCAATAAAGGTTAAATAAGTATACCACAAGTGGTGCGCACAAAACAGGATTGTACAAAAACTAACATAAACACATAGCAAAATAAATTCATATTCTTTTTTAATATATTCACAACCCACAAGCCTTTACTAAGAACCTTAAAATAGAAAAACAAAAGTCGTGGGATTGTACAGAAAGTAAAAAAAAAAAATAGAAAAAAAGTAACCATAACAGATTACAATACAGCCAAATTCATAAATTTTTTACTTATTTAAAAGACATTTCACTCAAACAACATTTTCTATTTTATATTACAACAGATACTGCGTGAAGACAATCGGACGGAGGACTTTTCTCCACAGGACCAGACCATCAGACGAGGACTTTCAACACGGGACCAGACCAGCGGACGAGGAATTTCAACACAGGACCAGACCATCGGACGAGGACTTTCACCAAAGGACCACAACATCGGACGAGGGCTATCGCCACAGGACCACAACATCGGACGAGGGCTATCGCCACAGGACCACACCATCGGACCAGAACTTTCAACACAGGTACCAGACCATAGGACCTAGGATTTTACAACACAGGACCATCACCATCGGACGAGACTTCCAACAGAGGACCCACACCATTGGACAACGATTTTGAACCGAGGACAACAAACATTCGGATTTAAATCACACTTCAACCAAGGTACAGTATAATAAGTACTAAAGTAGAAAGCTAAAGAAACTGCTTTCAGTTGCATACGTGTCAACAGAAAAATAAAAAAATGATTTTAATATCTCCCTTATTCTATTTAAATTGCTACTATGCAATACATAGCTCAATAACCACATAATTTTTTTTTTTAGCAAAGAAGTTTTGCAGTGGTAAATATATATCCACAAACAACGTTTTTAATAAATAAAACTATTATTTTAAAAAAATATGTTACATGCTTATTTACAGCAGTATTCCATTGGCCAAATTCTTAGCCAGTGAGGACAGGAATTATAATTTTAACTAAATATAACTGATACATTAATGATTTGCCTTTTATTTCACCAATTGTGCACAAGAATCTTTAACAGGAATTACAAATTAAAATATACACAATTACATTAATTTTTTTTCCTTTACAGATTAATATGGCTGATAACGAGACCAAAGAAGAGAAGAAAAGATGTCAAACTAGAGAAAGACAAGAGAGATGGGCCGCCCAGCAGACACCGGAGGAGAAAGAAATTAGACGAGAAAAAGAACGCAAAAGACTTGCACATAAAAGAATATCAGCTGCAAAAATGAAAGATACAATCAAAAAAAAATAAAAAGATAATAAAGCATTTACAAACTGTTCCTCAAACATCAGATGACATTTTACAAGATACCAGTCAAGACAGACCAAAAAAAGCAACTACAAAAACAAAGCATTTACAAACTCTTACTAAAAACTTACAGGACATTTCAACAAAACAAGGACAACATATACCAAAAAAAGCCACGAAAAAAACTAAACATTTAGAACCTGTTGTTGAAACATTTCATGACTTTTCACCTGATGAATATGAAAGTCAACATCCGATATGCTTTGCAAATTGTCCTTTACTCAAGTCTTTAGCAGTAGAGGTTCATAGTTGTGGGGACATGAGTACTCAATGTCAATTTTGTGAGGCTTATTATTTTAAACAGGAGAGACCCAGAGATGGACAATTTATTAGTTGTTGTCAAAAAGGCAAGTTCAAACTTCCAGAAAGGAAACAATTTCCAAGCTATTTACAAAATATTATGACTGAACCTACTTTTCCAAATTACAAAAATGTTAAGACAAACATAAGATCCTACAATAGTGCCATATCATTTGCATCTATGGGGGCAACATTGGCTGCTAATGTACCAGGACATGGGTCCTTACTGTTTTAAAAGTCCAAGGACAAATTATCAATCGGACTTCACATTTACATCCAGAGCAAGGAGAGCAAAGAAAATTTGCTCAACTATATGTCCTAGATACAATGGAAGCTGTTGACCAACGTATGCAGATGGAAGAAAATAAAAAATGCTTACCCAGTGTTTTCATAGAGCTAAATAACATTATGGACAACAATCCCTACAGTAAAGCATACAAAAAAATTGGCATAAGTTAGAAAAATGAACAACAACTTCATGCACAAAGACATCAATTACGCATGCCAAAGGTTAATATGGTGCTTAAAAGAGACAGACATACTGATAAACGTCGTTATAACTTGCCAACATCAAATGAAGTTGCAATGGTATTTTCAGAATGATGAAGGAGAACCACAATTTCAAAGAGACATTAGAGTATATCCCAGAAATGAGGAGCACCATTTATTAATATTAATATCTTAAGTCCAAATTTAGATCCAATGACATATCCCATCTTTTTCCCACATGGAGAAGCAGGTTGGCAACCAAAATTAACCCTTCCCAGTTACCCAAATGCTAAAGCCAGAATCCGAAATAATGTTTCTATGCTTGAATTTAAAGTAGCTCAAATTGCCATTAGAGATTAATTTAATCCAATTTTATGTGGTGGAAAACTAACACAACAATGGATTATTGATTCATATTTGCAAGTTGAGGCAAAGAATTTAAACTTTATCAAATATCAACAAGATAAACTCCGTGTAGAACAATATTCTGGACTAATGGACTATGTTGCTGACGTGGCTACAAGCAGAGACATGACAGCTGGCAAAGCCATCATTTTACCATCTTCCTTTCAAGGATCTCCTTGAAATATGAGAGAAAGATACAATGATGCTATGGCTATTGTGACAAAATTTGGAAAATCAGATTTATTTGTGACATTTACATGTAATCCACAATGGCCAGAAATTAATCAAAATCTACTTCTTGGACAAAGTGCTTCAGATCGACCAGATTTAGTAGCCAGAGTTTTTAAGATCAAATTAAATTAATTAATACGTGACTTCACTATAAATCAGTTATTTGGCAAATGTCTTGCTTATGTATATACCATTGAATTTCAAAAAAGAGGCCTTCCACATGCACATCTTCTCATAATACTTCAAGAGAAAGATAAATTAGATACTTCGGACAAAGTGGATGCAGTCATAGTTGCTGAACTACCAAATCCAGAACTATATGGTAGACTATATGAGATTGTTACTCATCGCATGATTCATGGACCCTGTGGAGACCTTAATCCACAATCACCATGTATGGAAAATAATAAATGTTCAAAAGATTTTCCAAAAGATTATAGAGACAAAACATATGCAAATTGTGATGGATATCCACTTTATAAAAGAAGAGAAGGAGATAGTGCCATTATTCGTGGAAAAAAAGTGGACAATAGATATGTAGTACCCTACAATCCACATTTACTCATGAAGTACAACGCCACATCAACGTAGAAGCCTGCACTTCCATCAAATCCATTAAATATGTCTACAAATATATTTACAAAGGTTACGATGCAGCTACTGTAGTCGTCAAAAGTGCAGACAACCCTGAAAGTAGTGAGTTAGTACATGATGAACTTGCATCTCATGTAGATGCTCGCTATGTCAGTGCGCCAGAAGCTATGTGGCGGCTTTTAAAATTTGAAATGCATGATAGATCACATGCAGTATATAGGTTAGCAGTACATTTGCCACAACGACATTTAGTCTATTTCCATGCTGGAAATGAAATGAATGCATTGGCCCAAAGTGAAGATCGTCACACTACACTAACTGCATGGTTTGCATTAAATTCCACTGATGCTGAAGCAACACAATACTTATATATTGAAATTCCATATTACTATGTTTTTGTGAATGGATTATGGAGACCAAGAAAAACCAGAGGCAATAAAATAATTCCACGAATTTACACAGTCAGTCCAAGAGATGTTGAACGTTTTTGCTTACGGATATTACTTTTAAATGTTCCAGGAGCACAAAGTTTTGAACAATTAAGAACTGTTAATGACATTGTATATGAATCCTTCCATTTAGCTGCAAGACATAGAAACTTACTTGCTGATGATACAGAGTGGGAAAGATGTTTAGAAGAAGCAGCACAATGTCAAATGCCACGACAGATGAGAGAACAATTTGCTTTTATTTGTATCTTCTCAAATGCTCCAAATGCATTAGCTTTGTGGGAGACTTTTAAAAGTAATATGGCTGAAGACTTTATGCGACGATACAATGAACCCATTGCACACTTAAAAGCGTTAATGGAAATCCAAGAAGTCTTTTTAACTCATGGATTAAGTTGTGCAAGTTTTAATTTGCCTGATCCAGGTCTTGTAGATGACATTAACTTTGAAGACTATGATATTCAACTACAAGCAGAAAGAACAGAAGAAAGACTTGCAACTTTAAATACACTACAATTGCAAGCATTTCATGCCATTAAAAAATGCTATAGATGTTGAACTGGTGACAGAGCGTTATTTCCTATCTTGATGGACCTGGCGGATCAGGGAAAAACATATTTGTACATTTTATTATGAGTTCTGTACGAGCACAAAGAAAAAAAAGCAATGGCGTTTGCACTACTGGAATTGCTGCACCTTTATATAGAAGGTGGATGAACTGTTCGTAGTGGATTTAAACTGCCTAGTGCCTATTTTAGAAAATTCCTGTGTCAGATATTCGCATATGAATTCCTTACAAGCATAAGAAATTGAAGAAATGTTCAATTAATTATAATTAGGATGAGGCCACAATGATGTCATGTTTTGCCTCCCCAATGTATTGACCGTTTGCTTCGTGAAGTCATGGGATAATATTTTTCCATTTGGGGAATGGTAATGTTGTTGGGTGGCGATTTTTAGACAACATTACCTGTCGTTGTACATGGAAATCGAACTGACATTATTGAAACATGTATAAAGTCAAGTACAGTATGGAAACATTTTACCCATCTTCACTTGCAACAAAATATGAGATCAGAAGGCCAAACTGATTTCAATGATTGCTTATTAAAATTGGAGAAGGCAGAACAGAAAAAATACTACATTTACCTGACGACACTGTAGAGATCCCACCTCATATGATTTGTCAACAAGATATTATATCGGCTATATTTGAAGGGAGCATAAAATAACGAAGAATATTCCGAGCTTGCCAACCAAGTTATACTGACGTGTAAAAATAAAGATGCATTATTACTCAATAATGAAAATCTTAAAAAAAAACTAATGCACCACACAGAAATTATCACAGTGCTGATTCTGTACTTGCTGATGATCAATGAAAGTCAGGCCCAAACTTTTCAAACTGAATTCATAAACTCTTTAACTCCTTCTGGAATGCCACCACATATTTTGCAGCTAAAGAAAGGTGGCAATTATCATGTTACTGAGAAATATGAACCCCAAAAAAGGCCTATGCAATGGCACAAGATTAATTGTATCAACAATTAAAGGACCATTTTATAGATGCTGAAATTTTAACTGGGACCCATAAAGGAGAGAGAGTTTTCATTACCAAGAATAGATTTAGCACCAAGTGAAAGTAGTCTCCCTTTTATACTTCAAGAAGACAATTTCCCCATTATTATGGCATTTGCCATGACCATTAATAAATCACAAGGTCAAACTTTCAAATCTGTGGGTATTTTCTTGGAAGAACCAGTTTTTGCACATGGGCAATTGTACGTTGCGTTGTCACGGTGCAAAAATCCACAGGCTATTAAAGTTTACATTGAAAACAATGAAAGTCAAGGTGATTTATTAGAAGATGGACATATTTTTACTAAAAACATTGTCTACTATGAAGTACTATAACTTTGCAGGATACAAATTAAAGATGCCAACATTTTTTAAAAGCATTCCAAAATACATAACAATTGGTTGTTTAATTCAGTCAATAATTATGGAAGTACTGTTTATGAATGATTCGCCTCACAAAATACTTGCCTTGCATTGTTAGTAAAAATTATGTAAAATGTTAAGTCACTATGTTAATGTTTCTAATGTTACAAGTTTAAAAAAATATATTTTCAAGTTTTTTCATTCAACAGATTACAAAGTGGATGTTAAGAGGTCAAGCACCCTTTTAAGTCACAATGTAAATATTGTCTGTTATCTTAAGATTACTACCTACATTAATGTTTATCGCCAGTTTATGTGCTCAGTAATGAATTACTTTAATTACGTACGTTTTAAGAAGAGTTTTACTGTATGCCTTCCCTCTACATTCAATGTATATTCAAGTTAACAATAATTGTGATAGAAATTGCATTTTAATACTGATTAATTTAAAGGTCAATTGTTTTTACATTCAAATGTTAATACTTTTAATTAAAAATTAGGTTACAAAATGTATTCACTATGTTCCTGTTTATAATGTTAAAAATTATACCAATGTTTTGTCAACTTCTAAACTTACATAAAAAATAAAGTTCAAGTTTAAAAATATATACTTTGAAGGTTATTGCTTACATATATTTTAAACTTCATGTTAAAATTCACAACGTTTAAAGAAGGCTTTTTACTTTTTGCTTTCCTATTCATTCAATGTATATTAAAGTTAACAATTCTTCAGATACAAATTACATTTTAAAAAACCATTACATCAACATTTTACAAAAATACACGTTTATATTAAAATACTTACAAGTGACAAAAATATATGTTAATAACTAAACAACTTGACAAACATATACATCACATTGCCGTCATTTTTTGACGGGCAAGTCGCTAGTTAATGTATAATGTGTAGATGTACCGGCTGGGCATGCCCTTTTGCATTATTATTATTATTATTATTATTATTATTATTACTATATAATGTGTAGATGTACCGGCTGGGCATGCTCTTGAGCATTATTATTATTATTGTTATTATTATTATTATTATTAGTATATAATGTGTAGATGTACCGGACTGGGCATGCTCTTCTACATTATTATTATTATTACTATATAATGTGTAGATGTACCGGCTGGCATGCTCTTGTGTATTATTATTATTATTATTTATTATTATTATTATTATTATTACTATATAAATGTGTAGATGTACTGGCTGGGCATGCTCTTGTGCATTATTACTTATTAATTAGTATTTTACTAATAATAATAATAATAATGCACAAGAGCATGCCCCAGCTGGTACATCTACACATTATATAATAATAATAATAATAATAATAATAATAATAATAATAATAATAATAATAATAGATAACAATAATAATAATAATAATAATGCATGCCCAGCTGGTACATCTACACATTAAATAGTAGTAATAATAATAATAATAATGCACAAGAGTCCTTCAGCACTGCACTGGACACTGAATAAACTTGCCTTGCTATGGTTTTCCCTATTGATGCAGTATCATCTCAAAACTGTCCCTCCTCTCAGTAAGACTGCAAGTTACTTATGATTCCAAAATGGCTGCTGTCCATGAGGTAAAATGGGTGTGGAAGGGAGTGTATGCTGCTGATTGGCTGGAATGTGTCTGCTGACTGTGGACATGCAGGGTCAAAGTTTGCTCAATGATAAAGTATTGGGGGCGGGTCTAATCTCGCATATGTTCGCAGTTCGCCGCGAACTGCGAACATGCTATGTTCGCCGAAAAAAGTCCGCCGGCGAACTATTCGCGACATCTCTATTCATGTGGGTCCTTCTCTGCACCTTCTATAGCTGTACAATGTTCTTGTATTAGAAGAAATACCAAAATCTATACTTCATATTCCAAGTGAGGTCAGGGATTTGTATGGTGTAGAGATTATCATGGAGTAACTATCAGGAAAAAATAACTGAAGAAATGTAAATCTTCAGAAAATAAATGAGAAATGGGTGCGAGAAATGAAAAGTAGTAGCTTTGACCATGGAAACAAGCAGCACCTTCAACGTGTGTGACTTTAAAAACTAATAAGAAAAACTGATAAGAAAATGTCTAATATAATAAAGAATAATTTAGATAGTCTCCAGCTATGGCCACAAATCAAGGCATTGCTTCAAACCAAGATGCATATTATCATATTGATACTCTAAGTAGAATTTTTAACAAATAATAATAATAATAATAATAATTATAAAATAATAATAATAATAATAATAATAATAATAATTATTATTATTATTATTATTATTATTATTATTATTATTATTATTATTATTATTATCCCAAATTGTAGGTTTAAGGTTGATGCTAAATCTCTCATTGTAACCAGAATGACAACTTAATAGCTTAAAAATGATAATGCTGATACAATACAGCTAATGGTAACCAGTAAATGGGAAATGGACACACTATAGTATTAGATTATGTCCAGATGAATAGTGATTGATAAAATAAACATTTTCTTCTATTCATTTAAAATAAATACATTTTAACAATGGTTTTGAATGTATTGTGTTAAAACGTCATAAACATGCTTAAATATCTGAAAAAACTCTAAATGCCTGTTTTTTTTTTTTCTCCCTTCGGAGGGTGGAGTACACACGGCAGGTTCCCAAGCATCACATGTACCCCAATTATTACATGCGCCCACCAAACTCTAACTGGTGGACCATCAAATTAAAATCTTATTAACCACCTAATATTCTACACCTCATAAAAATGCATTTCAAAAATATATATCTTGTGTATTATATTAAACACTATATTGTATAGACGCATGTATATGTCCTTATATTGGTATAAGTGTAAAATGTTCTTTTAGTCAGCATATTTTGGTCCATAAAGGTTCAGTCTAAATATAAAGGTCAGTGTAACTAACATGTCAGTGTATATCCAATCTTAAATTTGCTCTTTGTGAGTAAACTTGGAATTAAAATATCTGTTTTCCCCAATCCTTAGGCTGATGCTCCTCTCATTTATTTCAAGCTGTGGCAGATTATGGAGCACAGATGTATATTTATGTGGGGAATGCAGAAATTCTGCAGATATAAAATGGGTAGATTTAATATAAGATCACTCACAAAATATTATCTTTATTTTATTAGAATGATTTTAGGCCAGCAAGAAGCGAGTTGCAGTAGTTGAGTTGAGAAATGATGAGAGAGTGTATTAGAATCTTAGTTGTGTATTGTGTAAGATAGTTGCGTATTTTGGAAACGTTTTTTAGATGGAGAAGACAAGATTTTGCTAGTGACTTTATGTGAGGGATGAAAGACAGTTCCGGGTCCAGTAGAACCCCAAGAAAAGGGGCTTGGGAGGAGGGGGAGAGAGACAGTGAGAGAGATGTTAGCCGACTCCTTAATAATGTAGCTAAGAATTCCAAATGGTAGAGATGTTCTTTTATTATTTACTAAAATATATGAATTATTAATTACTTGATGGCTTCATTTACTACACTTCTGAGAACAAGATCAAAACACATTTCTCTGTCAGTATTGTGTACAGTGTTGCTCTAAAAGCCAGGGTACAATCAACAGGTTTCTTACATTTGTGATGAGAGCAAACACCAGACGTCTCAGGTAACAGATTAGTGCAGATATATCACCAGATGGAGAGAAGTCTCAGACGTAACATCTTGCAATATTCCTGGAAAGTGGCTACCTAGGTCAGTACTTTAATTGTTTTATTGTGCTAGATTATATTTTGTTGTCTATTATGTTGATCATTTTATAAGTGATAAGAAACATGAACAATATAAAAGCGGAAATAATCCAAAACGTAAAACCAATTAACCAGAGAAACAAATAAAATCAGTATTTTCTTGATTTTGATTATGATTTAAAGAAGGTTTTGGGCTAATAACTCTTTAAATCTATTGATTAGAATGTAAATAAATTTTGAAAGAGCGGGTATTAAATAAATTGTATGAGAAGTAGGAAGGAGAATAATTACTTACACTTCAGCATAATCATTCCAAGGGTGTTGAGTGAAATTTAAAGTTATCTGCCCAAATATTGTGTTTTGCGCTATAAGGCCTCCCAGAAGAAAATCACCATCTTTAAAATATTCTTCATCCCCAATTTTGCTGTCATCCCTTTCTTCACTAGAAAAAGAATACATAGTGGGAAGGATCAAAATCACAAACTGCAGACTAAGTTGCACAAAATACAATGAGAGGTGTACAATGGGCTCCATATATCATGTAGAGAAGTCACACCGTGTGCAGATTCTGTGCAGTATAAATGGGATCTGGTTACTTAATAAGTCAGTGCAGTTATATAGAAGTGTGTGAGATAATAAAAAATGACAGTTAATTTAGTAGCTAATCTCCAAGGAAGAATTTCTTAGAATAAAACTAAATATGTTCAGTATCTAATCATGTATAAAATGCAACATGATGTAATCTTGATATGTTTAAGTCTGAGACACCAAAAAAATATAAAGATTGGAGAATTGTAATGAATATTCAATACTTTCTTTTTCCCTAATATATTAAAATCATAATTAATTAATTAAATATCTTCCATCATTAGAACCTATGGAAAAAATAGAATTTCCCATAAAAGTCATCATCCATAGATGGTGGGATTGTTAATGCTGCCATTAGTTTATCTAGAAAAAGGAAATTACATTCTATTGGTTAATATTTCACACTTTTTTAATTGTTATTGGCTTAGCTGAAAATACACAGCGAGCATATTACGTATCCCAAGTGATCCATTCTTATACAAGAGAAGGGTCCATTTGGTCCTGCCAATTAATAGATTCTAACGGTTAAGTCGTCTTCTCTCTGAGTTTCTGTGTATTGGCGCTAGGGATTCCCTGGATGGAGATCGGTTACATTTAGTAAGTGGCTCTGTCTCAAGCACAGAGCAGGAAATAGTTTTAATGCCACATATTTTCTCATATGTCTCAAGCGCACAGCAATAATTAGAGCACAACTATCATCCATTATGTTAAGATAATTTTCTGCTCCCATTGCTCAGTGCTTATGAGCCAAAACAGCATTTTGCCATTTGCAGTCATGCAAAAAGCTAACTGTTACTGTTGTCATGGAAACCCCAGTACCGAATTAATGCATACATCACAATCACACACCCTCCAGTCACCAGGTGATTCAAGATCCCAAACTGGTCATGGGCAACCAGACATCTGTGGTGTCCAATTGCCTGGCAAGGGGGCAATGATATCTACAACTATTCAATGTAATGCATTTCTACAACTGGTGTGGGCTACAAGGGAGCCTGGGGCACTTGCCATGGCCACCAAAGTGCTGTCAAGTAGCATACGAGGCACAGGAACTAGTGACATCTTGTGATATTCTGGGCCAATAAAAAGTCTGAGCCAGGCATTGGCGAGAGCAGTGATTATCCTTGTGCCCTGGTAAAGGAATGTTATGGACAATGACTAGCAATGCTGCTCGGTACCACTCAAGAATAAATAACTGGCTTACCTCCGGTTGTGCTGGCCTGGTATATCTCCAAAGTGACTTGGCTTCTGGTTATGATAGCAACATAATGAGACTGTGGGGGCCCAAGTCATTCCCTAACAATACATCGTCAGGGAGCCAGATCATGAATTCCATATATTTCATGCCCTTGCCCGTGACCCATTAATATAGACCTGAGCTAAGGGGATGGATAGCTGCTTGGCTAACACAATTTCCACTCAATTCATCAAGGGAGCGGAGGGGTTCATCAGGACCATGTGGATCAGAGTTAGACACAATCCAGTGTCCCTATAGCCGTCCATAGACTTGGCAACTAGTATGGACATATCAACTCCAGTAGTCCCTTTTGGTTAAAAGTACAAATGCTACAAAATGCTGCTCTTCAGACCAGAATTCATCACCGGAGCAATCAAAGATCTAGTCCTCTATTGCTGTATAGTCAGCTACCACTTGCCGACAAACAGAACAGTGTAAGGGGAATCCATTGGATTTGCTGGGTGGACTTTAGGTACCCCTGTCATTGTCACCAAGAGCAGCATGACTCCTGGCGGGCTCCTCCATTCCTAGTGGCTGATGGGGAGTTAAGGAGGACTATGGTTATGGCTGCCCTTCCGATCCTAGCTGTTCTCATGGTTGGGATATTAGGCTGTGTGGGACTTGTAGAACACCGGATGAGGGCACTCTTACTTCACCCTGGGTATCCCTTTAGTGATCTGCCAGATGGTTGTCGGTCTTGAACCCATACGAACTTGATTATGTGCAAAGGTGAAAAAATGTCTCCAGCACAAACCTAAACAGCCTCGTCCACAGTCTGTACCTGTTACTCCTTCCAACACACATCAGAAGCATGGCAGAAGTTCTACACCAGCTCCCCATATGAATCCTGGTCATGCAGGCCAAATCCCGGAATTGCTACCTACTGTATAATGTTTAGGCGTCACCTGGAAGAGGGCCAACAGCATGCTCTTAATGTTTTGGTAGTCCTCTGTGAAAGGAAAGAAAATGACCCAGTAGGCTTTATTCGTTCACCCACTAAGCAAGCACACCAGGAGTTGGACTTCATGTTCAACATGTTAGAACTGACGCTTCAGCTCAAAGTCCTGCAGAATTTAGCATATCACTCTCTGTGAAATGGTGACTGACTGGCTTGCTCCCTGGTGGCCTATGCTCTTACCATCCTCATCATCTCAATTTAATAATCCAGGGACAGTCCTTCTTCTATTAGGGAAATCTAGTTGCAGTACCTTCTCTCTACCTCTAGGTCCTTAGTACTGGACAGATAAGCCTTATGAAAGGGGTCTCTCCGAGGATATCCCTGGAGACCTTGAAAATCCCTTGCTCCTCATCCAGGCAGGGCAGCTCTTCCACAATGGCATTCCGAGTCTGAAGGGCTTGCATGAGCACCCATTACTGTGGATAAACTCTCTTAGCTTAGCGATGCTAAGCTCATCATACTGCACACTCTTTACCATGGCTTCTATGGTCTCTGTTGCTTGGCTTTACTCTTGATAGCACCAATCCCAAAACTCCCACCAGTTTATAAAGAGGAGTGACTAGCTGGACTGACCAATTAATGGATGCCACAAGTTAGGTCCTCTTCTCTGCAGGTCTCATCTATTGGTGCTAAGGATTCCTTGGATTGAGGTCTGCTTCAGGTTCTGATAAAGATGACTATAATAATTCGCTCTGCACCACGGCTGTATAGGGATTGGTTTTAATGTAGCATATTTCCTTAATATGTCTTTAGCAGATTGAAATACGTAGATATCATGGCCTGGATCCTGTCACATTGAGCCACAATAGACAGACTCATTGGAAAATGCCTTCCCCAAGAGCCACTACCATTGCTCCAGCTACTGTACTATGTACCAATCACATGATAGGGGAATTATATTGCCACATGAGAAATGTGGGTAGGTTGTGTGTATAGCCCCAAGATATTGGGTCATAGTGTACCACCATGCTTCATATGCCTGTCTTATCCTGTATACTGTTTGTAATTCCCAGGTTATATTACTATGTTCTGTGTGATATGTTATGCTTAAAGTGTGGCTGTAGGCCTTGTAGTACATTGAGCAGACAGGAACCAGTGATAACACCTCTATTGTTATCTGTTACTGTTATCTTTTTGACCCATTCTTGGCCTGTTAAGGTAATTATATTTGCCATGTGCTCTATTCAGGGTCAAGACATCTAGAGACAGCAGTATGTGTTTTTGATATTAGCCCTATTGTTCTCGGGTGCCAGACAGGAAAGCCACTTTTAGACCCCATGTGGCGTCAATCTCCTAAATATGTGGAATTTGCAACATAAATAAGTTGTCTGCTTGAACATTTTCTGTATGTTCAAGCAGACAACGTATTTATGTTGCAAATTCCACATATTTAGTTCTCTTATTTGATCCTTTGCTTCTGGGCGGCTGCGATACTGGCAACTCCACCTCAATCTCCATCTTACAAGTAACTTGTCCTGTTCACTACCACAGGAAGGTTACTATAACTTATGGAAGCTGAATACCGCACTGAGGTACTTGGAGGCTCTGTAGGATCCTGCTAGGGTAGGTCTGGCTGTAACAAGTCTTATCAAGCACCATAAGAAGCAGCAGCTCTGGAGTCTATTGGTAGCTTGGAAGTCCTGATTACTGATGCAGAAACTCTGACTGATTCAGAAGGCAGATATCAGGATGCTGCATGCCAAGATTTCCAAGGACATGTACCAGCATAGAAACATACTAGCAAAAAGTTTATTATTATTGTATGCATATATTATTATTATTATTATTATTATTATTATTATTAATAATAATAAAGTACAGTGGGTACAACAAATTACCAAGGTATAATCATATTGTAACGTATGTAGAAATACAACTACTGGGACAGTGCAATACAAATATCATACAAGGATCTGTAGATATTTTGGTGCAACAGCAGAGAGGTCCCTACTCCAAGGAGTTACAATATAGAAGGTAAGGTTGTGGTGTGACATGGAAGGGGGATAGATGTAAGATGGCAGTGAGTAAGGCAGGGGGCTGATGCAGATTGTGTGTGTAAGCAATATTGTGCTATAGAGTATGCAGTTTGTGCATATGAAAGCTGGAGCTAATATACTTCTTTAAATAAATAATTGGTTTTCTTAGACGTGGTGACCTGTTGTTAGATGGTGACTGCACTCTAATGTCTCCATGTTTCTGATGAATGCTTGATTTAAACATACAAAGTATTGTAATGTTCTTTCTACAACATGCATGTTACACAGTAATACATGGTGATCTTGTGTTACTATTTCCAGCACTGAAAATGTTAACACTGATTGCACAGAGACACAAATATCACAGGATGGCCAGATGGGCATAATCATTGGATATCCAAGAGCCGCCATCTGTGATTTCTGATAATTACTATGTACTACAGTCTCACTATGGAAGGTGCCGTTAGCTCTGCAACTTATAATTATATTTTCTTTCTCTTCTATTCCTGTTCATCTCAGTAAAACAGAGCAATACTTTATGTGATCAAAAATAATTATATTAATGCTGAATCTAACAGTCTTACATTTCAAATTGAAAAAAGAAATACCCAAAAATGAATCTTACATTGCCTTAAACAATATTAAATGCTTTATTATTATTTTGTATTACTGCAATGATCCAGTAACTGCAAATAATTATTATACATATTGATTTAATTATAATGAAATACTTATTATATAACATTATGTAATGTGACATTGGTATCCATTATCAAATAATTTGTTGTGATAGTGCAGATATATTATTGCAATGAGTGTATGGATGTGACCAGGACAAGCAAGTGTGATATGTGAAGTGATGATGGATTAGAAAGTAAAACAGCCCATGATATTGTTTACTAGACAAAATATTTAAATAATAATTGTTATACAGAATAAACTGTACCCACATAGAGAGTATAGACATCCCATGACCTGGGTACAGGTCTGATTGGTAAATGTATAGTCATAAGTATCACCAATACGCTAATAAGCAAAACACACTAAAACTAATGCCACAATACAACCCCATTCAGCCAATCATTTGTATCCAGATCTACCCCTTCACTTCAATAAATCAACAAAATCCTCAAATACTTTTCCCCTGTGTCACTACATCTACAGTCTCTACTGTCCTTCATAGCTTGGGAAAAAGAAAAAACATTAATTAAAGTCTTATTGTGTATATCATCCAGTATATTAGCTTATTTATCGCCACTATACTGAAGTGGTCTGTAGTCCAAAAAAAACTCTGATTTCTCAAGTTTATCCTTCATATTATTATTATTATTATTATTATTAACCATTATTTATAATGCGTCAACATATTCCGTATCTCTAAACAGGGTAGATACAAGTCAAACATAATTTTACTAAATTACAAAATAACGGAGGACCCTGTTATTTTGTTTAAATTAAAACATACAAAGTGCTTTGTCTAAAGCAACCAATCTACAGGGTATGGGTGAGGTATAGAAAGGTGAGGAACACTATATTGCACATATTAAGGCTGAAAATGATACGCTTCTTTAAACAGATGAGTTTTAGTGAGGGTTTTAAGGATTTGAGGAGGGAGGATAGTCTAGTGGAGTGAGGTGAGGAGTTCCTAAGAATAGGGACAGCACAAGAAAAGTCCTGAAGGGAGGCATGAAAGGAGGTGATAAGAGAGGTGTAAAGAAGAAGGGCATTAGCAGAGCGAAGAGGATGGCTGAGAAAGTATTTAGATACAAGAGCAAAGAAATAAGAGGGTGCATTATTGTTTAGGGCTTTTTACGTTAGGGTCAAGAGTTAAAATAGAGGCTAAGGGAAGCTAGTGTAGTGTCTGAAAGAGATGTGCTGCAGACACTGAGCAATGAGCATGGTAGATGAGTCTAGCGGAGGCATTCATAATGGACTGAAGTGGAGAGAGACGGATGAGGCGGAGGCCAGCAAGGAGAGAGTTGTAGTAGTAGAGGCGGTATATGATGAGTGTATTCCACCTTCTCCTCTTAGAGTCTCTGTTCTTTTTAAGCAAAGACCCATCCCTCCTCCCAGACCTCAATGGAGCGGCTTCTAAAAAAAATGTCCTTTTTTCAAGGTTATTAATGTCTTTATTGTATTCCTTTAATTATTGATTATTTTAGCTTCTTTTGTGTCTAGTTCACACCTAAGTTTTGTATAGGAAATATTACATTCTTAATTTTTAAAACTATTTCAGTTGATTGTTTAATTGAGAAATGTTCTTAGCTAATTTATTCAGGACATCCATCTCCTAATAAGACAGGTTGGCTAGCAAGTGTTCAGAGCACATTACCTGGACTCCCACTTTTCTTTATAGCTATTTGAAAGGCAAAAAGGTGGATAGTCTGATTTTAACACCTCTTTGAATTTTGTGATAAGCTAAATATTCTTATTGTATACTCTTATTCTAGGTCTATTCACCACCAGGACTGAGGCAGCCACTTTTTCAGGGGCTGAGCTAATGACACTGGGCCTCATACCATCCAGCTAAGAAGAAGTAATCACCTACTGACAACTTTCCAGTTCCATTCACACCACGACTAAGGCAGCCACTTCTGCAGGTGCTCAGCAAGTGACACTGGGCGGCATACCACCCAGCTAAGCAGAAGCAATCACCAACTGACTTTCCAGTTCCATACACCTTAGTTTCTCTTACCTCCACACCTAGAGCCTCACATATGTTGGTGCTATATAAATAATAAAATGATGATAATAATGAAAATGATCTTTCATTTTTAAGTTACCTTATGTGTAATTAGAGTTTTATTTAATCTACAAATAGATTTATCTGACATATAACAAGGTAAACTTTTTTTTAACATTTCCCACAATCAGAATATGTAAATATTTTTTCTCTGTGTGAATTTACTGTTATCAAAATGTATGTAAGCTGCTGTTAGATTATTTCCAACATTCATAGCACAAGAATGGTCCTAATCCTCTTATTAAGTACAATAAACATAAGTGTTATTGGAAACATGTTTCCACATCCAAATGTTCACTAAGATATGCTTTGAGAGTGAGACATTTGTCATATTTGTACAATGCGCTTCTTCCAGTTGGAATTTCCATATTAAAATTGAAATTTGAAAACTGGGTGAAACTTTCAGCATCATCAGAAATTAGTAATGGTCTTTCTCATGATTCTTTAAATTTGATGACTTGCTGAAACATTTCTCACATTCAGAACATGAAAATGTTTTTTCTCCTGTGTGAGTTCTCTTATGAACATTGAGATCTGCGGTCCAACTGAAATATTTCCCACATTCAGAACATAAATGTTACGGTACCCCACACATATAAGGGGTGCCAAGGCCGTTTTAGTCGATCTGCCCATCCAGTGATATAGTGACAGCTACTGCAGGACACCCATTCCCCCAAACTGCATCCAAGGGGAATGTGCTCTAAGCCTGGAACTGGAACCTCACGAATAGCTCCTAGCAGCTGAACTAGAAAAGCACCCCAAGATGCTTACACTCCTGGCAGTCAGTCTGTAACAGCATACCATGAATCCCCCCAAGAACGAGACATAAGCTCTGTGTTTGAGGGTCAAGCAGTGAACTCTCTCCTTTTTTTAATTACAAAGACATATTAAAACCATTTTCACATACACAGTAGAGGGAGGGGCTACCTGAGGTCAGCCCCTAATGGCCTCTGGCCAATCACATACTGTCACACCGTGGGAAATATGAGACTCCTCCCAGGTCCGCCCACTAGGTGTGGCTAATAGAGTCATTTGGCTTCTGAACACCAAAGGGGAAACATGCCTTTGCTCTATCCTGTGCCCCTGCTAAGAAGGCTGAGAAACCCCATGGGGATATGGAGCCTGTATGTCTGGAGACCCTTTGTTCTGCTATCTCCCCTGTTGTGCATGTAGATAATCTTTGCTCTCAACCATCTGGCCTTAGTGACTCATAGATGGGGGTGGTCAGAATCTGTAACACATTTCTACACATTTTTCCACATTATTCATAACTTTAAAAGTATGCATCACATTCACATAAAACGTACATTTTCCAAATCAGCATACTCCAAATACAAACATATGTCCAAATCATATAAATTGGTCCAGTTGTTCAAAAGTTAGATCATAGTCCTTTCTGACCAAATGAAGCATGGCTTCCATGTCTATGTAGGGGGAAAATCAACATGGGCCGTAGTCAAAAGGAAGGATTTGGGCAACCAGGCTTCTCCAATTCGCAGTGACGAGACTGATCTCGTCACAATAAAATATATCTTTCTTCTGTGTGAGTTATCTTATGATCATTGAGAATTGAGGCCTTACTGAAACATTTCCCACAATCAGAACATGCATATGTTTTTTCTTCCAACTGAGGTCTCTCTTGAGAATTGAGTTGTGTGAATGTACTGAAACACTTCTCATGGTCTGAACATCCATATGGATTTTCTCCTGTATGAACCCCCTTAAGTCCTATAAGATTTGTATTCCTAGTAAAACCTTTCCCACAATCAGAATGTATAAAGGATGTTTCTTTTCCTTGTTGTTTCACATGACTTTGGTTAGTGTTCATGTAACCATGGGAAACACGGAAATCTTCCCTTACCCAATCTGGTGAAGAAGGGAAACGTGCTCTTCACATGTATTACTTGTTTAAGGACACATCTGTTCGAAACAAAAATATCAGGAATAAAGAATTTTACAATTATGTTAAAAAGAGTGATAACATGCATCTAAATGGAAATGTATATTTCTTATATGAACCCAACTGAACCAATACATTGTCTTTTTTTTCTTAATCAGAACAATAAAAAATGGTTGAAAAATCCAATTAAAATTTCTTTCACATGTAGAACTTGTAGAGTAGCTATGTCAAAAATATGTTATTACCACATTGGAAAAAAAAATTTAAGCAGTTTATTAATTGCAAAACTAAAACACGTGCAAACAACAGACAAGACTATTTGTAAGACATCTAAACAAAGTTCATAAGAGGAATACAATTGCTCTTCTGTTGGACTACAAATGGCCCAAATGTTTTCTGCTATTGATTATATGCCGGGAGGGACCTGATAGGGGACATTTTCTCAGTTTCAGATAAACGGAATCTGATTGTGACACCGCCAGATTAAAATGTTTTAAGAGTTTTGGTCATTTTACACTCATTAATAGTGATATCCCGAACAGTTCGCCGGAGAACTATTCGCGGCGATTTTCGCATGTTCGCGTTCGCAACGAACGGCGAAGACATGCGCTTTTCGGACCGCCCCCTATTCTTTATCATTGAGGAAACTTTGACCCTGCACCTTACAGTCAGCAGACACATTCCAGCCAATCAGCAGCATACACTCCCTTCCAGAGCCTTCCATCTGAATGACAGCCTCGATTTTAGAATCATTCTGAAGCTACATTCGTTGAGAGAGCACATATTATTCTTCCTGCTGCTGATTTAATAGGGAAATAGATAGCCAGGCTGTCAGCCTTATTAAATTGTGATTCAGTAAATTTAAAAGGGCTCTATTTAAGCACATGGCATATTTTTTTTACAAAAGTTTTTAGTTAGTGAACTTCTTTCCAAAAGCAAGGTCTTTACTAACTAAAAACTTTTGTAAAAAACATATGCTATGTGCTTAAATAGAGCCCTTTTAAATTTACCGAATTGCAATTTAATAAGGCTGTGTGCATTTAGCTTTCACTACACACCTGAAGTACTCCTTTGATATCTGCTGCAAGGACAGCAACACAAAAAGCCATTTTTAGGGCTAAAACATTATTTATTTTATGTTATTATTTTTTTCTGCTGATTTTATAGGGAAATAGATAGCCAAGCTGTGTATTTAGCTTTCACTACACACCTGAAGGACTCCTTTGATATCTGCTGCAAGGACAGCAACCCAAAAAGCTCTTTTTATTTTATTTTATTATTTTTTTCTGTGTAATCTAATTGCATATGCCTGCCTGCTAGCGTGTGTGTGAGGCCTATTACATCTACTCTGCCAACTTTTGCCATTGCACAGTGACACTCATATCTAGTGCAACCATAGTGTGCAGTGAAATAAAACAACCCTTTTTTTACTGTAATCTATTGAATATCAGTTGCCTGCCTACATGGGTTTGTGTGAGGCCTATTGCATCTAGTCTGACAACTTTTGCCAGTGCACAGTGACACTCATATCTAGTGCAACCATAGTGTGCAGTGAAATAAAACAACCCTTTTTTTACTGTATTCGATTGAATCTCATTTGCCTGCCTACAGGCGTGTGTGTGAGGCCTATTGCATCTACTCTGCCAACTTTTGCCAGTGCACAGTGACACTCATATCTGGTGCAACCGTAGTGTGCAGTGAAATAAAAGAACCCTTTTTTGACTGTAATCGATTGAATATCAGTTGCTTGCCTACAGGCGTGTGTGTGAGGCCTATTGCATCTACTCTGACAACTTTTGCCAGTGAATAAATTGTAACGAAAAATGGAATTATTAAATGGCTAAGTGGATATTGTTTAAGCTATTGTTATGAACCATATCTAGTCACAATAGGTTATGATATAATCTGAAAGATATACAGTATATCTTACACACCCAAAATATATATAATACAATGGAGAGGTATAGAACTGTCCATATACATACAAGAATACTATAGTATATGCGTTGATTCAAATGATATCCTATTGGATGTCGTGATGGTTGTTATAGTTCCCCTCATATGGCAAAACAATTTGCTCAATCCTTGGGGAGCTATAACCTATTTTAATAGCTAAAACCAATTGTTGTATGGAACAACAAAAAAAGGAGAAAAAGATAAGTGCAAGTACTATAAGGTTGGGAACAAGAAAAAAGAAAACAAACAATATATATATTGTATTATTTGTCAATATATTGGAGGGGGTGAAAAAACTTTTTGTTTATATCAAGGCTAATAAGAAAACACTGCCAGTGTCTTCCATGTAATATACACCACTTGATCATAAATGCACAACATGCAATTCTGGGTGGCGTCTTTTGCCAGTGCACAGTGACTCTCATATCTGGTGCAACCGTAGTGTACAGTGAAATAAAAGAACCCTTATTTTTCTATAATCGATTGAATATCAGTTGCCTGCCTACAGGTGTGTGTGTGAGGCCTATTGCATCTAGTCTGCCAACTTTTGCCAGTGCACAGTGACACTCATATCTGGTGTCACAGTAGCTTGCACGCATAGTACCACTAATCGTAAAAAAAATGACAGGCAGAGGCAGGCCACCCAGCAGGGGCCGTCGTGGTCGTGGTGCTGTGATTCCCTTTGGCCCTAGAATAATGCCCAGATTTCAGAGGCAACTTACCCTGAACTTGAACAGTTCTGAGGACATGGTTTACTGGCTAACACAGGACATCCAATCTTCTACAGCTTCCGCTCAGAACCTAGACGCACCATCCTCCTCCAGCTTAGCTTCGGGCACCTCTCCAGTTACCACTCGCCCGCCTGCCGCCACCACCAACACTAGCACCACAGCCGCTTCACTTTATCCGTCAGCAGAGTTATTTACACATCCGTTGGAAGAAATGAGTGATGCACAAACATTAGTGCCAGAGGATGTAGATAACAGGGATATGTCCCAGTCAGGCAGCATTACACATATGGACGTACGGTCTGATGATGATGATGATGTTGTACCCAGTGCTGCTTCCTTTGTTGAGTTGTCAAATACAAGTGAAGCGGTTGATGATGACGTTGCGTCCGTGGATGTCACGTGGGTGCCCGCTATAAGAAGAAAAGTTCAGATGGGGAGACAGAGAGGAGGAGGAGACGAGTTGGAAGCAGCGGGAGGTCATCGAAAGTAGCTAGTGGCACAGTCAGACAGCATGCATCGGCACCCGGGGTCAGCCAGACCGCATGCCAGTCAACGCATGATTTTGCCACCACCAGAATGCCGTCATTGCAGAGCTCAGCAGTGTGGCAATTTTTTTCGTGTGTCTGCCTGTGACAACAGTGATGCCATTTGCAACCTGTGCGAAAATAAACTGAGTCGTGGGAAGTCCAACTCCCACCTAGGTACAACTTCTTTGCGAAGACACATGATGTCACATCACAAACGCCTATGGGATCAACACATGAGTACAAGCAGCACACAAAGTCAAAGCCGCCATCCTCCTCCTGGTCCAACATCTTCAGCCACGTCAACCACTGCTGCCCTGCTTGCCCCTTCTCAACCATCCGCCACTCCGTGTCTCGCCCTGAGCAATCCCTGCTCATCTCCCCACAGTCAGGTGTCTGTAGAAGCCAATGTCACAAAGTCACCCCCTTGCCCGGCAACTGACAGCTGGCTTGTCTGAACTCTTAGCCCACCAGCTTTTACCATACAAGCTGGTGGAGTCGGAGGCGTTCAAAAAATTTGTAGCTATTGGGACACCGCAGTGGAAGTTACCTGGCCGAAATTTCTTTGCACAAAAGGCAATCCCCAACCTGTACTCGATTGTGCAAAAGGAAGTAATGGCATCTCTGGCACACAGTGTTGGGGCAAGGGTCCATCTGACCATGGATACCTGGTCTGCAAAGCATGGTCAGGGCAGGTATATCACCTACACTGCGCATTGGGTAAACGTGGTGACGGCTGCCAAGCATGGAATACGTGGCTCTGCAGAGGAGTTGGTGACACCACCACGACTTGCAGGCAGGCCTGCTGCCACCTCCTCTACTCCTCCTACTCCATACCATACTCTTCCATAACCTCCTCGGCTGAGTCCTCTTCTGCTGCTGCTATGTCTTTCTCCACATCAAAGCCCCCCCCCCCCCAGCTCCACAGGTACTATTCCACATCCCGAATACTGCAGTGTCACGCCGTCTTGGTGTTGACTTCCCTAAAAGCAGAGAGTCACACCGGACCAGCACTTCTGTCCGCCATGAACGCACAGGTGGATCAGTGACTGACTCAGCACCAACTGGAGATCGGCAAAATGGTTTATGACAACGGAAGAAATTTGTTGGCGGCATTGAATTTGGGCAAGTTGACACATGTGCCGTGCATGGCACATGTGTGTAATCTGATTGTACAACGCTTTGTGCATAAGCACCCAGGCTTACAGGACGTCCTGAAGCAGGCCAAGAAGGTGTGTGCCCATTTCAGGCGTTCCTACACGTCCATGGCGCACTTTACAGATATCCAGCAGCGAAACAACATGCCAGTGAGGCGCTTGATTTTAGACAGCCCGACACGTTGGAATTCAACACTCCTAATGTTCGACCGCCTGCTCCAACAAGAAAAGGCCGTTAACGAGTATTTGTATGACCGGGGTGCTAGGACAGCCTCTGCGGAGCTGGGGATTTTTTTGCCACGTTACTGGACGCTCATGCGCAATGCCTGTAGGCTTATGCGTCCTTTTGAGGAGGTTACATACCTGGTCAGTCGCACTCAGGGCACCATCAGCGACATCATACCATTTGTTTTCTTCCTGGAGCGTGCCCTGCGAAGAGTGCTGGATTAGGCTGTAGATGAGCGTGAAGAGGAAGAGTTGTGGTCACCATCACCACCAGAAACAGCCTTATCAGCATCGCTTGCTGGACCTGCGTCAACGCTGGAAGAGGATTGTGAGGAAGAGGAGTCAGAGGAGGAATGTGGCTTTGAGGTGGAGGAGGAAGATCAACCACAACAGGCATCCCAGGGTGCTCATTGTCACCTATCTGGTACCAGTGGTGTTGTACGTGGCTGGGGAGAAGAACATACCTTCAGTGAGATCACTGAGGACGAGGAACGGGACATGACTAGCTTGGCATCAAACCTTGTGCAAATGGGGTCTTTCATGCTGTCGTGCCTGTTGAGGTACCCTCGTATAAAAAGGATGAAGGAGAACGACCTGTACTGGGTGTCCACGCTACTAGACCCCCGATATAAGCAGAAAGTGCCTAAAATGTTACCGAATTACCACAAGTCGGAAAGAATGCAGCACTATCAAAATAAATTAAAAAGTATGCATTGCACAGCAATTAAGGGTGATGTCACAGCACAAAGGCAATCTAACAGAGGAAGAGGTGAACATAATCCTCCTCCTCCCACGACCACACCGGCATGGAGAGGACGCTTTACAGACGTGTTGTTGATGGAGGACATGCAGAGCTTTTTAAGTCCTATGCATCGCCACAGCCCTTCGGGGTCCACCCTCAGAGAACGACTCGACCGTCAGGTAACAGACTACCTCGCCATAACTACAGATATCGACACTATGAGGAGCGATGAACCCCTTGACTACTGGGTGTGCACGCTTGCCCTGTGGCCTGAGCTATCCCAATTTGTCATAGAACTTCTGTCCTGCCCCGCTTCAAGTTTCCTGTCAGAAAGGACCTTCAGTGCAGCAGGAGGTTTTGTCACTCATAAGAGAAGTCGCCTAGGTCAAATAAGTCTAGATTACCTCACCTTTATTAAGATGAATGAGGGATGGATCCCGAAGGGCCTGACAATGGGCGATACATTCGATTAAAAAAGGCCTGATGGATGAGCTGCCTTGAGCTAATAATGGTCCACAAACTAACATCAATTTTTCTGGTCGCTGCAACAATACCTAATTTTTGCATTTAAATTATTTTATTGTAAGAAGGCATACAGCATGTAATGAAAAAAAAAGCATTTTGAACAGTCTTGCATAACAGTTGTGCAAAAATACATATTTACAATAAGACATAATTGTGAAAGTTAGCTGGTTATTCCTTCTTATTTTTACTTTTTAAATTAATAATTTTTCGTATTTTTTACTGTGATAGCAATTTAAGAGAAACCTAAAACATGGTAAAACAGACAATAGTAAAGAGTATATCTGCAGGGAACACCAAAGTCCTATTAGCTATCATCCCTCTAGCAGTATTAGCTCATTATTTACAATATCTAACCTGGGCAATCACCCTTGGGTTACACTAGGGCAGGCTTCAGTGAACGACCTCTCCTTTCCTGGGATGATTTTGCCGCCGGTTGCTTCTGAAGGGTCTCCAGGGCTCCCCCACTCCGGTCCTTCCGCCAGTGTCGCTTCAACCAGTAACAAATGTTTTATATTTGTAAAGCGACCCAATGATCCCCCTTGATAGAGGTTTATCTTTACAAATTTTGGAAAACCAATTTAAGAGTGGTGTCCCCTGTTTCTGGGTCAGGGAGTGTGTGAAATGCCTCAGCCTACAGTAATTGTAATGTTCTGACAGCGGTAGCTCATGCTTGTCCCTCAGTTCCTAATAGGTCAGCATCTGGCCCTTTACTAACCAGTCTCCCAGTCTATCTAGTTTCCTTGACCTCCACCAGTGTTGTGATGTTGTGCTCATGTGTTTCGGGGCCTGAGGGTGGTCAAGAATTGGGGTCATTTGGGTGGATCCAGGGAACAAACCCGTGTGTTTCTTGGCCCATTTCCAGTATGATAGTGAGTGTCTGATTAGGGGGTTTGGTGAGTTTTTAGGGCTCTGAGGCAATTCTGATAGCCAAGCCACCTTGTCCCAGGTTAAGGGCCTTAAAGTGTGGTTCTCAAAATACACACAGGCCGGTTGATGACATATAGAATGTGCTATTGGGAGGAAAGATAGGTGACAGAACAGGTATAAAACTGATAGGAATAAGTAGTACAACTTAATACACCACTCCTATCTGGTGGCACCTTAGATTGCACGTGCAGTGCCCCAAATTCAAAGTAGGAGGTCCGACCAAGCATCTTTTTCCATCTCCCTGTTCCAAAAATCCATGCCATATACACGTCCCCTGATAGGTGACGTAACAGTTATTACACTGATAGGAATGAATAGTACAACTTATACACCACTCCTATCTGGTGGCACATTACATTGCACGTGCAGTGCCCCAAATTCGAAGTGGGAGGACCGACCAAGCATCTTTTTCCATCTCCCTGTTCCAAAAATCCATGCCATATAAACGTTCCTTGATAGGTGACGTAACAGGTATTAAACTGATAGGAATAGATAGTACAACTGAACACACCACTCCTATCTGGTGGCACATTACATTGCACGTGCAGTGCCCCAAATTCGAAGTAGGAGGTCCGACCAAGCATCTTTTTCCATCTCCCGCTTCCAAAAATCCATGCCATATACACGTCCCCTGATAGGTGACGTAACAGGTATCAAACTGATTGGAATAAATAGTACAACTGAACACACCACTCCTATCTGGTGGCACCTTAGATTGCACGCGCAGTGCCCCAAATTTGAAGTGGGAGGACCGACCAAGCATCTTTTTCCATCTCCCGCTTCCAAAAATCCATGCCATATACACGTCCCCTGATAGGTAACGTAACAGGTATCAAACTCATAGGAATAAATAGTACAACTGAACACACCACTCCTATCTGGTGGCACATTACATTGCACGTGCAGTGCCCCAAATTCGAAGTAGGAGGTCCGACCGAGCATCTTTTTCCATCTCCCTGTTCCAAAAATCAATGCCATATACACGTCCCCTAATAACGGACGTAACAGGGATTAAACCAATAGGAATAGTACTACTTAACAGTACACACCTTATAATAATGCAGACAGAGGCAACGCAGAGAGAGGAGTCTGAAGAAGAGGAGTCAGAGGAGGAAGGTGGCTTTGAGGAGGTGGAAGACCAAACAAAGCAGGCTTCCTAGGTGGCTTGTTGTCACCTTTCGGGAACCCTTGGTGGCTGGGTGGAGGAAGAGACCTTCAATGACATCAGTGAGGACAAGGAACGGGACATGGCTAGCTTGGTATCCAACCTTGTGCAAATGGGGAATTTGTGGCTGGGCAAAGGGACTGTTTGCGGTTGTTTGCGGTGCATTAAACAGGGAGATTGGTCTGTTACTGTGAAGCGGGTGTAACCCTTACACTACCTGATCGATTCAACATCATACCTGATTTTCGAAAGCATGTTATTCCAAACAATTTAGGAATGGAATTTAGGAATGTTAGGTGATTTATGCCCTTTATGGCTTAAAACCAGACTCTGCATCAACTATGTAATTTTCTGTGGGAGTTTTGCCATGGATCCCTCTCCGGCATGCCACAGTCCAGGTGTTAGTCCCCTTGAAACAACTTTCCCATCACTATTGAGGCCAGAAAGAGTCCCTGTGGGTTTTGAAATTCGCCTGCCCATTGAAGTCTAAGGCGGTTAGCAAATGTTCGTCCGTTCACAAACATTTGATGGAATTCGCGTCCTTGGTTCACAAACAGAAAATTCGATGATCACAACATCACTAACCATCAATTGAAATGCTGTATCTGAATGAGAAGAGGTTTGATTAATATAATGGTGAAAGAGATTAGACCAGTATTGTAAACTAGAATTTAACAATGAAAAAGAACGATGGCCTTATTCCATCCCAATCATTAGTCAATGAAAGCATTATGAGTCCTCATGGTAGTAACACAACCATTGGTTTAGTGGTAGCAGGTTAATCAATCCCTAAGTATCACATATAATAGTTGTCAAACTGCGAGACGTCATCACGCTATGCGAGGTGAATACGAGTTAGACGATGAGCGCTGTAGGCCCTCGTTGCTTCCGAGCCTCGCAAAGCGAGGCTAACCGTTAAAGCCTAGCACTTAGCCGTGAGCGCCGACGGTACTTATTGTTGCAAAAGCCTCATGAAGCAAGGAGAGCCATTAACACGTAGCACTTAGTAGATGAGCGCCAAAGGCTCTCATCACCTGCCAGCGAGGCGAGCCGTTAAGGGACTACAACGCACTACAACTATCACCACAAACACGATGAGGCCATGAAACACGCGGTACTCAGCCACAAAACACTTCCTAAACGCGGCCTCGGCTATGGCCTGCAAGCGGTTTACAAACGCGGGACAAAAAAAAATACGAGATGCGGGACTTAGAAAACGAGACGCAAAAAATTACAAGATTAATGGACGAACTGCGAAAACAAAAAAACAATAAAAACACACTAAATACACAAAAATAAAAAATAAAAAACATCACAGAAAACACAGGGCAACAGCCAGAACATCTGGGAGTGAGGTGGAACGCAAATTTAACCTTATTTAGACGATTTTCCCCACTCGAAAATCGCCTAAGTGAAGAGAAAAATGGCTACACTGAAAAAAATGAAAACTAGGCTACACGACCCCGGACCATGCAAAACACTGCCAAACGCGTAGCACTTTACACATCTAAGTATGAACTACCAAATACACAATTACAAAAGACCGGAAATGCTCATGAGCTGCGTAACACATTAATAACATTACGACTATACAATGCTGCTTTACACAATAAACCAATGTCTTTACCTCGCTCACGCAGCCTATTTATAATGCACACTTGGAACATTAATTACACTTTATCAGCAGGGCACCAACACTCAAACTTCTATATACTTAGGTCGAATTTAAGTAGTTTCTGCACTTGAAAATCCCCTACGCGAGAAAAAAAATGGCGTCTGAAAAAAATGAAAACGAGGCTACACAACCCCAAACCGCACAAAACACAACAAGCGACGTAGAAAAATACTAATAGGAAGGACGTAACATGAGCCCGCAATGCAGAAAACATAGACTAACATCGCCATTTTATAATACTAACTCACACATTTGCACATTAACATTGTGAAATGGCAGATTTCCCGCCTAAACCAACCGCTTTGTCTCGCGCACACAGCCTATATATAGGTCACACTTGCCACAGAAACTTTCTCCTCCGGCGATGACAGTGTGACTGGACATTTACTGAGGCCAGAAGATCAAAAGAGATTGTTAGCTCTTCAGGATACTGATTGGTGAATATTAAATGCAAAAAGGTACAAGATATTATTAATCATTAATCAATAATTAATTAATTACTCACTTAATGTTTTGACATCCCTCAGTATTATATACATATATATATAGCTAAGTAATCAGACTCATCTTTAATAAATACTTTGGATTAACATTATATACATTATATCTAGTGGATACTGACATTGTCTGATATACTAGCTATTTAAATAATTGTACAATATATATTTGTGTTTGGTATAACAAGTGGTATAAACATCCTACTTAGGGAATTATTATTACAAAATATAGTATAGGTTTATTTCACATAAAGATAAGGGGACAAGTGATAATCCCCATTCTGACACATACTAACAGGGTTTTCTTTTCTTTTTTATAGTAGGGTGAGTTTTTTAGAAGGGTTAGATTAGTTTTCACCTTTTTGCACAATTATGGAGTAAGTGGCAGGCTCCTCCTATACTACTCTTATCAGGTTGTATATAGGTATATTATATTGCACTCAGGCACTTTATTTCCTAAGTGGTTTGGAGATTACCACCAGCAATACTTTGCACATAGAGTTTATACATTGATGTAATTTATATGTGACAGTGTTTTGGGTACAAGGGCAACCATTTGTATTTTAACCGTTGTTTTTTAATAGTGTTTACATTTGCAAATAAATTATATATATTTGATTCTACAATAATATATTGTTTATTTATAATTAATAAGGGTAATGTAATAGGGCATACTGGATTAAATGGGACACTTTTTTTCTCTTTTTTTGTTTACATTTATATTTTTCTTCCATACAAGGTTCTTAGAGAGACATAATATATTATTTGGTCTAGAAATTATAGGATTGTCAGATGCCCTGTTGTTTCCCCAGGAATGTCAGCATATAAATTTTCTTGTTGTATACTTCTATTAAATCCATCAAACTGTTGTTGTGCAAGGTGCAGCAAATGAAAAGGTAAATCCAATTTTACAGGACAAACTTTCTAATTAATTAGATGTTCGCTATGTCAGTTCCCCCGAAAGTTTGTTTGCTTTACTGCAGGCAATGAAAGAACTGCCTTAGCTCAAAGTGAACACAGAGATACAACACTTACTGCATGGTTTAAATTAAACTGCCAGGACACACAGGTGGAACAATTTTTATACATTGAGATTCCATATCACTATGTATTTGTAAATGGTCTATGGCGACAATGGAAAAGAGAGACGCATCAAATTATACCACAAATTTATACCTGTCAGTCCAAGAGACATTTAACGTTTCAGTTTAAGATTACTTCTTTTACATGTTCCCGGTGCACAAAGTTTTGAACATTTACGCACAGTGAATGACATAGTTTATGAGACTTTCCAATTAGCTGCAAGACATCAAAACTTCATAGCAGATGATACAGAATGGGAGAGGTGTCTGGAAGAAGCAGCACTATGTCAAATGCCAAGGCAAATGAGAGAACAATTTGCGTTCATTTGCATCTTTTGCAATGTACCTGATGCATTTACTTTGTGGGAAACATTTAAATTAAATATGTCCGAAGACTTTCTGAAACTTTACAATGAGCAACTAGCACTGTTAAAAACTTTAATGGAAATTCAAGAAATATTTCTTGCTCATGGATTAAATTGTGCAAGTTTTAATTTGCCTGATCCAGGACTTATAGATGACACCAACCTTGATGATTAGGACACTGAGCTACAAAAACAAAAAACAGAAGAAAAACTGGCAACTTTAAATACTTTACAATTACAAGCATTTAATGCCATCACAAATGCTACAGATGATGAAATGGTTAAAGACCGTTATTTCTATCTGGATGGCCTGGTGGATCAGGAAAAACTTATCTGTACAATTGTTTGATGAGTTCGAGCACTGGGTCAAATACCAATGCCATTTGCAACAACTGGAATTGCAGCACTTTTGTTAGAAGGTGGTAGAACTGTGCATAGTGGATTTAAATTGCCAGTTCCCATTTTAGAAACATCAGTGTCAGATATTCGACTGAATTCTTTACAAGCCAAAACATTTGAAAAAAGTAAATGAATTATCATAGACGAGGCAACAATGTTGTCATGTCATGCTTAGTAATGTATTGATAGATTCTTAAAAGAAGTCATGTATAATAATTTGCCAATTGATGGAAAGATGATGTTGTTAGGAGGAGATTTTAGGCAAACATTACCTGCTGTGCCACATGGAAATAAAACTGATATTGTTGAAACATGTATCAAGACAAGTAAAAAGTGGAAAATATTATTTACATACCTTAAATTAGAATTAAATATGAGATATGAAGGCCAAAACAAATTCAATGATTGGCTCATTCAAATTGGAGAAGGCAAATATCCACAAAAATATGATTGACCCAATTATACCATTGAAATTCCATCAACAATGGTTTGCAAGGAATCACTCATATCATCAATCTTTCTAAACACTCAGAATAACGACGATTAATCAGACAGTGCAAACAAAGTGATATTACCATCAAAAATTATAGATGCCTTGAATCTAAATCTAAATAACGAAATTTTAAAATTCATCAACATACTATAAAATAATTATTACAGCGCAGATTCAGTTCTATACTAAAATCGAATTTTAGTATAGAATTTATTAAATCTTTAACACTATATGGAATGCCACCACATGTTTTGCAAGTGAAAAAAGGGGGCAATTGTCATGCTATTGAAAAATATGAATCCAAAAAAAGGACTTTGTAATGGGACCAGATTAATTGTGCACAATTTAAAAGATGCAGAAATTATGACTGGGACCCAGAAAGGTGAACGAGTTTTTATACAAAGAATTGATTTAGCTCCAAGTGAGAGTGGTTTGCCTTTTGTGTTTCAAAGGAGACAATTTCCACTTGACCATCATTAAATCCCAAGGACAAACTTTTAAGTCTGTGGGTATTTTGTTACAAGAACCTGTTTTTGCACATGGAAAGCTCTTTGTTGCTGTTTCAAGGTGCACAAATCCAGATTAAAGTTTTTAATTGAAGACAACAAAAGCCATTGTGATCTACTACACAATGGCCATATTTTTACAAAAACATTGTGTACTACAAGGTTTTGTAATCAGAGAGAATAGTGGTTTCATTTTAAAGGAAGAAATTAAAGGTCACTTGGCCTCTTCGTAGAGGGACACTATTTCAGTTACAAAACTATATCTACAATTTCAGAAAAATACAGTAATAACCAACAAAAAAAAGGAAGAAAGGAAAAAAAGAAAAAAATAACAGGGGTCACATCCCAAAGACATAAATAAAAGTCTGCTGTGCTTTTTCGAAAATAAACCACTTTCAACGGGAAAAAAAATGGAATGTTTTGGAAGTCTCTTTAGCAATGATTGGCTCCACAAAACAGTTAGCTTGCATTTTATTACCTTTACTGTTTACAATTTAATAGGTTTCTTTCAGGTTTGTAATCTTAAAATTCTGTTTGAAAAGGAATGATACTTTGATGCATTCTATGTAATTAAGGTTTAATGTAAGTAGCAGCATCATCTTTTGTGGAAAAAAATTAAATGTTTCATGATATATAGATTATTGATCCAGGGACGAATACGATTACTAGTTAATGGAGTCAGGAAGGAATTATTTTTTGACACTTTCAACAAATTTACAAAGTTTAAATTTTAGTTTTTGACATTTGCCTTCCTCTGGATTCAATATTCAAGATCATTATAATTAAAAATAAATTCAGGTTAAATGTTATTATCTTATGTTAATGTTTGCATTAATATCATTGTATGTTAAAAAGTTTGAAAATGTATTGAATGTTGCTAAAAATTTACGTCATTTGCTGCAGAAACATTTGTTTACTAAATTCAATGTATAATTAAAAAGAAAGTATTTATCCAGGGAGTCATCCAATCACCATTTAATGGGGTCAGGAAGGAATTACATTGGTTCCCCTTTAGAAACAATTGGCTAAGTTGCAATGGGGTTTTATACTGGATTCAATACCTATGTGCTTTACCAGGAGTTTAAATACAAGTTGTATGTTAATAAGCATTCTGTCATGGTTGAAGACACTCATTTAGAAAATGTTTAACAATTTCATGTTAGTATTGTTAAAAATAAATAAAAATTACCCACTGTTTACAATATAAGTTACATATTAGAAACCTTCATGTAATGGTTCACAATAGGTATTCTGAGAAATTGTATGTATTGTTATATTATTATTCAATACATGACAATTAAATGTTTGATATGGTTTAACAGGACATTGTTAAAAAAAAAAAAATAAGATACATTTTTTTACTTCTTTGTAGATAAGAAAAAGATTCAGGGCCCTATTAAATTCGAGCTGCGGAAATAATAGGTGAAAACGCAAGTCCTACGTAGTTTAAAAATGAAACCATTTCCGACGCTATTAAATTCAAAGTGCTGCGAGATACGAGCGATGGATGCGAATGCGTACACGTTCGACTTTGCGCATGAGTTACGATATCTCGGATCACTTTGCGTATGAAAAGAGTGCGAAATACGTGATACGTACCACTTAACCTGACGG
The DNA here is from genome assembly GCA_027410445.1 of Discoglossus pictus. NCBI lineage: Eukaryota > Metazoa > Chordata > Amphibia > Anura > Alytidae > Discoglossus > Discoglossus pictus. Next base: position 3,130,494 of record CM050163.1, read on the forward strand.
CAGTATGCCTTTAAAAGGGAGCCAAGACAGAACATAATTGACTGTGCTGGAGCTTTTGCAAGTAGACACACAGGTCTAGACGTTGGTGGGTTTTTGGTGGAGAGAGGAGGGAGAGAAGAGAGAGAAGAGAGAGAAGAGAGAGGAGAGAATTTCAATTTTTGATCTTTTGAACTAGCAGATAATTTAACCCTTTGTTTACAATACACATAAATACTGATATCACATAATTCACACACATAGATTAATACGTACACATAGCTACACCTAGTGGTAGGCCACTGCACACCCCTACCCCCCCCCAAGACCTTACCACCCCCCCTCCCCCCACACATAATACTACACATAATACTTGCATCTTTTTTCACCTCCTAAACCAACACACATATTATCTTGATTTATCGTTAATTTTTTTTCTGAGGAGTTTAGAAGAGAGGAGGTGGTAAGGCAAGAGAGGCGTGGAGGAGAGTGAAGAGAACATCTGAGGAGAGGAGGAGGATGAGGAGGAGAGGAGGAGGAGGGAGAGGAGGAGGGAGAGGAGGAGGGAGGGGAGGAGGAGGAGGGAGAGGAAGAGGAGGAGGGAGAGGAGGAGGAGGGAGAGGAGGAGAAGGAGGAGGTGGAGGGAGAGGAGGAGGAGGAGAGCACGGAGGAGAGCTGGGGGGAGGGAAGTGCCCCCAGAGCTAGGAATTCAAGTGGAAGGGGCAGAGGGTCAGGGGCCTGATCCCTTGGTGGGAGGTAGTGGGGATGAGGGAGCGGCCCCAGGGATAGAACAGGAAGACCAGGCACCGTCTGTAAGGCAACGGGTTGTGGCAAGGCCCAGGGCCCCCAATTATACCCTAGAGGAGATCCAGGTTCTCCTCAGGGAAATCTGTGCCCGCCAGGGGATTATATGTGGTGGCAGAGACATTAATGCCAGCCAGAGGCAGCAGGCCTGGTCCCAAATTGGCAGAGCTGTGTCGGCAGTAGGGGTCACTAATAGGGACTGGAGGGCAGTGCGGCACAAGTTCGATGATTTAAAGATTGCTGTGAAAAAAAAAGATGTCCGATGAGGCAGCAGCTGCACGTCAGACTGGTGGTGGGCCCGCGGTCCCTTTTGTTTACAAGGAATGGGAGAGGACACTGATGCGCTTCATCCTTTCTGAATCTGTGGTGGGAATACCAGGGCAGATGGACACAGATCGTCCTAACACCCTGCAACGTGAGTATCATATCACACACATGGTTGGCTGAGATTGTGGGGGGATGGGCTGTCCAAAAGCCTGCAGATAACATGCTGTATGTATGTATGTATGAATGTATAAATAGGCTTGTGTTCTGACTGTTGTATATAATGAGCTGTATCCCTCTAGAACAGGGGTGGGTAAGGAGAGCCACATACATGCCGGCCTTTCAAGATATCATGCTGTTTGTATGTATGTATATATGTATGTATGTATATATAAATAGGCTTGTGTTCTGGCTGTTGTATATAATGAGCTGTATCCCTCTAGAACAGGGGTGGGTAAGGAGGGCCACATACATGCCGGACTTTCAAGATATCCTTTTTGGGCACAGGTGAGTCAATCTGGATGACTGAAAAGGCGATTTGCTCACCTGTGTGGCCCTCCAGGCCCGAACCTGCCCACCCTTGCTCAAGAATTATATGGCCTCCTACACCCCTGCCCACACACAGGGATAATTCACATACAATAGCACTGTAAGCCCGATGGTTGACTAAAAATGTATGGGGCGACAATAACCATTTCAGTCCTGGTAGCAAACCTATCATGTTCATAATTTGTCTCCCTGATATGTCAATTTCTAATTATATCCAGATTGATTGCAATAGAGCAGGGTGTCCAAAGTCAAACTTGCTGGGCTGCGCACAGGCCTGGATATGTGGATTTCCTTTATGTGAACAGATGAGTCAATTAGACTTAATGACTTGGAGAATGATATTCTCAGCTGGGTGCAGCATGGCTATCCACAAATGCAGGCCTGACTTTGGCCTCCACTGCGATCGAGAATAAAAATTTGGCTGTGCGGCATATGTGGATACAGACTCTGTAGCACTGCATGTGTGTCATATACTGTCCTAACCTGGCCCATGTCTCAGCTGCATATTAACAACCATTGCTGGAAACTTGTCAGATTGGTCTCACACACTGCACAGCAGATGCAGCAGAGCACGTGTCTGAGGCACATGCAGTACACATTCATATGAGCCATGATCCACAATGCTCATTATGCAGCCCGTGGCTCATCTGTGTAACACAAGCACCACAGTCACTCACAGGTGACCATGATGTCAATGATATGTAAATGCATAGCTGGCAATTGTGTATGGCAACCAACTGAAATATATGTTTATTCCATTGCAGTATCCACAGATTCAGAAGAGGAGGAGGCAGGAAGGGCTGAAGTGGGCCAGGACATTTAGGAGGGCCCGGGACCATCCACATAACTGGCTCATACAGAGCGGGAAGTGATGCCTGGGCCCTCTTCGGCGTGGCCACCTCAGGGCCTGCACCAGCCACACCATCCTGTGCCTTCCTCAGCGGCTCCCCCCTCAGCGGCTCCCCCCTCTGCGGCTCCACCCTCAGCGGCTCCACCCTCATCCTGGGCTCCGCCCTCATCATGTGCTCCGCACTCATCTGGGGTTCCCCAAGTGCCCCGGCCACAAGTGCCCTGGGAGGAAGTGCCCCGGCCCCAAGTGCCCCGGCCACAAGTGCCCCGGGAGGAAGTGCCCCGGCCCCAAGTGCCCCGGCCACAAGTGCCCCGGGAGGAAGTGCCCCGGCAACAAGTGCCCCGGCCACAAGTGCCCCGGGAGGAAGTGCCCCGGCCCCAAGTGCCCTGGCCACAAGTGCCCCGGGAGGAAGTGCCCCGGCCCCAAGTGCCCCGGCCACAAGTGCCTCGGGAGGAAGTGCACCGGCCCCAAGTGCCCCAGCCCCAAGTGCCCCGGCCACAAGTGCCCTGGGAGGAAGTGCCCCGGCCCCAAGTGCCCCGGCCTCAAGTGCCCCGGGAGGAAGTTCCCCCGGCCCCAAGTGCCCCGGCCACAAGTGCCCCGGGAGGAAGTGCCCCGGGAGGAAGTGCCCCGGCCACAAGTGCCCCGGCCACAAGTGCCCCGGGAGGAAGTGCCCCGGCCCCAAGTGCCCCGGCCACAAGTGCCCGGGGAGGAAGTGGCCCGGCCCCAAGTGCCCCGGCCACAAGTGCCCCGGGAGGAAGTGCCCCAGCCCCAAGTGCCCCGGCCCCAAGTGCCCCGGCCACAAGTGCCCCGGGAGGAAGTGCCCCAGCCACAAGTGCCCCGGGAGGAAGTGCCCCGACCCCAAGTGCCCCGTGCCCCAAGTGCCCAGGGAGGAAGAGCCGCGGAGTCGCTGGCCGCGGAGTCGGCGGCCGCCCAGTCGCCAGCCGCCCAGTCGCCAGCCGACCGGCCTACAGGCCCTCTGCCACATCTCCCTGGCCAATTACGGCACATCATGGCTCACATAGAACAAGAGGACCAGGCCCAAAGCAAGAGAGCACGGCAAATGCTGGACATAAGAGAAAGACAATTGGCTGTTAGCAGGGCCATCCTGGCTGGAAATAGGGTGATCTCAGCCACCACACGTGCTATATATGCTGAGATGAGGAGGCACAACCGAAGGATGGACAGATATGAGGAACGCGTAAGCCGGGAGAGACGCGCATTGTTGCGTCAACTACGTCGCCAGCCCATACCTCTCCAGCCTTAGGTTGTCCAATCTCAACCTGAGATGTCTGCCTCCTCATCTCAGACATCGCCCACTTTGGAACCACAGCCACCTGCTGTAGTGGAACCCGCTGATCCCACACCACATTAATGAAGAGGGAGACAGGCCGCGGGCACAGACTGTGGGGGCCCGCTAACTCTGAGTAGGAGGCGTTAGGACCATCAGAGAGAGCCTCCTGACCACTCCTCACAGAATACTGATTGTTATAGATGTTGACATAGTATTGGCTACAGAGTGTGTACATGTCTGGTTATGTTGAACATTTTAACAATTGATGTTCAATGTGGATTGACCTTGAGCTTAAATGCTGTATTTAATCATAATATTGTTCGGAATGAGACATTGTTTTTGTCTTTGTAGGTGTTAATAGCCAACTCTCACAACTATGAAGACATTTTCTTCATCTTTGAGCAGTACAATACCATCATGTGAGTAAACACTCAACCCAGTTCACAACGGGCATTCTATCAGGATTATTCCCCACTGCAGATGGCTCTGAAATGAAATATAGGACTACATATCTTTTCACTAAGAAACATGACTGTGTGATCTTCCATTATAATGATCAGTGTCCAGGCTCTAGAGTTGCACAGTCCCATTACTATCTGCTAATGCAAACCAGCAATTCCACATAAGTTTTTGTAGCATTCCATCCCGTTAACATTATGAAATTGGATTCAGTTTTTTCATGTCATCCAAACCAAAGTGGCAATTTCCTGGGTTTGACATCATGATCAATGTGCATGCGTTTAGGGGTAATGTGAACAGTGTAATCTGTCTGGCCTTGGTACCACCCATTTAGAAGTGAGATGTGATATCAGCATGGCACAACTATTCCATATAGATAGTGATAGTACATTTTGCTGAAGGATTGTGTTCACAGTGAAGCATGCCTTGTCGTATTCCACATCCTAAGCATATTCCTGGAAGGCTGACTGAACAGGATAGAATAAATATGGTTCTTACTGCTCGGAGATGATGTTCATGTTAGTTGGTTTATAGTAGTGTCAAAAGCAAAAACAATGTACCCTAATAACAGCTTATGATTGTTCTAACACCTCCTACCTCTGTTTTCCAGATTCACATCATCTATTGACCAATTCACACTGTGTGTGAAATCACTTAGTATGACATGATCCCTGTTTTATAGTGTCTGTTTATTCTGGCAACCATATGGTTGTTGTATGCGCATTAATGGTTATGTTGATTAGATGTCGTGTTATATGCTGTTGGTTACTGTGGGGTCCTGACCACATGTGACCCTAGGAGATGCTATGCATTACCCTGATGATGTTGTCTGTTTCCTCTTCAGATGTCCTCAGATTTGCCACAGCCCCTTGCCATACTAGGATCTCTTCACAACACACACATGATATTAATGCAGTCTTGTCCATTTCTGTTTGTACTCTGTGTATGAAATAAAGTATGATTATGTTATACTGTTATCACTGTTTCTGTGTGTTTGTACCATATCATGCTTTCTAGTTGCGAGAATACAGATAGAATGAAGTGTCATTGTTCAATACATATATCTGTGTGTGTTTACATAGATACATATGCTACATTAATCTGTACCTTGCCAATATACATGTAGGTGCAAGTCGGAGGGGTGTGAATTCTGAAATCATGTCTATAGACATGCAGGGTTGTATATAATGACTTGAAGGGCTCAACTTGAATGATATGAATCGACATTCATGATTATGTAGTAATGTCAATGCAGATTGACCCGAATAGTTACACCACTAACTGATGGTGCTGAGCACATCTGACTTTCAGGGTAATTGACTTGTTACATGGTAAATATCCAGGATTACACAAACATTGAGTTAAAAAAAACGGTTTAATTGTTCACAAAGCCACACAGTGACAAATTACCACAGGCCTGCTCAGTATCATGGTGGAGGTGGGTAGGATACAGAGTTCCAGTAACACACAGAAATAGGGACATGGGGCCAGAATGCACGCAGGGGGGGGTGACATTGGTATAAATGATCAGTTGAGGGGGGGAGATACAGTGCATCATCCAACGTGAGGCAATATCAGTTATATTATTAAATATATCAGGATAACATTCAATATTCAAACCCAACAATACAGAAGGAGATATGCTCATGGGGAGAAGTAATCTGTAGTCGTGTGTGTGTGCGCAACACACACTCCTATGCAACTGCAGAGGTAGAAGTGCTCAATCAGTCAATGTTAGAACCCCGTAGGTCATGTCACTGGAAATGGCACTATGAGAGAAGACTCTACATACCTAAGTTTGGACACTCAGATGGGAACCTGATCAGGACCATATCAGTGTGTTCAAACTAATTTCATGTGTTAGCAGAACTACCAACAAACTGGCCAGTTCGAGGTGTATTCTGTTCTGTGAATGAGCATCTCTATTATCTGCTGTTGCATATTCATAACTGAAGGTAAACGGAACCTCATTAACAGTTATGTTCCAGGCTAGAGTTACTCTTCCCCATATGTACAGAGAGGATCACATCAGCACTGAGGAAGAGATCTGGAAGGAAGTATGATACAGGCTTCCCAATAGCCCAAGTAGAGGAGAGAATGGCAGATCTAAAGCAATAGGTACATATAAATCGATGTAGAGGATGTGATATCACACCCGATGCAACACATGATGACTGACATATGAACATACATGATGCAATGTGACAATAGCATAGTCCTGGAACGTGGGAATGCTCATCATTCCTTGTTCTGACTGTGGAAAGGTACTCATCTTTGCGATCTGAAACATAAAAGGAACATGTCAATATTTACATTGCACATGCTCCCGGAGATCTTACTTCGTCACTTACAGTGGTTATAAAAAGTCTACACACTATTTTAAACAAATTAGCCAATGAAAAATCATTTCAGAACTATATCCACCTTTAATGTGACATATAAACTGTACAACTCAATTGTAAAACAAACTGAAATCTGTAAGGTGGAGGGAAGAAAAAAACAAAGAAAACCAATGTGGTTGCATAAGTCTGCACAGTCTCTTATAACTGGGGATGTAGCTGTGTTCAGAATGAAGCAATCACATTCCAAATCGTTTTAAATAGGAGTCAGCATACACCTGCCATCATTTAAAGTGCCTCTGATTAACCCCAAATTAAGTTAAGCTGCTCTAGTTGGTCTTTCCTGAAATGTTCTTAGTCGCATCCCACAGCAAAAGCCATGGTCCACAGAGAGCTTCCAAAGCATCAGAGGGATCTCATTGTTAAAAGGTATCAGTCAGGAGAAGGGTACAAAATAATTTCCAAGGCATTAGATATACCATGGAACACAGTGAAGCCAGTCATCATCAAGCGGAGAAAATATGGCTCAACAGTGACATTACCAAGAACTGGAGCTCCCTCCAAAATGGATGAAAAGATCAGATGAAAACTGGTCTGGGAGGCTACCAAGAGGCCTACAGCAACATTAAAGGAACTGCAGGAATATCTGGCAAGTACTGGCTGTGTGGTCCATGTGACAACAATCTCCCGTATTCTTCATATGTCTGGCGTATGGGGTAGAGTGGCAAGATGAAAGCCTTTTCTTACCATGAAAAACATCCAAGCCAGGCTGCATTTTGCAAAAAAACACATCTGAAGTCTCCCAAAAGCATGTGGGAAAAGGTGTTATGGTCTGATGAAACCAAGGTTGAACCTTTTGGCCATAAACCCTTAGATTGTAAGTTTGCGAGTTTTCAATCTTGTGTCAGGCCTTGGAAACAAGCTCTATGTACATTTGATTTTATGCTCAAAAACAGGGCCCTCCATTCTTTACAAGGTGTTTAATTTGTTTTCTGCTATGTACTCAACCCCTGTACAGCGCTACGGAATGTGTTGGCGCGATATAAATAAAGATAATAATAATAATAATAATAATAATAATCCAACAGATATGTTTGGCGCAAAAACAACCCTGCACATCACCAAAAGAACACCATACCCACAGTGAAGCATGGTGGTGGCAGCATCATGCTTTGGGGCTGTTTTTCTTCAGCTGGAACTGCTTAGTTAAGATAGAGGGAATTAGGACCATTTCCAAATACCAGTCAATATTGTCACCAAACCTTCAGGCTTCTGCTAGAAAGCTGAACATGAAGAAGAACTTCATCTTTCTACAACTTCATCTTTCTACATCCAAATCAACAAAGGAATGGCTTCACCAGAAGTCGATTAAAGTTTGGGAATGGCCCAGCCAGAGCCCAGACCTGAATCCCTGTGGGGTGATCTGAAGAGGGCTGTGCACATGAGATGCCCTCGCAATCTGACAGATTTGAAGTGTTTTTGCAAAGAAGAGTGGGCAAATCTTGCAAAGTTACAATGTGCAATGCGGATAGACTCATCCCCAAAAAGACTGAGTACTGTAATAAAATCACAAGGTGCTTCAACAAAGTATTAGTTTAGGGGTGTGCATACTTATGCAACCATGTGATTTTCTTTTTTGATTTTTTCTTCACTCTACTTAACTGATTTCAGTTTGTTTTTCAACTTAGTTGTACAGTTTAAAGGTCAGATTAAAGGTGGAAAAAGTTCAGAAATAGTTTATCTTGGTCTCATTTTTTTTTTTTTTTTTTAATTGTATTTCAAAAAAGAAAACATACAGAAAAACAAACAGGGGCTTACAAAACAAAACATACATAAACAAAAACAGGGGTGCCTTAATAGTTAACTAGGGCACCAAATACAATCTCCATTTTTAAATTTCAGTTTAAGAGCATTACCTAGCTGTTCAATCTCTAAACACTCAATACATATCTATAAAAAAAAAAAAAATAAAGGGCTGCAATATTGCTCATAAGGAGACTTCCTAACCCCCGGACATTATACATACTCCATATAATCGTCCCATTTCGACCAACTAAAATAACGGGCAGAGCCCATCGAGAAAGTGTCATAATGATTATGCATTAATTCTCTATTTTTATGAACAAGATTACGTAGTTCGTGAATTGTAGGAATCGTAGGTTGTTTCCAGTATTTTACCAAAAGATATTTGGCCACTAATAAAATGTGGCATATCAAGAATCTGTCTATGGGAGATATTTTCTCTATATTCAAATGCAGAATAGCTACTTGGGGGGACAATAAAATTTGTTTATCAAGCAATTTAGATATTAGTTGGGAGATGTCTATCCACCACTTCTGTAATTTAATACAGTCCCACCAGATATGATAGTCAGTACCTCTTGAGCCACATAATTTCCAGCATCGATCAGTTACCTCTGGATTGATTTTCCCCATTTTAACTGGTGTTAGGTGCCATCTGTGGATAATTTTAAAATACAGTTCTGTATACGATGCATTAACAGAAGATTTTTTTGTGGTTTTAAGGATATCTCTCCAACGAGTAGCATCCAAATTGATCCCTAAATCCGTTTCCCAAACTTTAATCCCTGGGCTTTTAGTAAAGGGAGTGAGGTCGTCTATAATACTACCACATTTTGATGTGATATGTGACATATTTCCCTTTAAAATAAGTTCTTCTAATTTAGTCGGGGTATTCACCCCGGATAATATAAAACCACTTGCCAGCAGGTTTTGCTTGAGACTAACATAATTTAACCAGTTTAGTTTTTTTAACTCCGGATTTAACTGTAATGCTTGTAGAGTTAGGAAATTGCCGTTGTTATATAAATGGGAAATATTTCTAAAGCCCTGATCAAGTAATAGCTTTATTGTGGGACATTGTGTCTTAGGTTTTAGAATTTCAAGGGGAGCCGCAGTTGAAGGTATATTTAAAAATTGCATCTTTTCTCTAGATTTATACCACAATTTTATCATAGCATGAAGATTTTTAGGGAGGTTGCTAGACATAGTTTTGGTATAAGCAGGGAGCCAGAGCAATAGTTGAATAGGGAGATCCTCCATGAGAGCTTCTTCTAAGATTAACCATCTAGGCTTATCATTGGAGATATTACAGCAAATGAGTTGGGCCATGATTATCTTATGATGGATGTCTTTTAGATTTGGTGCGTTTAAACCCCCTTTAATAAATTTTTTATAAGTTATACTTTTCTGGATCCTCGTTTTTTTTTATAAATATAGAAATTTATCTAATTGTTCCTGAATACACTTCAGATAGCTATTGGCTAGAATATCGGGTATGGATCGCATATAATATGTAATTTTGGGAAGAATATTCATATTAATTGAAGCTATTCTAGCAGACCACGAGAGATTGTATTGGCTCCAAACCGTTAGTGTGGGTCTAATTCGCTTCATCACCTCATTAATATTATCTTTAAGAATTTTATCCACTCTGAGTGAAAATTTTATACCAAGGTGGACTATACATTTGGAGTCCCAATTAAAACTAAAGACTTCCCTTAATTTATTTTTAGTTTCGGCTGTTATCCCTTTTGTTATTGTGTCTGATTTTGAGTGGTTTATTTTAAAATAAGATAATCTCCCGAACTCCTCAATTATTACTTGAAGTTTATGACAGGCGTATAACGGATTTGTTACGGTTATTATAATATCATCTGCATAAGCCATATATTTAAACTCTTCTTTACCTATACAAATACCTCTAATATCCTTGCACTGTCGTATGTATATTGCTAGTGGTTCCATAAATAGTGTAAATAAGAGTGGGGACATAGGGCATCCCTGACGGGTACCATTCCTGATTCTAAATTGTTTTGATTCAAATTCCGGATTAACCACTCGTGAGAAAGAATTTCTATAGAGGGCTTTAACAGACATAGAAGCAAAATCCCCCAGACCAAATCTCAATAGTACACACTGTAAAAATTCCCAATCAACTCTATCAAAGGCTTTTTCAGCATCTAGTGATAAAAACATTACCGATATGTCTTTATCCCTAATATAAGATAATAAATTCAGAAGTCTTCTTGAGTTATCTGATGACTGACGTCCAGGGATGAACCCGGATTGATCTGGGTGAATCAGATTAACCATAATATTTTTTAATCTATTTGCTAAAATTTTAGAGTATAGTTTGACATCTATATTTATTAAGGATATTGGTCTGTAACTGCTACATTCTTCAGGATTCTTCCCTTCTTTTAAAATATTTATTATTTTAGTCTCAGTCATTTCTAGCGGGATATGCCCTGATTGTTTAATTTCATTGAATAAGTTATGCAGAACCGGTTTAAGTTCTGACTGAAAAATCTTGTAGAACAGGTGGTCAAAACCATCTGGTCCCGGTGCTTTATTTGTTTTACCAGAATTTATTACTTTAATAATTTCCTCATCCGATATTTCTCTGTTTAGATCTATCAATTCTTGATCAGAGATCTTAGGGAATTTGATCTTGTCTAGGAAGTTATTAATATCTATCATATCTGGCTTTATAAAATTGACGTCCTTATCAAGATTATATAATTTCTCATAAAACTCCCCAAAGAGCTCACCGATTTTGTCAGCACAGAAACATGACATTTTAACAGGGGTGTGTAGACTTTAGACCTTTTCGATCCACTGTACCGATATATGTTGCTCATTTCAGACAAACGTCTTCACTGTTCTTTCCCTACATATGAAACGAGCTACTCATCTGGCTAATGATGTAGGAATCTCACATAGATTACACATTAATGCATCTTTGGAGAGCCAAATGTGGTGTTTTACCTTGGACGCAGTCCCAAGCTCATCCACGAGGTGATTTGTTCCACCAGGACACGTGCGCTGTGGATCGTAATTAGTTATCACCGCTTACCTATCTGCTGTATTCTGGAAAGAGATAGGCCGATATTAATAAAGTGATTGATGTGTTATTTGTGTCCTTCAGCATACGTGGCCATATTATTACACAAATACTCACTATGTAGCTCACATTGATGTAGCAGTTCTGTTGCTGGTCATGTTTTTCCATGTCTAGGTTGTTGAAAGAAGAGTTGACACACGACAGCAGCTCTGTAAGGTTAATATGATGTTAGGATTACAGTCACAAATTAGACAAAGTATGTGTGTATGATATTTATCTACGACATTTTGATCCCATTTCATGTGGTTTGGCAGGATCAGACAATGTGAACAATCCTGGTCCGTAGAGGTTGTAGGTGACTTTAAAAAGGGATTGGGTATCTTTTTACATTACAAAACCAAACAGGCATTAGGGGCTATCCTGGATAAATAGAGAGGGAGTATTGATCCAGGGATGAATACGATCACCAGTATCTGGGGTCAGGAAGGAATGTTATATTTTTCTGCCCTGTGTAGACAATTGGCAAAGCTTCACATTTTGTTGTTCGGTGACTTCCTCTGGATCAATTAACAATAATTATGCGTATTGCAGATCATAGATCTATAGAGGTTGAACCTGATGGACTAAAGTCTTTTTTCAATCTAAATTACTAGATAACAATGTAACGTGGGGCATATATACAGTGACATAGTGGGATATATAATCCACTCAAATTATCTATGCCATTGATGTTTATAACCGTCAGTACTTAAGATGTGTATGGGAATGTGTGCTTACTTGCCTGTAACTGATCATGTGGCTTGTTCCAGTGTACAAACATCGACAACGTCAGGGAACTCTCCTCTACTGTGGACTGGTTGGAATTCTGTATGACAAGGGCGATGGATAAAGATGGATTTGGGAGTTAGGCATAATCCAGATACATTAGACTGTGTTCCATGCATATTGGGTATGTACTTACATGTGAAGTACTCACGAATTAGGCGGGCACGTTGTTGTGACCCCTGCAGATTATCCACTTCAGGGGGAAATAAAGGCTCTTCCTCCCCAGGTAGCGGAGCCGCATCAATGTCCCCCAGACAGTTGGCCTGTACTGCTATATTGTGCAGACAGCAGCAGGCAACGATGATGCGACAAACTTTCTGGGGCTTGTATTGTAGAGCCCCCCCAGTGGAATGTAAACATCTGAAGCGCATCTTTAGTACACCAAAGGTGCGCTCAATTACATTCCGGCAGGTTTTATGCGCAGCATGATACCGCGCCTCTGCCCGATTATGGGGATTGCTCACAGGGGTCAACAACCACGGCAAACACCCATATCCTGCATCACCTGGTGGAAATAAAATATGATGTTGATATGAATAGGATGTTGTGATGTTTGACAAAGCATATGCCCAAATATCGTCATCATGACCTATCAACACATCCCTGTGGCTAATACACAGTTTAAGATATATGTAAGGGAGATGGATCATGAATGCATCTGATAGGATAATTAGTAGTGTATTAACACATGTATTCTATATGAAGCTTCAGATCAATTACAATGTAATTTCCACAAATGTAAAATCCAGATGTTCACACCCACAGGACGCTTACATGAAGCGGAGATACAAGGGAAATACAACAGGGTACATATTGCGACCCTTCTGGTAGAGAGCAGGAAGTCACTGTTGCAGTTCTTGTACCGAGCACATGCCAGAGGTCTGAGGTGAAGCGTGATAGTGTATTCTTGTGAACGTAAATGTGATGCTAATTCAGGTGGAATTTCCCAGGGGCGTACACGATCAAACGCAAAGGCCAAAAGACCTTGGAGATTTTGATAATTACAAGGTAAGCTAATTCATGTTTATTCCGGGATATATTCATGCAAGAAAAAGTTTGCCAAATACTATTAATTCTCCTCTATCAGATTAATTCTGAAGTCATCTCACTTACATAGGCCGTACAAGAACACACAACACATTATGTAGACTAGAGATGTCCATGTCACAGGATACAAGGGAATGCATCAGAACATAAACCTAATGATTAATCAATTGTGGTTTTTGTCATATGTTGTTGTGAACTGCATACTGTTTGGCCAAGCTAACACATGGTTCTGGCCAGCAATGAGCTATTATGTTCTGGCTTTGAGAGTATTACTCCGTAATGCACATGTGAACATCATAGCAATAGAGGGAAACATGATGTACCCGATGTGTTATTGTATCCAGTCATAGTAAGATATGGTTGACTGCCATTACTAATGTGTACTCACCCAGTAGCCATCCAGATGGCAATCTGCCGGACTCAAATATGTCAGATATTCCGGATGCACGCAGGATATAGGCGTCGTGAGCACTTCCCGGGAAGCCTGCATACACACCTTGTATGCGCATGTTCGCATCGCAAACAACCTGGACATTGATTGAATTATAATGCTTACGATTTCTGTACAGCGCTTCTTGCTCTCTAGGTGGTATCAGTGCCACATGTGTACAGTCAATAGCACCAAGCACATTGGGGATACCTCCTAATTGGAAGAAATTGAACTTCACCTTCGAGATCTCTTCAGCAGTGTTAGGGTAACTGATGTATCTGGCAGCTCTCCGACCAATAGCACGGAGGAATGCACTCAGACAATTCGAGAGGCTTGGCTGAGACATTCCTCCGGCTATGCTCAGGGTGGTCTGAAAGCTCCCAGAAGCAAGGAGGTGTATTGCAACTAACATCCATGTCATTCCTGGGATGGCTCTATTTGCCCCTGAGCGAGGCTCAAGGTCCGCTCTGAGAACCTTATAGAGCTCCCCAAGACTGGCACGGGTCAGCCGAAAACGCTGGTCAGGCTCCTGTTCAGGCTCCTGGTCAGGCTCATGGTCATGCTCCTGGTCAAGCTCCCCCCCTTCTGCCTGAGCCACCACATCCTGTACTCCCCCCAGCAGCTGATCACCGACAACATTGTCAGCCTCCCTGAGTGCAGGTGGCCCTATATCCCTCTGTCCCTGTGCTACTGGAGCTCTCTCTCCTCCCTGATCCACCCCCACGATACTAGGCATGGCCTGTGGTAATTCCCTTGCCTGGCTTGGTTCTGCCCCAGCATGGATCACATCACCACTCACACCCTCATTCACTCCCAGACACTCCTCTCTGCCACTCCCCATCACCCCCTCAATCACACACCTTGCTTCCTGGTCTTCATACTGTGCTAGGTGAGCTGCACAAAAGCATCTCAACCTCATACGCCCACTCATCCTGGCCATCATCCCTCTCACATGATCATCCATGCTGTTTCAGACATGCTGATGACTTGTTGGGGATGGGGTTATATAGCTTGTTGATTGCATGACCTGGTATTAGGCACGTTAATTTCTGCTTTGCCATTGGTCACCTGTGGATCTTTACATGGCATTCCAGCTGATGATTTTACGTCAAGACCTATCTCAACCTATTACATATGCACTTTGCCGCATGTAATTGGCTGTCCCAACACGGGCCGCCAAGTGCGTATGTAATTGGCTGAGAGTCCCAATGCGGTCCGCCCAGTGCCTATGTAATTGGCTGAGAGTCCCAACGCGGGCCGCCCAGTGCGTATGTAATTGGCTGAGAGTCCCAACGGGGGACGCCAAGTGAGTATGTAATTGGCTGAGAGGCTTTTGGTTGGCCAACGTGGCAATGGCGATGGCGCGAAAACCCGCCAAAAGCCTCTCAGCCAATTACATACGCACTTGGCGGCCCGCATTGGGACTCTCAGCCAATTACATACGCACTTGGCGGCCCGCATTGGGACTCTCAGCCAATTACATACGCACTTGGCGGCCTGACACTATAAGTGCGTATGTAATTGGCTGAGTCTGTTGGCGCGCTCGCAAGCTGATAAGGGGACGTCCTAGCGAGACACGCCTCTCAGACAATCACGTACGAGCTAAGAATTTGATTGACAGTATGAGCTTATAAATGTGATTGATACAAACCCATGCGCTGACTGTGTTGTAAGAGCCATTGGAGTTAGCACGCAGTTCCAGGAGCAGGTGGGAGAGAGTTTGAGTTGTGAGATTAGTGGTTTGGAGAGAGGGAGATAAGTTATTTTTTCTTTTTTCATTGTCTATTTCATAAGTCCTTCCATTTAAGCAATACACATATTTACAGATTTCACATATTTGCAAGACACATAGATTAAATAACACACATAGAGACATATATATAGTTAGGACACACACCCCACACACCCATCCCCCCCACCACACCCCATCCCCCAACACACCCCATCCCCCAACACACTCCATCCCCCAACACACCCCATCCCCCACCACTTATTAAATACACATAGCACACACATCTTTTCTTTCCAACAGATATTCCAGTAATACTTTTATTTCTTTATCGTTCTTTTGATTTGTAGGCGCACTCTTTTTGATTGTTTTGTATTTTATTACTAGCATATTTACACGTAAGAGTTACACATATTTACACATTTCACATATTTGCCTGACACATAGATTAAAGACACATAGAGACATACATAGCGTTAGGACACACACCACATACCTCCCCCCCCCCCCAACCTTTGCACCGCATTCCCCAACAGTTATTAAAAACACATAGAACATACACTTTTTTTTTCATCACCTATATAACAGTTACACTTATTTTGAGTTATCCTTTTTTTGTTATTATTTCAACATGGAGGGAGGAGATAGGTGGAGAGAGGAGGAGAGGAGCGGAGAGGGAGGAGAGTGAGGAGAGTGTAGTGGAGGGTGGAGGAGAGGGGGGGGAGGTGTCCCCAGAGGGGGTGGAGGAGGTGTCCCCGGAGAGGGGGGAGGAGGTGTCCCCGGAGGAGGAGGAGGTGTCCCTGGAGGAGGAGGAGTGGTCCCCAGAGGGGGGGGAGGAGGAGGAGGAGGAGGGAGACACAGGCACTAATAGAGGAGGGACAGAGGGGAAGGGACCTGTTCCCAGGGGGCGGGGTAGTTTGGGGAAGGGACAGGCCTCAGGAAGAGTGCAGGGAGGCCAGGGTCCCCGAGCACAGTCGAGAGAGCAAGGGGCTATTGGCAAGGGCAGGCGCAGGGCCCATAATTATACGCCCCAGGAGAATATGGTCCTCCTGGGTGCGATCCGTGACCGGCCCGTCATCCTTGTTGCAAGGGAAGCGAAGCCTGGGCCTAAGGCTCAGGCTTGGAAGGAGGTAGTGCAAGTGATGAAGGAGGTGTCCACGGTTCCTAGGGGCTTGAGGTCCTTGAAGCACAGATATGTGGATATCAGGGCCACGGTGAAGAGGAAGATGGCCAGAGAAGCTGAGGGACACAGTGTCACCTATAAGGAGTGGGAGAGGATTGCAAGGGACTTTCTAGGACCATCGCCTGCAGCTGGAGTTTCGGTGGCCCAGCAGGACCCAGCCTCCAGTTCAGGTGAATATCACATACACCAACATGCCACCACATGTGCATCACACACTACACATGGTGACCAACAAGGACACTGACATGTCAGCTCCATGGAATTAACAAGGGATGGATGGAAGTGTCATTAAATCCATGAAGCTGACAAATCACTGTCATTCCTGGCCACCCCAAGAGTAATTAAGCAATAGAGTCCATGTACTGGTGCGCCCAATGCAGCCTATGCAGTTACAGACCGCAGAAGAAACACAGGCAGTGTTAGGAGCCAAGAGAGGTCAAGACAAGAAACCAAAGAATAGATCCAATCTAGCAAATGACAGCTAATAGGAGTTGCAATTAGGAGAATCATCCATGTTCAGGCCTAGATGTCAGATAGTTAGGAGTGAAACCGCAGGAAAAATCCAGACAGTGTTAGGAGCCAGGAGAGGTCAAGACAAGAAACCAAAGAATAGATCCAATTTAGCAAATGACAGCTAATGGGAGTTGCAATTAGGAGAATCATCCATGTTCAGGCCTAGATTTCAGATAGTTAGGAGTGAAAACATATCAATGTATTGATCAGCATACTAATGACATCTACCTTTCTTTTCTCTATTTCAGCATCCAGTAGGAGGTCTGGGTCCAGTGATGAGCCACGAGCGGGGTCGTCAGCCCCTGCCCCGCAGGAGACCGCTCAGGGGGAGGAGGCTACAGGCTCAACCGAGGGCCCTGGCTCTTCGGAGGGGGAGGTCGTTGTCGTTGACAGCCCCCCTGTCCAGAGCCCGACTGTCCCCCTCCTCCAAAGACTTGCCATCTCGCCGGGGCCCTCCGAAGTAGTGGAATATGCCACAGCTCCTCCTTCCCCACACACTGAGCCACCGGGGACACCAATGTCAGAGACCCTGTCTCCAGCCGGGTCCCAGATCCTCCCCACTCTCTCCCCGCCATCTTCCCACCTGGCCCTGCCAGCAGGACCCGAGCCCCCACCACCACCAACGACCAAGGCTGCGCTGCAGGAGTTGTTGGCCGTTGTGAGGAGGATTGATGCCAACATCTCTGGCATGAGGCGCAGCCTGGACAGGCGCTTTAGGGAGGAGAGGAGCCATCATCGGAGGCTGGAGCAGCATTTGGTCAGGCTGCTGGGAATGGGGCAGGTCACCAGCCAACAGCAGCCTGGCCCCTCCTCTCCTTCCACCATGCCTCCGCCGACACCACCACCCGTGGTGCCACTACCTCCTCCCACTCCCCCACCACCAACAAGGAGACGGCGTCCGGCCGCGGACGAGGCAGGTCCTGTGCCCAGGCGGAGGAGGACCTAGGGGCTGTGGACATAATTGTGCCTTCTCAACAGCACTCCTCAGTGACAATCTATTGGTCACAATGCTGACCTCATCTAGCCTGGCTACAGAGTTTTGGATCTTTGCCTATGTGATGGTGATATTTTGTATGCAGATGACTACCTCCCATCACATGGTCCATGATCCTCTTCTCTGTGGACACGTAGGGTTCGGTTGAACATGCCACCAATTGATGGTCACTGGGGAATGCTGTTGGGAAGGGATGCTGCAGTCCCCTTTTTTTTAGGCCCTTAGATTTTATGTTTTCTCTTTGTTTTTCTTTCCATTTGTTTTGTTTTAGGTACAATTCAGGCCCATGAAGGCATCTCCTGCATCTGCAAGCATTGTGGAGGAATTATATGAGGCGTAAGGTTTTCCAAGTACCTCTCAGGTATACATTACTCCAATGACAGCCCCCTCCTTAACATGTAGCTCCCACAATCTTAAAGCTATCATATTGCCAGATATCTCAGACATGATTATTGTTAGCTGAAATGAATACTAATACCGCTAAGGTGAAGGACTTGCAAAGTCTCACAATGGCATGTTAATGACAGCCAGCATTAATATATGCACTAATAAAGCATGTGATCCTGACCTCAATATCGGTCTGAGAACAGATCCTTGGGTCTGATGTAAGAAACAGTGAATCTGGCTGCTGACCTTTGTGTCCTGTCCATATTAATGGGTATTTGCCCATATTACTCATTATCCAGAGACCTACTGTAGCTAATAGTTAGTAATGCTTGCAGATGGGAATCAGGTGAGTTTGTATATTGGTACAGTATTTAGCACTTTACTGTACATGCATTGTCATTATTTTTTTTTATCCTCCTCCGCCTTTTTTGTTTTTTGTTGACCATTCATTTTTGTGGGCAATTACACACACCACACTGTATGTGTGAAACTGGATTGGATTACACAGTCCAGAGGTTGAATCATTTGTTCCATTGAACAGATCCAGACAAGTTGTAAGTGCCGTGCACTCTAATGGTTTCTTCAGTTAAATGGAGAGATTTCTGGTTCCGGTTGCAGCATGTGACCCTGGTAGGTGCTATGCATCATGCTTATTCTAGACTATTAGATTGACCCCTGTAGGTATCCCTTTTTTTTTTATTTAGCCCCTTGCTCTCTCGGGACCCGCCCACACCACACCCATGATATTAATGCACAGTCTTGACCACTGCTGATTGTGGTCTGTGTCCAAAAATAAAGTTTTGTTATACCGTTCTGTGAACGCACAGTCTTGACCACTGCTGATTGTGGTCTGTGTCCAAAAATAAAGCTGTGTTATCCTGTTCTCCCCATGTCGTTGTGTTTTCAATGGTTGGGGTTAGGGGACATCCACATGCATCACATTAGTGTCACATTACTATAGCTGTAAACTAATGAGCACTAGTTAACCTGCAATAGATCCATACATACTAAGAGGAATAATAGTCCTAATAGCATTAGATATCATATAATGCATCTAATTGATCTACAATCTAGGCATAATAAAGGGTTAATGCACAGGCCAAGTACAATTAGCGGGACTGGGGAGTAGGAACATTCCCCTGTGGGCCTAAAAGGATAATGATAGGTGATACTGCAGTGGGTTGTCAGTTCCTTCTCCAGTGATTTTGGATTTGTCCGTCCATTCTGCTTTCACATGCACTTCCCCAACATCACTTAGCAATCGAAACTAATGTAAATTGATGAATAGCAGAACATAATGGGAGGTCACCAAATGGGAATGAATGGTCATCTTGGCACATGGCCACCAGCAATGGCGTGGGACTTCCTTGGATAAGAGTAGTGGCGATTACCCCTGATGGAGGTGAGTTGGCTGGTGCTCATTGTGCCTCTGCAAACCCTCTGTGTGTGTTTGCTGCCCTTGTGGGTGGGAGAGTGACAGCAGAACTGACAATCCACTCCGGTCTCACCAGCATAGGAACCTTGTAAGAAAGCAGTGACAGAGGGTCACAGTCAGACTCGACCGAAAGACCAAACAAGAGGTATTGTGTATTTCAATGAAGCTGTGAGCTATCCCATTAAGGGTCATTGTGGGTGTGAGAGTGAAAGCAGAATGCAGGGCCAAATCCCAAACCACTGGGGAAGGAACTGACAACCCACTCCGGTCTCACCAGCATAGGAACCTTGTAAGAAAGCAGTGACAGAGGGTCAGAGTCAGACCCGACCGAAAGACCAAACAAGAGGTATTGGGTATTTCAATGAAGCTGTGAGCTATCCCATTAAGGGTCATTGTGGGTGTGAGAGTGAAAGCAGAATGCAGGGCCAAATCCCAAACCACTGGGGAAGGAACTGACAACCCACTGCGGGCTCACCAGCATAGGAACCTCGTAAGAAAGCAGTGACAGAGGGTCACAGTCAGACCCGACCGAAAGACTGAACAGGACATATTCACATACTCCATGTGCCACATATTTGTGTTCCCAAATGTAGATGTGATGAGCAACATGTATACAAAATAACAGGGTTACGATGGCATTATTTGGATGTTTTTGTGTTTTTATGTAATCAGGTAGTGTGTCTTTAATTTTGCTTTATGTAAGCTGCAGCATGGCTTTTCATTCCAAATGTAACAACTAATTGGTTGTATAATGCATTTGCTTTGGTGGGGGGAGGGGATGGTGAAATCAATTGTAATGGCCTTCCATGCTTTTCCTCTGTTAAACTCACTTTTAGATTTTTAAGTTGTCTGTACGTAATGCGTAAACCATTTTACGTGGGTTTTTTGTGCACTTAGCGAATTTGCGAGATACGAGCGTCCGCAAGGAATTCTTTTCCGCTACTTACTACGTAGCGCTTATCGGAGGCAAATCTCGGCAAAGTAGTCCGAAATTACGCAAGTCAATCGCAAGTCGACTCGGATAACGTAAATCGAGTTACGATGGGCCTTTGCGAGATACGATTTCATCCGCAGCTCGAATTTAATAGGGCCCTCAGCGTGTTAGAGAATCAC
The DNA here is from genome assembly GCA_027410445.1 of Discoglossus pictus. Lineage (NCBI taxonomy): Eukaryota > Metazoa > Chordata > Amphibia > Anura > Alytidae > Discoglossus > Discoglossus pictus. The sequence continues at coordinate 3,151,549 of CM050163.1, forward strand.
ATTGTGTCACAAACAGCATTTCCAGCTTTAAAATTTTATTGACCATATTTTTTTGACTGCAAGTTGATAGTATTAATTATAAATACTTATAATAATTATAAAAACTATATTCAAAATTCAAAAATACTTCATTATTACTTAACTACATATACATAAAAATATATATTTCTCTTTATCATGACTCATGAAGGTGCTATGGGGACCAAAAGTACACCACAGGATAGGCTTGCATTGAGCGCCAAAGGCTCTCTTTGCGATGCACGCGATGAGCGTTAAAGGCTCTCAACGCAAGCCTCGCAATGAGCGCTGAGTGCTTTACATTGTGTGTCAAACAGCATTCTCAAGGCTTAAAATGTTATTGCCCCGTCATTTTGACGGGCAAGTCGCTAGTTATAACTAGCGACTTGTCCGTCAAAAATGACGGCAATACAATTTGAAGCCTGGCAATGCTGTTTGCCACACAATGCAATGTTCTGCCCCCCTTTGAGCACCTTGGGTGCTCATTTTGAGCCTCTCCTCCCATCTACTTAACTACTCATCACAGGCCTCGACAACTTGCAACTTGCTGTGTGTCTCTTTCCACCATCTCTACCCCGTACCTTCTCTGTGTCTTTCTCCTCTGTGTCTCTGCTGAATCTTTGCATGGTGCATGCTTTCATTGGTTTTATTTTCAAAGTCCCACGTGCCTGTCATCGTTCGCGTAAGTGTTACTGTCTTTGCCGTTGTGTATTTTCTAAGTCCCTCGTGCCTGGCGTTGTTCATCTGTGTCCCTCGTGCTTGGCGTTGTTGGTGTGTTACTGTCTTTGCCGTTGTGTATTTTCTAAGTCCAGCGTGCCTGCGTTAGTCCCACGTGCCTGGCGTTGTTGGTGTAATGGTTACTGTCTATTGCGTTGTTTATTTTCAGTTCTGTGTGCCTGGCAGAGCGTCATTTTCATCTTGTTTCAGAAATTTTAAATTTTTTTCGACAGCCATTTTTATTCCTGCTCGGCGATTTTCAATCATTTAAAAAGACAAAATATGCCTCAAATTAAGTTGCAACCTCACTCACAAGGTCTCTGGCTCCGTCCCCCCAGCTGTGTGTGAGTGTGTAAGTGAATTTGAGAAATATTTGTGTGTTTTCGTCTTCTTTTCCAGTTGAGTGGTTCTGCCAATAAAGTAATATTTTTTGCGAGCTCGTGCTTCAACGGCACGTCTTGCTTTGCGAGGCTCGTGAGCTTGATGACCAATTGCAGTTTGACAACTATTATTATTTACTAGCAACTTGCCCATCAAAAATTACGGCAATAAAATTGTAATGCTGGCAAAGCTGTTTGCCACCTAATGTGAGCAACTTTGGCGCTCACAGCAAACTCTCCCCGTCTCCTTACTCCCTTGTGTCTCCTTTCCCCCTCCTCTCCCTCCCTTGTGTCTCCTTTCCCCCTCCTCTTCCTCCACTGTCTCTCTTTTCTCCCCCTTTCCCTCCCCTGTGTCTCCCCCGTGTCTCTTCCCCTTCTACTCCCTCCCCTCATCCTCCTCCTCCCTATGTCCACTCATCCTCCCTCCTCCCTACATCCCCTCATCCTCCCTCCTTCATTTCCCCCTCTCCAATTAACCCCCCTTCTCTCCCCTAACTTGCCTGCATTGCGCTGCTCCTGCTGCTTTCCAGCGCGTCTTCTGTGGTGGGAACCGGCATATGCTAATGCTGGGGGGGCCTTGTGATGAGCGCCTCTGGCACTCATTGCGTGTTCTCCCCTGGCTCCCCTGGTAGGAACCAGGTAGTGCAGCGGGCCTCGTGGTTTCGGGCCGCAAACAGCTGACATTGCAGTTGCAGCCTGTACTACCTGTCCCGCGGGGCGTAGGGATGAGTGCCTATGGTGCTCATCTCCACCAGAGCAAGGTGCGCCTTTAGCGCTCCTTGCCTGCAACTGCAGCCCTCGCTTCACGAGGGCAGCAGTTGCTGTAGGCTCGCAGAGCGAGCCTGCAACATTAGCTACAACTCGTATTGCTGACAACTATATATGTGATAATACAAAAAATATACTACTAAATATATGTAATCTTACAGTATATCTGCATAATATAGGTAAATTACATCCTGAGTTGATTAAATAATATAAAGGAAAAATGGAAAGAAAAGGCAACTATTCCCTGGATTCAATACCTTATATGATTAAGAATTCTCCAAAAAAATGGAAATAATAAGTATTTAAAATATATTATGACAGAGACTTGGATACTGGACAGGGAGGAAAAGTGTGCAACTTCAATAGGGAGTCAGCTCATAAAATGATCAATAGGTGTGTTATACACATCAATAAAGGTCAGTGTCATTGAAATCATAACTGACTTGTCCGATACGTACAGTACAGTATAATTACATCCTGAAGAGAAAAAGTGTCCTTATACTTAAATTATAACTTTTAAAATGCAAAAAAAAAATATATATATATATATATATATATATATATATATATATATATATATAAAATATAAAAAAACACTGCATTTGGCCTAAGGGGATAAGGCCGTGAGGGTAGAGCTGCCAACACTAGAGTTTAGAGGTTCACCCACTCAACTATCCAGGAACACCCAGAGGTTATATATCAAGAATCCTGGGGCATAAACTGCAAATATAGGGTAATAATTTTTAAAGTGTCCCATTCTTAAATAGGTATAAAAAATAATCGCATATTTCTTTTTATCCAATCAAGCGAAATCAAGGTACACACACATGTGCTCTTAAAGGTAGATCACTCACCCTTATAAGATACTAATTTAATCACAGCTATAACTGTGGCTGTGTGCTACATAAACCCTGTATAATTGGGAGCTGTGGTAGCCAAGCTATGCCTGGAAGTTGATATTGGTGTTACTTACAATAGAGTGGACAAATAAGTATATTGTGACCGACACATATACTCTTACTAGCGTCTTGCCCGTCAAAAAATGACGGCAATTAAATGTATATGTTTTGAATCTTGTTTTGCATGTAATATGTGTAGTTGAGACTTCTAACCTTTTTCTTATCTATAAAAAAGTACAATTATTATATGAAACATGTTTATTTTTTTAACATGCAACTTGTAGGGGACCAACTGTTAAATGATTTTTTTTAACAGTGGTAACATTTTAATGTAAGAACAGGTCAACATTGTATTAACGAAAATTGAAAACATGACATAATGTTTTGTAACATGCAACTTGTAGATTAACAACTGGTAAACTAAATATGTATTGAATCCAGAGGAAGGCAAACAGTAAAAACCCCAATTGAAACTTAGCCAATTGTATCAAAGGGGGGAAAAAATAATTCCTTCCTGACCCCATTAACTGGCGATCGGATTACTCCCTGGATTAATATTTTTCATTGAATGATACATTTAAATTGTATAACAAAAGCTCCTCCTCCTCTTAACATGAAGTTTGAAATATATGCAATGAAACAACTTTGCACACTTTTTTCCAAAAATAGTATCATTATAAACAGTAACTTAATGAATTAACATTTATACAACTATAATTGTCTAAAATGCAAGCAAAGTGTTTTGTGGGGCTAATCATGCTAAAAGGTTACTTCCATAAAATTAGAATATCTTATTTTGGCGTTGTTGATTTTTGATGGTTGACATTTTGTTGTTATTGTTGTAATTTTCAAAAATGACACATAGAGTTTCCTATGTGAAATAGTGGTTCTCTAATAAGAGAATGCCAGACATCAAAGTTCGTTCCCGGGGTGTAAATACAGTTCTCTATGGTTTTTGCCATTTTATAGACTTTCTTATGGAAATAGTAGTGCTCTAAAAAGAGTCTGAGTGACATAAAATGTCATCCTGGAAATCAAACCACTGTTCTCTATATATATTTTTGTTGTTGTTGTTGTTGTACATTTGTTCTTGAAATGAAAGTATTATTGGAAAATGGCACATATGAGTTTCCTATTTGAAATAGCGGTCCTCGTAAAAAGAGTCCCAGAGATATCTAATTTTTTCCTGGAAGAAAAACCACTGTTCTCTATGTTTTTTGCCATTTTATAGAGTTTCTTATTGAAATAGTGGTCCTCTAAAAAGAGCCAGAGTGACTTAAAAGTTTGTCGTCTAAATCAAACCACTGTGCTCGTTTTGTTTTTTCATCTGAAATTGTCGTTGAGGTGAATTTTTTTTTTGTTCTGTGCCATGTCTTATATTGTTATATTTTGTGGAATTCAAGTTGTAGTACCTCATAGTGACTTTGGTTGTTTTCAATGTTAACTTTAATAGCCTCTGGATTCTTGCATCTTGAGAATGTAACATACAGCTTGCCATGTGCAAATACTGGTTCTTCTAAAAAGATACCCACAGATTTGAAAGTTTGTCCTTGTTATTTATTAATGGTCATGGCAAAAGCCATGATGATGGTAAATTGTCTTCTTTGAAGTACAAAAGGGAGGCTACTTTCACTTGGTGCAAAATCTATTCTTGGTATGAAAACTCTCCCTCCTCTATTGGTACCAGTTAGGATTTCAGCATGTATGAAATGGTCCTTTAATTCTTGAACAATTAATCTAGTCCCATTACATAGGCCTTTTTTTGGGTTCATATTTCGCAGTAACATGACAATTGCACCTTTCTTTAGCTGCAAAATATGTGGTGGCATTCCAGAGGGAGTTCATGAGTTAATGAATTTAGTTGAAAAGTTTGTCTGACTTTCTTTGTCATCGCCAAGTACAGAATCAGCATTGTGATAATTTTTTTGTGGTGCATTTTTTTTATTTTTTTATATTTCCTTATTAAGGAGTAATGCATCTGTATTTTTGCATGTTAGTATTACTTTGTTGGCAAGCTCTGCATAGTCCTTGTTATTTATTGTATTTTGGAATATAACTGATATGAGATCCTATTCACAAATCATATGAGCTGGGATGTGCATGGTATCTTTGGATACATTTTGTATTCGCTCTGTTTTTTCTTTCCCATTTTTAATGAGCCAATCATTAAACTCATTTTCTCCTTCTGACCTCAAATTTAGTTGTAATTGAAGATGGGTAAATAGTTGACTTTATACATGTTTTGACAATGTTGGTTCGATTTCCATGTACAACAACAGGTAATGTTTGTCTAAAATCTCCACCTAACAACATTACCTTTCCACTAAATGGCAAATCATTATCTATGTGTGAGGAATTGACTCTGCTGGGTTTTGAACCCTGGTCCCCAGGCTGCTGAACCTCTTCCCTACCACTGCGCCAGCCTGCCTTTGTGAATTTCCTTGAGATCTGAAAAACCTTGACTCTGCTAGCAATAGTATCAGTGACTAGTCTCTTCAGCTGTGTCTGGTCAGGTGTCTGGTCCTTGGCCTATATAAGGCACTTCCTGTCTATGTACCTTGCCAGATTATTGTGGTTCCTGTTTCACCTACAAGTTGCTGAATTGGATCATTGCTGACCTAGGCTGCTGGTCTCCAAAACCTTGTGATTCCTATATCATTACAGAATAATCTGGCCCTTTCATGGAGACCGCCGGGTCAGATTCTGCATTGGCCCAGCAGGTTGCTTTTACTGCAAGAACTGTGCAGACCCAGGCACAGACCATTCAAGTACTGCAGGACCAGGTAGCTGAACTGCAAAATAAAGTTCAGTCAATACACAGTGAGTATACCAGCTACAGGGCACGTGATGTTGCGGCTGCTACTGTTACACCTGCACAAGATGCCCGTTTGCCCCTACCAGAAAGGTTTGGAGGAGATCGCAAAAGATTTAGGGGTTTCCTGAATCAATGCCATTTGCACTTCAGGATGTTACCTCACCATTTTCTATCTGAAAGAGAGAAGGTGGGATTTATTTTCTCCCTATTCAAAGATGAAGCCCTGGCTTGGGGCTCCCCTCTTCTGGAACAGGACAGTCCAGTCTTAGGTAATTTAAATGACTTTCTTGAGGCCATGTGCCTAGTTTTTGATGACCCCAATCGATGTGCTACAGCAGAAGCCACTCTCCTTCATTTGCATCAAGGGAGGCGCTCTGTGGCTTAATATGCTGCTGAATTCAGACAGTGGGTTGCTGATACTACCTGGAACCAATCAGCCCAGAGGTTCCACTTCAGAAAAGGTCTCTCAGAAGCTATAAAAGATGAGCTAGCTCGTGTTGATCTTCCTGCTGACTTTGATGCATTTGTGCATTTGGCTATCCGTATTGATCGGAGACTTTCTGAAAGAAGATTGGAAAGACAGGGCTCTTTTAGACCAAGTGCTACTCCTATTTCCTATTCAAGAATTTCTACTCCGACCCCACAAACACCTACAGACTCTGAGCCTGAGGCTATGCAGGTAAATCTAATAAGAGGGCCATTATCCAATGAAGAAAAACAGTGGTGACGCACTCACAATTTATGCCTGTCTTGTGGTAGTGCAGGGCTCTATGCCATCAATTGCCCTAGCAAATCCAAAGGAACAATAGCTATGGCGGCTGAGGGTGCACAGATTCGACACCAATCCCAGATTTCAGATCAACTGGATACTGTCACACAACGCTTGTTTTCTCTGGCTCATGGTGAAGAGGGTATGTTGACTTACCATTCTCATTTTGTGGTGCCTATCACGTTGCAGTGTGGTGATCATAAAATTTCAACTACAGCTATGATAGATTCTGGAGCAGGCAGAAACTTTATGGACATCAAATTTGCAGCAGGAAATAGAATTCAGTCTATCCCTAACTCTTCACCTATGTTAATGGAGACAGTAGACGGTTCTCCACTTACGTCAGGCCCGGTTACACATGAGACTGTGCCCTTAAAGTTGACTCTGGAAGTGAATCACCATGAGGCTATATCTTTCCACCTAATTTCCTCAACACAGTTTCCAGTGATTTTGGGGGTACCTTGGCTTGCTCTGCATAACCCACAGATTGATTGAAAAGACCAGAACTTTGTCCTTTACTTCAGAACACTGCTTAATGAATTGTCAACCCTCTAAGGTAACACCTGTTGCCACAACAATTAATGAAATGGTTGCTACAAACTTGACTAAGCTTCCTCTACAATATCGGGATTTTGTAGATGTCTGTTATAAGAAGAATGCTGATCAGCTTCCACCCCACAGGCCTTATGATTTCCCAATAGAGCTGTTACCTGGGGCTGCTATCCCATTTGGCCGTATATATTCCCTTTCTGAGCCTGAATTGAAAGCTCTTCATGAACACATACAAGAAAATCTTGCCAAAGGCTTTATTCGACCATCTACTTCTCCAGCAGGAGCTCCTATATTCTTTATAGAAAAGAAAGATGGCAGTCTACGGCCATGCGTTGACTACATGGACATTAATAACATCACTGTTAGAAACCGCTACCCCTTGCCTCTCATTCCTGAACTTTTGGAGAGACTTCGCTCAGCTAAAATATATACAAAGCTTGATCTTCGGGGGGCATATAATCTGGTTCGCATAAGACCAAATGATGAATGGAAAACAGCTTTCTGAACCAGGTACAGGCCTTACGAATATCTAGTAATTCCATTTGGGCTTTGTAATGCCCCTGCAACTTTCCAGCATCTTATCAATGATGTACTACGAGATCTCCTGGATCAGTTTGTTGTGGCATATTTGGATGATATCCTAATACAGGTCTGTATAGTTCTGGAGCGCCTTCGTACCCACCACCTATACATTAAACTGGAAAAATGTGAGTTTGAACAAACAGAAATTCAATTCCTGGGGTATGTAATAACTCCTGAAGGTTTAAGTATGGACACAAGTAAAATTAAAGCTGTGTTGGACTGGCACATCACCAAGAATGAAAAATATATTTCTCTGCCGTTATTACACCGATCACTGAACTTACACGTAAAGGGACTCCTTTTCAGTGGTCCGATAAGGCTGATAACGCTTAAAGACTCTGTTTACATCTGCCCCCGTCCTGGTACATCCTCAGTCGGAATTACCATTTATTGTGGAAGTGGATGCTTCTGATTCAGCTGTTGGTGCTATACTGTCTCAAAGGACTGGACCTAAGATGCTGTTACATCCATGTGCCTTCTATTCCTGCCAGATGGTGCCAGCAGACAGAAACTATGACATAGGGAATAAAGAACTATTGGATATAAAAGCTGCCTTCACCGAATAGAGACATCTCTTGTAGGGAACTACCCATCCAATTACTGTACTCACAGATCACAAAAATCTGGAATGTATTCGATCAGCTAAGAGACTGTCAGCCAGAAAAGCACGCTGGTCCCTATTCTTCTTGAGGTTTAATTTTTTGGTTACGTACTGTCCTGGCTCCAAGAATGGTAAGGTGGATGCCTTGTCTAGAATAGCTGACCCCCTCCATACTACAGTAACCAAGACCACCATCTTGCCGAAGGATATATTTATAGGAGTTACATTTCCTTCTGATCTGATGTCTCGCATTAAAAAGGGCTACGCTGAAGATCCAGTTCTTCTTGATCCTCCTCGTGATCTCCATATGACGATGCTTAATGGGTTTTGGATTTTTCAACAACGACTGTTTGCTCCGTAGTTGGTTCGACTGGACCTTTTACGTCTCTACCATGACTCAAAACCACAGGTCATCCAGGAATCCGAAAGACACAAGAGTTACTTGCCCGATCCTTTTAGTAGCCAAAGTATTATGAGGATGTTAAGAAGTATGTGTCCTCTTGTGTTGTATGTGCCAGACATAAGACTCCTCGCTCATCCCTTGTTGGCTTGCTTCAGCCTCTTCCGATTCCTCATCGTCCCTGGGGATCTATATCCATGGACTTTATTGTGGAACTACCATTCTTGTTGTTGTGGACAGGTTAACTAAGATGGGTCATTTCATACCAGCTCGTGGTCCCCCTTCAGCTAAACAGACGGCTGACCTGGTTATTCGGGAAATATTTCGCTTGCATGGAGTGCCTGATGAAGTAGTTTCTGACAGGGGAGTGCAGTTTACATCTCGTTTTTGGAAATATTTTTGCTCTAATCTAGGTATTAATGTAAATCTGTCGTCAGCTTTTCATCCACAAAGTAATGGACAGACTGAGCGAGCCAACCAGACTTTAGAGCAATATTTGCGGTGCTATATTAGTTACCTGCAGGATGACTGGCTGGATTTTCTACCCACGGCGGAGTTTGCCTATAACAATGCCCAACACTGCTCCACTTTCCTGAGCCACTTTTTTTGCCAACTATGGTTACCATCCAACCTTTCTAGTGAGTCTCCCAATTACTACTTCCATCCTGCAGTCACTGATCGGCTAACCACCTTACGAGATTCCCAAGACCTGTTGAAGGAGACTCCTTCGGAGGCTCAGGAATGTTACAAGAGAGCTGCTGATAGGCATAGAATGGAGGACCCAGTTTATCATGTTGGTGACAAGGTTTCGCTGTCAACAAGGAATCTTAAGCTTAGGGTTCCTTCTCATAAACTGGGTCAGAGGTTCATGGGACCTTTTGAGATCATCGCTCAGATCAATGCTGTCACTTTTCGTTTGCAACTTCCAGATTCCATGAGAATACATCCGGTGTTTCACGTTGCACTGCTGAAACCTTTCCATGACAACACTTTCCCTGGCCTAGCCCTGCATGCCCCACCTCCAGTCCTCAGGGATGGTGAGGATGAATACGAGGTGGAGAAAATTCTGGACTCCAGGATCTTCCGCAACAAGCTTCAGTATCTGGTTCATTGGAAAGGCTATGGTGAAGAGAATAGTTCGTGGGAACCAGTGGACAATATTCACACTCCTGATCTTCTTCGGTCTTTTCATGTGCAGCACCCTGTTAAACCGGGTAATAGGGCATCCAGAGGCTGCACCTATAGAAGCGGGGGTAATGTGAGGAATTGACTCTGCTGGGTTTTGAACCCTGGTCTCCAGGCTGCTGAACCTCTTCCCTACCACTGCGCCAGCCTGCCTTTGTGAATTTCCTTGAGATCTGATAAACTTGACTCTGCTAGCAATAGTATCCAGTGACTAGTCTCTTCAGCTGTGTCTGGTCAGGTGTCTGGTCCTTGGCCTATAAGGCACTTCCTGTCTATGTACCTTGCCAGATTATTGTGGTTCCTGTTCCCTTCAATTTAGCTTGTTCCTGTTTCACCTACAAGTTGCTAAATTGGATCATTGCTGACCTAGGCTGCTGGTCTCCAAAACCTTGTGATTCCTATATCATATTACACTATGACTTCACGTAGCAAACGGTCAATACATTGTAGGGCATGGCATGACACATTTGTAACTTCATCTATTATAATTAATTTACTTTTTTAATTATTTTTGCTTGTAATGATGTCATTCGAATATCCGACACTGATGTTGTCAAAATAGGAACTGGCAGTTTAAATCCACTATGCACAGTTCTTCCACTTTCTAACAAAAGTGCGGAAATTCCAGTGGTTGCAAATTGCAGTGCTATTTGACCTTGTGCTCAAACAAATGTCATCAATAAATTATATAGATAATTTTCCTGATCCGCCTGATCCATCTAGATAGAAAAAACACTCTTTGAGCATGTCATCATCTAGGGCATTTTTGATTGCATTAAATGCTTGCAATTGTAATGTAATTAAAGTTGCAAGTAGTGATGTCGCAAACATTAAATTTTCGGTTCGTGAACCACGGACGCGAGTTTCATCAAATGTTCTCGAACGGACGAACATCGGCGAACCGCCATAGACTTCAATGGGCAGGGGAATTTCAAAACCCACAGGGACTCTTTCTGGCCACAATAGTGATGGGAAAGTTGTTTCAAGGGGACTAACACCTGGACTGTGGCATGCCGGATGGGGACCCATGGCAAAACTCCCACGGAAAATTACATAGTTGATGCAGAGTCTGGTTTTAAGCCATAAAGGGCATAAATCACCTAACATTCCTAAATTGTTTGGAAAAACATGCTTTAAAACATCAGGTATGATGTTGTATCGATCAGGTAGTGTAAGGGTTACGCCTGCTTCACAGTAACAGACCAATCTCCCTGTTTAATGCAGCTCAAACAACCGCAAACAGTCCCTTTGCACAACCGCAAACTCCCCATTTGCACAAGGTTGGATACCAAGCTAGCCATGTCCAGTTCCTTGTCCTCACTGATGTCATTGAAGGTCTCTTCCTCCACCCAGCCACCAAGGGTCCCCGAAAGGTGACAACAAGCCCCCTGGGACGCCTGCTGTGTTTGGTCTTCCACCTCCTCAAAGCCACCTTCCTCCTCTGACTCCTCTTCTTCAGACTCCTCTCTCTGCGTTGCCTCTGTCTGCGTTATTATAAGGTGTGTACTGTTAAGTAGTACTATTCCTATCGGTTTAATCCCTGTTACGTCCACTATTAGGGGACGTGTATATGGCATGGATTTTTGGAACAGGGAGATTGAAAAAGATGCTTGGTCGGACCTCCTTTTTTTTTAATTTGGGGCACTGCACGTGCAATGTAATGTGCTACCAGATAGGAGTGTGTATTAAGTTGTACTATTCATTCCTATCAGTTTAATACCTTTTACGTCACCTATCAGGGGACGTGTATATGCTATGGATTTTTGGAACAGGGAGATGGAAAAAGATGCTTGGTCGGACCTCCCACTTCGAATTTGGGGCACTGCACGTGCAATGTAATGTGCCACCAGATAGGAGTGGTGTATTAAGTTGTACTATTCATTCCTATCAGTTTAATACCTGTTACGTCACCTATCAGGGGACGTGTATATGGCATGGATTTTTGGAACAGGGAGATGTAAAAAGATGATTGTTCGGTCCTTCCACTACAAATTTGGGGCAATGCGCTTCCAATCTAAGGTGCCACCAGATAGGAGTGGTGTATTAAGTTGTACTATTCATTCCTATTAGTTTAATACTTGTTATGTCACCTATCAGGGGACGTGTATATGGCATGGATTTTTGGAACAGGGAGATGGAAAAAGATGCTTGGTCGGTCCTCCCACTTCAAATTTGGGGCACTGCGCATGCAATCTAAGGTGCAACCAGATATGAGTGTCACTGTGCACTGGCAAAAGTTGGCAGAGTAGATGCAATAGGCTACACACACACGCCTGTAGGCAGGCAATTGCTATTCAAACTATTACAGTCAAAAAAGTGTTGATTTATGTCACTGTAAACTACGGTTGCACCAGATATGAGTGTCACTGTGCACTGGCAAAAGTTGGCAGAGTAGATGCAATAGGCCTCACACACACACCTGTAGGCAGGCAACTGATATTCAATCAATGACAGTCAAAAATGGGTTGTTTTATGTCACTGTACACTACGGTTGCACCAGATATGAGTGTCACTGTGCACTGGCAAAAGTTGGCAGAGTAGATGCAATAGGCCTCACACACATGCCTGTAGGCAGGAAACTGATATTCAATCGATTACAGAAAAAAAAGGGTTGTTTTATGTCACTGTACACTACGGTTGCACCAGATATGAGTGTCACTGTGCACTGGCAAAAGTTGGCAGAGTAGATGCAATAGGCCTCACACACGCTAGCAGGCAGGCATATGCAATTAGATTACACAGAAAAAAATAATAAAATAAAATAAATTATGTTCAAGCCCTAAAAAGCGCTTTTTGGGTTGATGTCCTTGCAGCAGATATCAAATTAGTCCTTCAGGTGTGTAGTGAAAGCAAAATACACAGCCTGGCTATCTATTTCCCTATTAAATCAACAGCAGGTAGAATATATTTCCACTCTCAACGAATGTAGCTTCAGAATGATTCTAAAATGGAGGCTGTCCTTCAGATGGAAGGCCCTGGAAGGGAGTGTATGCTGCTGATTGACTGGAATGTGTCTGCTGACTGTAAGGTGCACAGTCAAAGTTTCCTCAATGATAAAGAATAGGGGGCAGACCGAAAAAGCGCATGTGTTCGCCGTTCGTTGCGAACGCGAACATGCGAAAATCGACGGCGAACTGTTCGGGACATCACTAGTTGCAAGTCTTTCTTCTGTTCTTTCTCTTTGAAGCTGAGTGTCATAGTCTTCAAAGTTTATGTCTATGAGACCTGGATCTGGCAGATTAAAACTTGCACAACTTAATCCATGAGTTAAAAATACCTCTTGGATTTCAATTAATGAATTCCAACAAGGAAATACACTAAGGGCCTTATTCAATTGCGATTTGGCCAATTGAATAGGGCTCTAAATAAGCACATAGCATCATTTTTTTACAGAAGTTTTTAGTTAGTAAAGAACTTGCTTTTGGAACTGCATGTGAGCGATCATGCATTTCAAATTTTAGAAGACGCCACATTACTTCTGGCGCACTTATATAGCGAGCATCTACATGAGATGCAAGTTCATCATGTACTAACTAACTCTGTTTGTTATTTTCAGAACTTTTGACCACTACAGTAGCTGCATCATAGCCTTTGTAAATATATTTGTAGACATTTTTCATAGATTTTATAGAAGTGCAAGCTTCCACATTAATGTGTGCATTATACTTCATGATTAAATGTGGATTGTATGGTACCACATATCTGTAATCTACCTTTTTCCACGAATAATGGCATTTTGGCCTTCTCCTCTTCTATATAATGGATAGCCATAACAATTAGCATAAGTTTTAATCTTTTGGAAATTCTTTAGTACATTTCTTATTTTCCATACATGGTGTCTGTGGATTAATATCTCCATATGGCCCATAAATGATACAATGAGTTACAATCTCATATAGTCTACCATGTTTTTCTGGATCTGGTAGTTCAGGAATAATTACTGAATCCACTTTGTCACCAGTATCCCATTTATCTTTCTCTTGAAGGATTATAAGAATATGTGCATGTGGAAGGCCTTTTTTTTTTTAATTCGATGGTATAAACATAAGCCAGACATTTGCAGCTAAACTTGCACCCATAGATGCAAAGGATATGGCACTATTATAGGATCTTATGTTTGTTTTGACATTTTGGTAGTTGGGAACAGTAGGCTCAGTCATAATGCTTTGTAAATATGTTGGGAATTGTTGTCTTTCTGGAAGTCTTACTTTGCCTTTTTGTTAGCAACTAACAAACTCGCCATCTCTGTGTCTTTCATGTTTGAAATGATAAGCCCCACAAAACTGACAGACAATATTTATATCACCACAATTATGAACCTCTACTGCTAAAGACTTAAGTAAAGGACAATTGTGAGAACATATATCAATGTGATTGTGTAAATCATCATTTAAATTCTTATCAAATTTTTTAGAAACATTTGCTAAATGCTTTTGTTTTTTAGTTGCCTTCTTGGGGTTGGATTTTAGTTTGTCAGCTGATAGTCTTTTGCTTGTGAGTCTCTCCCGTTCTTTTTGTCGTCGAATGTCCTTATGCTCCGGCGTCTGATGCTCTGCCCATGTTTTTTGACGTTCTCTAGTTTGACGTCTTTTCTTTTCCTGTTTCTTTACAGTGTCTGCCATATTAATCTGTAAATAAAAATATTATATTAGTATTTTTTTCTCCTTATTTATTTTTTTTTTTCAACTGCATATTTTTTTTTCTACTATACTGTTTTGTGTGCAGCACTGTTTCCATTATGAGGTTAGCTTTATGAGGTTGGAGTTAGCAACATAGGGCTTCATTCAATTGCAATTTTTGCAATTGAATAAGGATCTATATAAGCAGCCAGTATATATTTTTTAATTACGTTTTTAGATAAGTGAAGACCTTACTTTTGGATAGAAGTTCAGTAACTACAAAGTTCTGTAAAATAAATATGCTATCTGCTTATATAAATCTCTATTCAATTGGCCAAATTGCAATTGAATGAGACCCTTAGTTAGGTTGCAGTGTAATTTGTGAAAGTGGCACATGAAAGATGATAGTTCCTTCTATTTTGTATGTGTTTTATATTAATTTTTGTGCACTACTGTTGTCATTACATGTTTAGGGTATGGAGTTGGGCTTAAACTTTGAGCAGGAAAAAGCGCATATATATTTTTAAATTGTAAACATCATTTTGTTTTTTTTTATTTTGCGTGCAACACTGTTAGCATTAGGGTATTTTTTTTGTTTTTGTTTTTGCTATCCTGTTTTGCATGTGGCAATGTTGTTATTAGGATTTTCCGGTTATGGGGTTACACTTATATTGTTAGTTAGGTTGCAGTACGTTTTCACAAAGTCAGACAAAAAACAGGATAGGTCCTTCTATTTTATATGTGCAAATAGCAGTATTTTATTTGTAGTTTAACTTGTAATACTGTAACTCTTTCCTTGAAATCTGTTGGTTGGAAATTGCTGTAGCGATGCAGAGAGTCTTCCGGCAGTGTCTCCTGAGACTGAAAGAGAGAGATGCAAATGTTGCAGTAAAATGTAAATCATTTTTTTTTGTACTAAGAGCATGTAAAACAGGATATATAGATTGATTTTGTATGTATTCAGCGAGGTTTAGGTTATGGGGTTAGGCTTAGAGAGTGATGCATATTTAAGAGTATAGATGGTTGCATGTTTTAAGAACATTTGTTGTAGTATCATGTTTTGTGTACACCACTTTTGTCATTAGAGGTTTAGGTTCTGGGTTTAGGCTTATAGGTTAGGGCACAGAAAACATGATTTATTCTTCTATGTTGTATGTGTTAACAATATTTGTTGTACTATCCTGTTTTGTGTACACCACTGTTGTCATTATACGTTTAGGTTATGGGTTAGGCTTAGAGGTTGGTGCAGAGAAAACAGGATTCGTTCTTCCATTTTGTATGTGTTTTGAATCTTTGTTGTACTAACCTGTTTTGTGTACACAACTGTTGACATGATATGTTTAGGTTCTGGTGTTGGGCTTATAGGTTAGGGCACAGCAAACCTCATTTGTAATAGCATTTTGTATCTTGTAACAATATTTGTTGTACTATCCTGTTTTGTGTACACCATTAGAGTTTAGTTCTCTGGGTTTAGGCTTATAGGTTAGGGCACACAAAACAGGATTTATTCTTCAATTTTGTATGTGTTCAAAATATTTATTGTAGTATCCTGTTTTGTGTACTTCACAGTTGTCATTAGAGGTTTAGGTTATGGGTTAGGCTTCGAGGTTGGTGCAGAGAAAACAGGATTGATTCTTGCATTTTATATGCGTTAACAACATTTGTTGGAGTATCCTGTTTTGTGTGCACCATTATTGGCATTAGGGGCTTCAAGAAATCTTTACATTTGTGTAATTTAAATGTTTCCCACAAAGTTAATGCATCTGGTACATTGCAAAAGATACAAATGAACGCAAATTGTTCTCTCATTTGCTTTGGCATTTGACATAGTGCTGCTTCCTCGAGACATCTTTCCCATTCTGTATCATCTGCCAGAAAGTTTTGATGCCTTGCAGCTAACTGTAAAGTCTCATAAACTATGTCATTGACTGTGCATAAATGTTCATAACTTTGTGCACCGGGAACATGTAAAAGGATTAATCTTAAACTGAAACGTTCAATGTCTCGTGGACTGACGGTATACATTCTTTGGATAATTTTATAATTATGTTTTTTCA
Organism: Discoglossus pictus; assembly: GCA_027410445.1. NCBI lineage: Eukaryota > Metazoa > Chordata > Amphibia > Anura > Alytidae > Discoglossus > Discoglossus pictus. Next base: position 3,167,911 of record CM050163.1, read on the forward strand.
TTGTCTCCATTCACCATTTACAAATACATAGTGATTTGGAATGTTAATGTATAAAAATTGTCTGGCCTGAGTGTCCTGACAATTTAATTAAAACCAAGCAGTAAGCTTTGTTGCTCTATGTTTACTTTGTGCTAAAGCATTTCTTTCATTGCCTGCAGTGAAGCAAACAACTTGACTTTGTGGCAAATGGACAGCTAATCGATACACAGCATGTGACTGATCATGCATCTCAAATTTCAGAAGACGCCACATTCTGGAGCACTTACATAGCGAGCATCTAAATAAGATAAAAGTTTGTCATGTAAAATTGGATTTTCTTTTTCATTTTGTGCACCTTGCAAAACAACAGTTGCTGCATCATATCCTTTATATATATATATTTATACACATATTTGAGGGATTTGATAGAAGTGCAAGGTTCCACATTGAAATGTGCATTGTACTTCATCAGCAAATGTGGATTGTACTGAAACACATATCTATTATCGACCTTTTGGCCACGGATAATAGCTGATAATTACAAACTTTTATCTATAAATAAACTTGCTTTCACAAAAATATTTAGGGTGGCTGATTAAATAGTCCTTGATAGGTGTGACAGTGGGCCTAGACCCTCACCATTAATACCATTGTACTTAGTGTAACTATGATGAGGTCGCCCACAAGCTGCATTTTATTTCCTATCCAGGACTTCCCTATTTTTTGGGCAGGATCGGGGGTCTTCTTATGTCCATGGGGCTGAAGGATAGACCCTCTTAAATGAAGAATATTCCGTAGGCTCTCTTTCAATGGAAATTCAGTTTCCTATGGCAGTGTTTGAAGGGATTTATACTTTGGAGTATGCAACTGATAGACAGTAGAAGACATGTAGCCCACATCATTTGATGATCCCTTCAATTTGTCTTTCTTGGTGTTAAAATGTAACTTTTACTTGGCATTCAATATTATATATACATTTAACATTAGACATTTATAATAACAATATCACCCTTTTATAGGAAAATATGATCATTTTCCTTCCCCCATCCATTTTTATTCCATAAAAACAGTAAGTCTGACCTGTGTGTGATTGGCTCCAGGTCACATGATCTCACCCCAAGTAGTATATCCAGCTCTGTAAGATAGACATTGCTCAGTTAGTTTTACAGTACAGTTAGTTAGTATTCAGGTCTTAGAGGCAGAAGATCTCTACTTACATTCACATTGTATCTGCATCTTATACTATATACGGGTCTATAGGACCCCTGATTTTCCATAATCTCATAGAAATAGGCAGGGACTGTTTATTTATCCCCATAAAAGTCCAAATCAGTCATTTTCACATAATGTATGTTATAGTATAGTAGATCAATGTTGATTCATTTATTTCTAAAAAGGCTGCTCCTATATATCTGTTGGTGTCCTTCAGAGCCCCTCCTTAAACAAAACTAACAACTCCTTGTGTCTAACTACAGTGTATAATAACATTTCCTGTTCTATAATAATATTATAATATTTTTATGTGCACTCACATGTATATAGAAACTTATCTGAGTCTGATACATACTGGCTAAAATGCATATGTTAGAATTAGATAACGATTAGAACAAGTAATTATACAAATATACCCAGACATTTATATCTGGAATCTTAGAGTCATATGTATTCTATATTATTCCTACATTAATATCTAGTTTTGTGCCGAGTTCATCACTAACGTTGCATTAGAATTTTAATTGAAGTTCTACATGTGCAGGTGATTTGTGATTTTCCTTCTATTCCCAGACCATGCGCTCGGTCTGCAGTGAGAGTTGCCCCCTTGGATTTAGAAAAGCCCCACAGAAAGGTCGCTCCAAATGCTGCTATAACTGCGTCCCGGGCTCAGAGGGGGAGATCTCCAATGGCACTGGTTGATTTCTATTCAATATTCAAGTTAAATGGACTCTCACCCAAAAAATAAGCCATTTTAAAGTTATTTTTAAAGATTGCCTTATACAATGGAGCAGAAGAATGAGTTACAAATAAGCAGATGGAGCCACACCACGGCAACACAGAGTAACACGAACAATGCTGAATATATCAAGAACAATTTGCTCTAGTGAGTGGCTAGTACAATGTATAGCTTGTATTAATGCTTTTTAAGACTAAACAATCTATACATATAACATACACAATTCATGTGTCTAAAATGATCCTGTTTTAAGGAAGTTAATGAATGGATTTTTGGGGGCAATTAAATACTAAACTTAATTACTGACAATAAATAAACCTGCTCAGACATCAAGTAACAATATGGAGCTAAAGGAAAGGAATAGTAAGGATAATATAAGTGCAACATTACAGATTAAAATTTAAAGTATTCACATAATAAAGAAATATGATAGACTAAAGAAATTATAAAGATAGATTTAAGGATGATGCATCATAAACTAAAATATGTAAATTATCATATATCATCATTTCTTCTTAGATATGGACAACTGCTTGAAGTGTCCAGAGGATCGCTGGCCTGATGTACATAGAGTTCTGTGCATACCAAGAAGTAGAGAATTTCTTTCCTGTCAGGACCCACTTGGTGACGTTTTGGTGGCCTTGGCTGCTTTTTTCACTCTTGTCACTGTTGCAGTTTTGTGGATTTTTATCAAGTACAGACACACTTCAATTGCCCCCCTGCTGGCACTCTCTGGCCCTCTGTGTGTTCCTCCTGGCCGGGACTCTCCGGCCCTCCGTCGACCCCCATGGCTGGGGCTTTTTGGCTCTCCGCCAACCCCTAGGCCTCCGCTGGGCCCTCTGGCTGGGAAAATCTGGCCCTCTGCCGGGCCCCCTGGTTGGGGCTATCTGGCTAACTGGGGCCCACCACAGCCCCTTCCTTCTGTTTTGCGCCTCTGGCCCTCTATGGGCCCTCTGTCTGCATTCCCTGTCTGTACGTGTCGCCTTCGCCCGCTGCTTTGCTCCGGTTGTCCCCGTCCGTCTTACTCCTTCTTTGGGTCTGCGTTCCTTTTTGTCCTCCGCTGCTGCCTGCCTTCTTCAGCCTTTTATTACTCCATCACTGTCCTGGATGAGGCTTCTTCAGGTTAGCACTCTGTAGCACTTCACCTATCTGTTTTCGCATTATTACATCCCACGTCTTACCATATCTCACGTCATATCCCACAGAATCTCATCACACCATATCCCGTCACGCATACTAAGTCATATGACGTTGTATGATTCTTATCACGCTGTGTCATAGTCTCTGCCTACTTAGTCACACTACGCTATACTGTATCTCACAATTTTATAGTCATGCCACACCATCCTTCATGCTTACTAAGACGTATCACGCTGTACCTCACCCCTCATGTACCTCACTCTATATCATATCCCGTTCTTACCCATCACATCTCACTTTCGCTAGGTCATATTCTGTAACATCTCACACTCACCAAGTTGCACCATTCCTGGGGGTGGCAGATTTTTTTTTTGCACTGGGGCCCCCATGCACTACCAATCAGTCACAAGAAAACATGACAGTAAAACCTACTGTATATGTAATGCTGCTGCAAATGCAAGTTATACATGTATTCATGTATTTTCGAGATATTACTTTTTTGCTGAAATTTTGGAGCACATGTGCTAAATATGACATGAGTAAAAATATTTTTTCCAAAATTATATCTCCAAGAAGATTACATTCTGGTTTGAATTGTTTTCCCCAACAATAAAAAGACGGTCCTCTGCAGCACTTGATGCTAATGTATCAAGGAATTATACAGAATTGAACAGGATTGGGCAGGAATTGTATATCACCTTTGGCAAGACCAATTAAGGCAAGATTTTTACCTCATTATTTATTTACCTCATTTATTATTATTTATTATTTATTCTATTGCTTTTTTGCTTAAACACTATCACAATGTTTTCTCACACCTTCTTCTTCATTATAACCACCTGCCTCTTTTTCAGACTCTCCTATACTGTCTCTACACATCATGTCTCCAATATTATAACAATCTCACCTTCCCTGCTTTCCTCTCTTCTTCTCTGCTCCCATGAGCTACTCTCCTTCCTCCCCATAAGTTGAAAAGCAGAAGAGCTTCTGTACGTCCACTCTCCTTTTACTCTCTCTCCTTCTTCTAAAGGATAAATCCCCTTAATCTGGCCCCTCACTCATTTCCATCTGCTGTCATCCTATCAATATTGGCACCTGCCCACTCAGCTCCCCATCTACACTACTTCCCATCGCCTCTTCGCACACACTCTCACCCTCCTCCTCTCCTCCTGCACACATCTCCTTCACCTCAACCTCCTCCACTCACCTCCTCCTCCACCTACTCCTCTTCCTCCTCCTGAACCTCCTCTTCCTCTCCACCACTCACCTCCTTCAACTCCACATCCTCCTGGTCTCCTCCTCCATTCACCTCCTCCTCTACTTCCTACTCCTATCCTTCACCCACCATCTCCTCCTCTCCTCCACCCAACATCTCCTCTCCAACACTCCGCGTGGCCACCTGCCTCTTCTCCTCACCTCTCCTCCTCTTCTCCTCCCCAACTCTCCCCTCCTCTCTTCTCCCTTCCATATCAATCCAAAAAATAAAATAAGGATAAATGAAAAACAAGTATTTGTTTATAAACAGTATATGTATGTTGTATGTATAATTACTAACAGTTTTGGTATATGGTGGGGGGGTGTATGTGGTGACCTGGTTCTTTGTGTATCTATGTGTGTTATTTATTAGGTTTAATCAGTATATATGTGTAAACAAAATGTATGTGAAAAATAGTTATGCTGATAATAGAAATGAAAAGAATGGTAAGAACCTGCTCTCCAATATCACCTACTCTCTCCCTCTCTCTCTATCCAACCTCCAACCCCGGGACCTGTGTGATACTTCGGAAGAATCTACAAACCAGTCAACATATGGGCGTGTGGAATGCAGCTTTATTATCTCCCCCTGTCAATCATTTTCCGGGAGCCTGCTTTTTATTGGCTTTGAGACCTGTGTCTCACTCCGTAATACCGGGGTTGGATTGTAACTGCAGACCAGGGGCCTCATTCTATTAGCGGCCGCAGCCGTTGCGGGGCCGCAAGGACCGGCCGCAAGCTATTCTGCTATTCTATTCCCTTACGGCCGGGGATTCCGGCAGGCTTGCGGCCGGTGCCTTGCTATCTCTTGCGGCCACACGCGCCGGAGGAAAGCCTTTGATCTAAAACGGCCGCAAGAGTTTTGCAATTCAATTGCTCCGGGAAACCTCTCTGCAAGGCTAAAAACGAGCCGCAGCTTACTTGCAGGAAAGAGGTCTCGCTAGCACCAATTAAGCACATAAAATAGCTCAAATAAAGCCATCCTGCACTTTGAGAAGACTATAAAGGGATTTTAGGTGTTAGAAAAAATAGCACATAATTATCCTGTACTCAAATCCGTAAAATATTTAATTTTTAATATCCGTAAAATATCCATGTAAAAAGTCCAGAGTGCTTGGAGCACCTCAGACACACCCACGCCGCAGCCAGAAAATAAACAGTTAATTTGAACTCGGGTTTGGGCAGATGTGCAAGCTTGAGAGTGGGTTCCTTTTATTCCTCATGTCCCCCAATATGATCCCTAGCATTTACAGAGCTGTACAGTGCAGGCTTGAATTTATTTTTGAGTTTTTATATTTCACAGATTACGGCCGGTTCCAAGATATGCGGCCGGCCGTAAAAGGAGATCCTTGCGGGGCCGTATAATAGAATCGCGAGTTAACTGAACCCCCGCAAGGAATCGCAGCCTTACGGCCGATTTACGGCCGATAATAGAATGAGGCCCCATATCATTTCCAGCCCACTGACAGCTTGCGGGCACAGGAAGGGTTTATGGGCTTGAGGCTTCGGCCCTGTGGTTGGGGCTTTGTTCAATTTAAGCCCTCTGTAACTTCTGCCAATTTCAAAGGGCCCTATGACTACCATACCTGTATTAATGTGAATGAACTGGCCCCCAAACTACACGGATAGGTCACTTTGTATAGTGTATTATGTGTATGATAACATTCTCCCATTTTTAATGCCTGGTCAGTTTTAGTTCTTTACACATTTCTTCTGGCTATAATATTTACTGTGTTAGTTCTGTTTTATGATATACCCAGTTACAGTGTGATATGTGAGACCAATATCTTGTCACACAACATGGCTGCCATAACTGTAGCTTGCCATTGTTCAAATAGTGTTTTAAAGTTATCTATCAAGTCCTCTGTCACCACTCCCTTGGTAGAGAATTCCACAAATTAACCACCCTTACTGTGAATAACCCTTTTCTTTCTTTAGGGTTAAATCTTTTTATTTCTAATCTTAAAGGATGTCCTCTTGTCAGTTGAAAAACTCTTGGCCCATAGAGCTCCCCTGACAAAGCCTTATATTGACCCTGGATAAGTGTATATAAGGTAATCATATCCCCTCTTAGACAAATTTTTTCTAAAAAAAATAAGTTTAATTTGGTTAGTCTTTCTCATAACTTAGCCCTCCATTCCCTTATTAGCTTTGTTGCTCTTCTCTGTACTTTTTCCAGCTCTAAAATGCCCTTTTTATTTAGTGGTGACCAAATTTGTACTCCATATTACAAATGAATGCATACTAGGGATTTGTATAGTGGGAGAATTATATTTGCTTCCCTTGCTTCTATACCATTCTTAATACATGCTAATGTTTTACTTGCCTTTGCAGCTGCTGTTTGGCATTGAGCACTGTTACCTAGGCAGTTGTCCACAAGTACTCCCAAATCCCTTTCATTATCTGATACCCCTTGATTTGCTCCATTAAGATTATAAATTACATAGCTATTTTTCTTTCCCAAATTAAATATATAAAATATTCATATTAAATCTCATCTGCCATTTAGTCACCCATTTTTCTAATTTATGCAAATCCCTTTGGAGGGAAAGTACATCATTATCTGCTTTAAATACCTTGCACCACTTAGTGTCATCAGCAAAAATGGAGACACTACTTTCCAATCCTACTTCTAAGTCATTATTAAATATGCTAAAAAGGAGAGGACCTAATACTGAACCCTGAAGAACCCCACTTACCACATTAGTAAAAACTGAGTATTTTCCATTTACAACAGCCCTTTGCTTCCTGTCTTTTAGCCAGCTCTCAATCCATGAGCAGATATTTACTGCAATTCCAGTATCTCTTAGTTTGCTCAATAGTCTCCCATGTGGCACCAAATCCAAAAAGACTACAACCACTGATTTGCCTTGATCCAAGTTCCTACTAACCTCTTCATAGAAATTAACTGGGTTTTCTGACATGACCTAATGTAATTGTCTGTTTTTACTCCTCATCTTCATGTTTAAATCATTATGAAGCCAGATTGTTTGTGATTTACTCCTTCTTTTATTCACTCTTGGTATATGGTGATTAAAAAAATGTTGTTGCCCCCTTAGAGTTTTGTTTTTTTATTCAATCTCAAATGAGACTGTGTTGTGATCACTGTTTCCCAAAGGTTGCCCTATTTTAACATTTGATACTATATCAATATTATTTGTAATGACTAAATCCAAGATGGCCTCATTTCTAGTAGGCTCTTGTATAACCTGGGCCAGATAATGATCCCTGAGTGTATTTAAGAACAAGCTCCCCGTAGCTGAGCCTCATTTATCCAGTTTTCAGGGTAATTAAAATCTCCCATTATTAGAACTTGCCCGTGCTTAGCTGCATTTCCAATCTGTAACAATTATTTTATTTCCTCACTTTCAGCTATATTTGGGGGTTTATAGCATACTCCTACTAATATTCTTTTGCTTTGCTGCTCCGCTATTTAACTCTACCCACAAACATTCAACATTATCACAAGGTCCACCATAAATATCTTCTCTCACTATAAGCTTAAAATCAGGCTTAACATACAGACACTTCATAAATAGGACATTTCAGAGCTGGAAAAGGTACAGAGAAGAGAAACAAAACTAATAAGGGGAATGGAGGAGCTAAGTTATGAAGAAAGACTAACGCAATTAGACTTATTTTCTTTAGAAAAAATACATTTTAGAGGGGATGTGATTACCTTATATAAATATATCCAGGGCTCACAAGTGAACTTTGAGGTTAGAAATAAAAATATTTCACCTTAAAGAAAGAAAAGGGTTCTTCACAGTAAGGGTGGTTAATCCGTGGAATACTCTACCAAAGGAGGTGGTGACAGCGCATTCGATAGATAACTTTAAAAGGGGATTAGATATATTTTAAATAAAAAAGGCATTCAGGGCTAGCCTGGAATCTGATTGCCAGTATCTGGGGTCAGGAAGCAATTTTATTAAACTTATTTTTAAGACCGCCATTTTTTTTCAAGTCTGTAATTTGGAAACCTTTCAGAGGGCACAAAAAGACACCAATTGAATAGGAAATTAGCTTGCAACCTCACTTACAGGCTCCATGCGCCAACTGCGGCCCTCACCTGTTTCCCTGGGCCTCTTGCGGGCCTCATGATGAGCATTGTGAGCCTCTTCTCCCTTTATATTGTGGGCCTCATGATGAGCAGCTGTGCCATTTATTGCAGGCCTCGGCAAACCCGCAACTTGTGGGCCTCACAATGAGTGCTTTTGGCACTCATTGCGCATGTGCAAGCACGTAACTTTGCGAGCGTTACCGACAAAGTTGCAATTACGACAACTATATATATGATGTAACCTGCAGAAATAAGACAAGCATATGTCCTTTAAGAATCTCTTTGAATTTACAGTGAAATGATTGTAGGTTATTGGCAATAGGGCTCTGTGATTAACAAGTTATAAAATCATCACACCAAACTTTTAGTTAACAAATTTAAATAATAGAACTACAACAATGAAATTAAAATGAAAATAATTTAAAAAGATATATAAAAATGTAATTATATGGAAAGTTGATTTGGAAGATTCAAATATGTGCATGAATAATAACTAAAAATCAAGAGGACATGTATCGATAAAAATATTTTTATTTTTGATGAACCTTCAAAATGTTATATATTTTTATAAGCACTAAGGCACTTTTGACACTGAATGTGTTTTAAGTGCTGTCATTTTTGTTATTCTTTTAAATTTGCCGTATTGCAACTGTACCAATCTATCTTAAGAAAGCCAAGGAAGCACAGGTGTCCAGGTCAGGAATGGACGGGATCTTTAGCAGAGCGCTGGCTCCAGGAAGTAGGGTAGACAGCTTGGGCCTCATTCAATCAGAAGCCCACAACTGGAACGCAGACAGCCGAATGTCTGCGAGTGTGTTACGGGCTCCCGTTTGGTCTCACGGCTGCAAGTTACGGGCCCCAAGCCAAAACCGTAAACTATGCACTGGTTCGGAGCAGTTCAGGGCGGGAACATGATCAATTCAGCAAGCCCATAACCGGCCATTTTGAATCAGCCAACAGAAAACGAGACTGTCATTATTACGGCAGGAAAATATGGAGGTTACATGTCAATCAATTAGGTTTGGGGGTCTCATATACGATCAGAGTGGCAAACCCCCAAAATAAAGACTTATGAAAAAGAATGCCAATACTGTTCTAGTCCATGTGGGTGGCCTTATATATATTAACTCATTGATACCTGAGATCGATTTAACCCTGAAATGACACGTATAAATAATATTTATTTTCTGCCGATTTGCGGGCTTGAGACTGTTGTGTAATTAAATCTAATTTCTGTCATCGCTTTCCCCGTTATCTACAGTGCAGTATCATTGTTTTATTTGCATTGACAGTGCTACGAATAGGTGTTTAATGCCCTTGCGGGTCCTCTCTAGCACTTGTAGTATTTTCTCCTTCATTTGCCATGTACAGTTGTGAAAACATTTGCAGGCTTGGGGAAATTGAGCAGATGAATAATGATTTTTGATTTTAGCCTTGCAACAGTGAAAGATCAAAGGCTTCTAGAGGCTGTAAGTTGCGAGGTTAACCATCTCCATTTTTAAGCCCTTAACTCAGAAGCCTTTCTGAGCCCGTAAAAAGACTCCAATTGAATTGCAAAGTAGCTTGCGGCCTCACTTACGGGCCTCCTGACCTCCCGAAACCTCAATTGATTGGGCCCTTGTTACTAGACCTGCCTGTTGTGGAGCCAAAGCTGCTATCACAGTGGAAGATGGTGTTACTATAGTGGAAGTGGATTAGTGTAAGAGCACTTGCTTCCAAAATGGTCATGACTGGGAACTTCTTGTGTTTATATGCACAGTGTCACAGCGAGACATAAATTATTTATATTATAAATTATATATATTATATTATAAACTGACCAGGACTCGTTGAACATTAGGGGTTAATTAAAGGGCGCCAGGGGGTACCAATCAAGACACCTTGCAGCATGGATAGGGGTAATTTTTGGTGATAAGGGTGTTCTTTAAGAAAACCTTTGCAGGGATTTACTGTTTATTTTCCATGGGGGTCTGTATAGGGGTCTGAGCATGGAAGGGGGTGATCAGGCAGGGAGTGGGGGTAGGGGATACCTGGGGGTTCCCCCACTGATGCAGGGTGGGTTAAATGGAAAGAATCCCCAGGACATAATGTTAGGGCTTTTTATTGGCTTCTAGAGCCATTACTCATTTGTAAAGCCTAGTTTGGGTACCGCCCACACGGAAATATCTTGCTGACAAGCTAGGAACCGCCCCACCGTCTGACATAACCTGACAGATTTTCATATTAACAGCATGATCTACAAGAAAAAACAAAATATAAAATATGTAAATATAATATATAATATCATTTAGGAATCTCCCCAAGTAAATGCATTTTTATGTTCATCTCAAATATAAAAATTATATTAATACATATTTAAAAAATATATACATGTAACATTTTGGAAAAAAATAATTTTTAGGTTTGAAGCTTATGGAAAACTTTTAAACCAAAATGTCACTATTTATTTTCGGTTCACAAGTTATGGGCAAAACACTTTTGACATAACATCACAAATATCTTATGTTAGCCAGTCACAGAGAAACAACTTTAAATTAATATCAAGGCTGCAATAAAAATTTTTTTTGTTAAATAATGTAGGGTATATCATTAGATTTGCTGAAGCTACTTCATTACAGAAGAAAAAAATAATAATTATATATACATTAGCCAGCAGATTCTAGTCAATATTAAAAAAAGGCAGAGCAGCATTTATTGTATTTATTTTCAGCCACACCTTCATTATCCAGCAGCTGCTAGTCAATATAAAAACCGGAGCAGCATTTATTTTTAACAGCTTTAATTAAATTATAAACACAACTTGTAGAACAAAGTGCATTTCTTACATACACTGACAAACTACATTTTTCACAGGGTGATTTATTTCATATTACTATAGTTTGTTACACAGTTACATAGTTATTGAGGTTGAAAAAATACTTTTAGCCCAACAAGTTCAACCTTTTTAGATCTTATGTAATATGGGGATTATGTTTTAATTGCTAATTGATAGTTATTTTGCTCCAATGATGCTGTTTAGATATTAAACATTACAAACACCTTGTTACCCTGAGCTGTAAGGGGAGTATGTAATCTGCAAATAAATTGTTTGGAAATCCCTCTCAAAATACAAAATATGTGAAATAAACATACTGTATACATGGGGGCTTCTATCGCTCTTTTCCCTACCATAAATTAAATTATTGTTGTGGTAAACTATCTCCCCACAAAATCTACTACACAGACTAGGAACTGGCCCACACTGATGAGAGGCAATAACCTGGCTTGTGCATAATCCATCCTGGGCTTTGCTTGAAGCCGTATAATACATCAGCCATATGCATAAAATGAGCAATGTTTGAAGTGGTATTTGGATTAAGTGAAGCCTTTGTGGGCACATTTGCATATCCCTTCCCAGGTTCCCAGAATGCAGTGCAATGCAGTGTATTTCTTGGAATTCCAGGAAGGAAACAAGTTTGTTTTTACTTGATTTAGATGTTGAACACAAATGTACTATTTATTTATCTATCAAAGTGCCTGAAAACTTTCCCGTTTTATGGCCAGGCATTCTTTCTCCACTACTAAGTATCTCTTCTCCTGAGGTATCAGTTTTCTTCTGAGAAACAGTATTGGATGCTCTTCATTTTCTACCATCTATAATAAAACAGCACGTAAGCCCATTCCAGAAGCATTATTTTGTAGAATGGGGCTATTAAAACTAGATCTCAACAAAGTAACGACTTTAGATCTTTCACTGCTTCATCAGCTTCTTTGCCCTGCTTTACCAACTCAGATGTTCTAGCTTTTCTCAGATCCACCATTATTATTATTATTATTATCGTTTATTTATAACGAGCCGACATATTCCGTAGCGCTGTACATAAGATAAGTTCAAGATAAAGATACATACAAATTAAACATAGCAAAGCAAGGAGGGCCCTGTCTTTGAGCCTCAAATCCATAGTGTCCATAGTGCTTTCCCCAAAGCACCTTGTGGGATTGAAACTCGCAGACTTATCACCTAAAGGTATTGTGTGAGGAAAAGGAGGGAGAGAGAGGTGAGAGTGTGTTAGGGTGGAAGGTGATACGCTTCTTTAAAGAGATGTGTTTTTAGAGAGGTTTCGAGTGTTTTGAGGCAAGAGGATAATCTGGTGGAGCGAGACAAGGAGTTCCAGAGAATAGGGGCAACACGAGAAAAGTCCTGAAGGCAAGAGTGAGAGAAGGTGACAAGAGTTGTGGAAAGAAGAAGGTCATTTCACTATGGGGCATTCTTGTTGAGAAATGGGGAATAAATCTTCGATGGTAACCTACAATACCCAGAAATGCCCACAATTGGATTTCCCTCATATGTGGTAGCCTATCCTAGATTCTCTCCATAGCATTCAACTGTTGATTGACTAAGGTTATTCCCGCCATATGGCCCAGATAAATAGCTTTGCGCAAACCTTTAGCATATTTCATAGGGTTTACCATGACCTCTACCTGTCTCAGGGCACCCCATGCTGTTTTTACTTGAGTAAAAAGTGTCGCCCAAACAGGACAGTGGATAACTATGTCATCTAAGTAAGCTTATGAGTTTTAGTAAAAACTTACTTGGGATGGCATAACCTTTAATTTAGTTTGCAGAAGTCAATGCAGAATCTAACAGACCTATCAGGATTTAGAAGCCCCACTGTAAGACTGCAGCATTCACTTTGGGATTTCTTAATGATTCCAAGTTCCAGATATGAGTTTTACTTTTACATTTATCTCTACCCTTTTAACCTCAGCTATGCAATGGGCTTAACTCTTAGCCTTACACTTGGCCTAGTGATGATATATGGGTAAATGACAATAGTGCCGCCAGGCTGTGTAGATAAAACATCTTTGTTTTGTTCTATTATCTTATAACTTTCTAATTGTTCAGCCATCAACTCTGAGATACAAGCACATCCACTTGACTACATAGCAAACTGTATCACTGATATCTGCCAACCATTCAGCCAAACCTAAATCTACAGTATTCTTTCTTCATGGTTAAGGTTTTGATCTGCTCTGGGCGTCACCACCTCAGCTGCCTCACTTTATTATACACTACTACTATGGCCTCATAGATCTCAGAGGGACTTCATAGGCCATATATCTACATTTGGCTGTAGGTACAAGCATTAGCACTATGTCTCTAGATGAAGACATCCCTATTTGTGCATTACACATATTAAAGGTTTGCTGGTGTCTCTCAGCTTTCTCCATCTGACCTTGCTCTGGCTAATTTTTAGAGGTCCCACAAGATCTAAAGGGCTTCTCTCAAAATATTTGGTAATAGTATCAATGGTCACATGATCACATGATCTGTCAATACATATGCACATCTTTTTTGAAAGGCCCCAGTGGCTGCAAAACCGAAGCAAGAGGCACCACTAACCAAACACTGCCATGAATACCAAGGAACTCTTCCAACAAGTAACGGACAATGTTGTTGAGAAGTACAAGTCAAGGTTAGGTTATAAAAAAATATCCAAATCATTGATGATCCCCAGGAGCACCATCAAATATATCATAACCAAAGGGAAAGAGCATGGCACAACAGCAAACCGGCCAAGACACAGCCGCTTACCAAAACTCATGGAGCAGGCAAGGAGGGCATTAATCAGAGTGGCAGCACAGAGACCTAAGGTAATGCTGGAGGAGCTGAGAGTTCCACAGCAGAGACTGGATTATCTGTACATAGGACGACAATAAGCCATTCGCGCCATAGAGTTGTGCTTTATGTCAGAGTGGTCAGAAGTAAGCCATTATTTTCAGCAAAAAACAAAATGGCCCATTTTGAGTTTGCAAAAAGGCAAGTGGGAGATTCCCAAAATGTATGGAGGAAGGTGCTCTGGTCTGATGAGACTAAAATTTAACTTTTCGCCCATCAAAGAAAAAGCTATGTCTGGTGCAAACCCAATACGTCACATCACCCAAAGAACACCATCCCCACAGTGAAACATGGTGGTGGCAGCATCATTCTGTGGGGATGTTTTTCAGCTGCCGGGACTGGGAAACTGGTCAGAGTTGAGGGAAAGATGGATGGTGCTAAATACAGGGATATTCTTGAGCAAAACCTGTACCACTCTGAGCGTGATTTGAGGTTCACCTTCCAGCAGGACAATGACCCCAAACTCACTGCTAAAGCAACACTTGAGTATTTTAAGGGGAAACATGTAAATGTGTTGGAATGGCCTAGTCACAGCCCAGACCTCAATCAAATAGAAAATCTGTGGTCAGACTTAAAGATTGCTGTTCACAAGAGCAAACCATCCAACTTGAAGGAGCTGGAGCAGTTTTGCAAGGAGGAATGGGCAAAAATTCCAGTGGTAAGATGTGGCAAGTTAATAGAGACTTATCCAAAGCCACTTGGAGCTGTGATTTTTGCAAAATGTGGATCTACAAAGTATTGACTTTGGGGGGTGAATAGTTATGCACATTGACTTTTTCTGTCATTTGTTGTATGCTTCACAATAAAAAAAAAACATCTTCTAAGTTGTGGGCATGTTCTGTAAATTAAATGATGCAAATTCTCAAACAATCCATGTTAATTCCATGTTGTGAGGCAACAAAACACGAAAAATGCCAAGGGGGGTTAATACTTTTGCAAGGCACTGTAATATACAATACAACTTTACTTATAAAAAAAAAAACAAGAGGGGTTTTAATATTTTTTAAGAAAGAGTTAAAAATCCCTGAAGAATATGAGGAATTAGATGTTAATGAGAGATACCTTATTTGGACAGGTTTGACAGAAGGTCAGTTCTACTCACATTAAATGTATATGCACCGAATAAAGGCCAGGAGAAATTTTATAAATCTGTTATTAAACAATTTAGGAAATACACTAAAGGAAATATTATTATATGCGGTGATTTAAATATTATAATGGATCAAGATACAGATAGGAAATCGAGAGCTGATAGACCAGTAGATGTACAGATGTTAAATTCTATTAAACGAATGAACAAGTCTGTAGAAAGGAATAACTTATATGATATCTGGAAGATATTACACCCGGGAGAGAAGGATTTTACCTTCTTTTCCCACAGATACCAGCTCTTTAGAAGAATAGATTATTTTTTGACTGACTTGTAAGGCCTGAATGGAATTATTGACTCTCAAATTAAACCAATTATACATTCTGATCATGCTATGATTACACTAACATTGAAAACATTGCATGATCTTTTAAAAAATAAATCATGGAAATTGAACCCAGCAATTTTTGATGAAGATGAAGATAAAAACTTTATAAAACAGGAAATTAAATGTTTTTTTGTGTTTAATATTGACTCCACTCCATCTAAAATAAATATATGGAATGCCAATGAGTCTTTCATGAGAGGGGTATTAATAAAATTACAGAGCCACAAAAATAAAAATAAAGGTCTTCTATTGAGAATATTTTGGATAGAGAAATAAAGAAAACATTTGATAGTAATCTCTTACAACAGAAACAAGATATTGTTAAAGAAATAAAAAAATAATTCAATCAAAAATAGACTCTTCAATATGGTCAATTCAAGCAAAAACTATACCATTATGGAGAGAATGCGAGCAAACTACTGGCAAATAAATTGAAGAAAAAAGCATTTAATAATAAAATGGAACCAATAATGTATGGTAATGTGCTATATTCTAAACCAGAACAGACAGCAAGGGCTTTTCAAGATTATTATACAAAATGATATAATTTAAAGGATAATAAAGAATATGTTGAAGTACATCAAAAGATAATACAAGATTTTTGGGATGATTTAGAACTCCCAAGGATTTTGGACTTAGAACTGTTAGCTTTAGATAAACCAATTACTAGTTTGGAAATAATTGCGGTCATAAAGAACATGAAATTAACAACTTCTCTGGGTCCAGATGGCTTTTCTAACCACTACTATAAACTTTATCAAGATCTTTTATTGGAACCATGTAGCCAAGATTGGCCTTGATGGAGGTCAGTTTTCTTCTGCTCCATTTGCCTCTCCACAGACTCCTTGTGTTTTTGTTTTCCTTCTTGAACATCTTGACATGATTGCATACTTCCTTGTAATGATTTGTCACTGAATACCCATGTCCCTATGCCTCTAACATAGTGTTCCAAATGTGCTCTCTGGGAAAATGCAGTGCTATCTACTGATATACCCATATCACCAGCATCAATATCATCCGCTCCTTTGTTTAAGCAAAAGGTTAACCATGCTGACATTTGTCACACCAAATGTTATAAGAGCTAAGGTTCTGGTGTAGATGCCATACCTTCCCATGGATATGGATAGATGATCTGTGTTGATGAGTATTATTTGAGGTGTGTCTATCCCTTTAATAGTCATTGCATTAGAGAAGCAATTGTGATCCCTGAGTGTTTCCAGATTGGTATTAACTTCTTGCGTAGTGTGGAATATGTTCCCCTGGTACTTGATATATGTCATGTGGCAGTGTAATATTGCCAATAGGTAGATATGATGACGGCAAAAAATAAATAAATAATAATAATATATTAATATATATATATATATATATATATATATATATATATATATATATATTAGGAAAGAACCCATGCTCACAAAATACTTTGTACTCCGAATTCAGTCATGATAACAAAAAACAGAGTGTTCTGGTAATTTTTTTATTATTAGAGTTTATTTAGACAAAAATGTGGCTCAGTAGCAAAACATCCAAAATGGCTGCTACTGGCCGGCTGAACTGAACAGAAAAGTAAACAACCTAGCTCTATATACTCGTTTACATACTCCTCCATCTAGCAATATGGTGCAACCCACTAGCAACCAATGAAAGATTATTGCTATTAATATATCCAATCAATAATCTGCATGTGCAAATAGTGATGCCGCGAACATCAAATTTTGGGTTCGCGAACAGCGAATGTGAACTTCCATCAAATGTTCGCGAACGGGCGAACATCGGTGAACCCCATAGAATTCAATGGGCAGGCGAATTTCAAAACCCACAGGGACTCTTTCTGGCCACAATAATGATGGGAAAGTTGTTTCAAGGGGACTAACACCTGGACTGTGGCATGCCGGAGGGGGATCCATGGGAAAACTCCCACGGAAAACTACATCGTTGATGCAGAGTATGGTTTTAAGCCATAAAGGGCATAAATCACCTAACATTCCTAAATTGTTTGGAATAACATGCTTTAAAACATCAGGTATGATGTTGTATTGATCAGGTAGTGTAAGGGTTACACCCGCTTCAGAGTAACAGACCAATCTCCCTGTTTAATGCACCGCAAACAACGGCAAACAGTCCCTTTGCACAACCGCAAACTCCCCATTTGCACAAGGTTGGATAACAAGCTAGCCATGTCCCGTTCCTTGTCCTCACTGATGTCATTGAAGGTCTCTTCCTCCACCCAGCCACCAAGGGTCCCCGAAAGGTGACAACAAGCCCCCTGGGACGCCTGCTGTGTTTGGTCTTCCACCTCCTCAAAGCCACCTTGACTCCTCTTCTTCAGACTCCCAGAGTCTGGGGGCTTCCACTGCCCAGCATGGAAGATTATACACAGGTCAGAGTCTGGGGGCTTCCACTGCACAGCATGGAAGATTATACACAGGTCAGAGTCTGGGGGCTTCCACTGCACAGCATGGAAGATTATACGCGTTGCCTCTGTCTGCGTTATTATAAGGTGTGTACTGTTAAGTAGCACTATTCCTATCGGTTAATCCCTGTTGCGTCCACTATTAGGGGACGTGTATATGGCATTGATTTTTAAAACAGGGAGATGGAAAAAGATGCTTGGTCGGTCCTCCCACTTCAAATTTGGAGCACTGCACGTGCAATCTAAGGTGCCACCAGATATGAGTGTCACTGTGCTCTGGCAAAAGTTGGCAGAGTAGGCGCCGTAGGCCTCACACACACGCCTGTAGGCAGGCAACTGATATTCAATCGATTACAGTCAAAAAAGTGTTGTTTTATGTCACTGTACACTACGGTTGCACCAGATATGACGTATCACTGTGCACTGGCAAAAGTTGGCAGAGTAGATGCAATAGGCTTCACACACACGCCTGTATGCAGGCAATTGCTATTTAATCTAATACAGTCAAAAAAGTGTTGTTTTATGTCACTGAGCACAATATAAGCTGTGAGCCTGACACAGGCAGGCAACTGAAATTCGATTACAGCAAAAAAATGGTTGTTTTCAATGTATGTTACATCACCAGGTATGAGTAGGGAAAATAAGCACAATTTAAGCTGTTAGGTGTTAGCCTGTCACACACACACGCTGGCAGGCAGGCATAGATTACACAAAAAAAATTTCTAAAATAAAATAAATGATGTTCAAAGTTTCCTCAATGATAAATTATTGGGTGCGAACCGAAAAGCGCATGTGTTTGCCGTACGCGGCGAACGCGAACATGCGAAAATCGCTGCGAATAGTTCTCCGGTGAACTGTTCGGGACATCACTATGTGCAAATCATGCAGTGAAAGCATGCCCCTAGATGCGCATAAAACATTGTCAGATATGACATCCTGATAATTCCTGAGCTATGCCCTTGTATATGACTGAAAACATATTGAGGACTAAGTACTGTTTCAGGGCTAAAGTTCACAAGTGTTAAAAAAGGGATGAATGGTATATATTGAATTGCAACAAAAAGAGGGAACAGCCTTACAAATAATATCTAACACTCACAGAAGCTCAAATGTTGACTTTATATATACTGTGGGCCTCATTCTATTACCGGCCGTAGGAGATGCGGGGCCGCAAGGACCGGCCGCAAGCTATTCTGCTATTCTATTCCCCTCCGGACGGGGATTCCGGCAGGCTTGCGGCTGACGCCTTGCTATCCCTTGCGGCCGCACGCGCCGCAGGAAAGCCTTTCATCTAAAACGGCCGCAAGAGTTTCGGCCGCAAGAAAAGCCCGGTTGCTATTCTATTGCTCCGGGAACCATCTCTGCAAGGCTAAAAGCGAGCCGCAGCTTACTTGCAGGAAAAAGGTCCCGCTAGCACCAATTAAGCACATTATAAAGCCAAAATAAAGCCATCCTGCACTCTGAGGAGACTAAAAAGTGATTGTAGGTGTTAGCAAAAATAGCACAACATTACCCTACACTCAAATCCGTAAAAAACATATTTTTTAATTTATGTCGCATATCCATGTAAAAAGTCCCGAGGGCTTGGAGCACCTCAGACCCGGCCACGCTGCGGCCGGAAAATAAACAGTTAATGTAAACTCGGATTTGGGCTGATGTGCAAGCTTGAGAGTGGGTTACTATTAATCCTCATGTCCCCCAATATGATCCCTAGCATTTACAGAGCTTTACAGTGCTGTCTTGAATTTATTTTTTACTTTAAAGATTTCTGAGCTTACGGCCGGTTGAAAAATATACGGCCGGCCGTAAGATGAAATCCTTGCAGCCTCGCAGCCTTGCGGCCATTTTACGGCCGATAATAGAATGAGGCCCTGTATATATATATATATATATATATATATATATATTGTTGTGGAAATAATACATATATCCTTACATTATTTAGTATATATATATATATATCTATATATATATATCACATATATAGTTGTGAGCAGGCGAGCCTGCTCAAGCCGTTTCTCACGCTTGCGGGCTCGCGCAGCTGTGTCGTGTAACGCAAACTTTACAACAACATACGAGACACGTTACCACTCATTACGACCTCGCAAAAATCGGCCACAACCCGCGGACAGGAAAAAATGAAAAACACAATAAATACACACAACACATACATAAAAAGCTTACCTACAGCAAGAGGGAGCATCCAGGACCTCAAAAAATTAAGTTACACCTTAATTTAACTCAAAATAAAAGAGTTTAGACACTCAAAAATTCTCAAAGCAAGAGAAAAAATTGCCGCCGAACAAAACGAAAACGAGGCTACAGCACTCTAAGCACGCAAAACACCACAAGAAACACGCAAAACACCACAAAACACCTATGGATATTCCGCTACAGACGCATACCACACATTTGCCGCCATTTTAATGCGGAAGTACACAGCTATGCTAACGGTTTGGTCTTGCGCACACACACTATTACACTGCACACATTCATCACGCTTACACAGCAGCTCCACACCACTAATACTCCAGCAACATCAAAACAGATTGTCAGCTCTTCAACAGAATGCTTCCTGCATATATTACTTCAAAATAGGTAAAGTAGATTAATTTATTAATGTATTATTTATTTCATTATTATACACCAAACAGCATTAGCTCACTTACAATGTAATTGCGGGCATTTTTTTTTTTTTTTTTTAATATTTATTTTTCATTATTGCAAAAACAGATTTCAACATATTACAATAACATAGTCAAATAATTTTACAACAACAATTTATAAATTATCCTCTCTGCCATTCATACTCTTTCATTCGCCATTCAACCCTTCTGACGTTTAAATGTTGATATTTGTGTCTTGTTTTTGGTCCCAAATTTTCCATTTTAGTATGTCACCGTTAATAAAACCTTTTTGTTCATAATCTTTCTCTAGTTCTCGTATGTATTTTATTTTCCAAACGATATCGAAAAAGTTTGGAGCAGTTTTGGCTTTCCAGTTGGTAATTAGGATATTTTTTGCTACTGAGAAAGTCAAAATCGCAAAGGCCTTTTCCTCTAAAGTGAAATCGTTCGGAAAAATATGCAGCAAGCTGCATTCTCCCTTAAACGGGAATTGCTTTCCCACAGTGTTAAACAAAAATGTATAGCAACTTTTCCAAAATGGCTCTAATCTCGGGCATTCCCACAGAATATGCAGCAAATGGGCGGTGTTGCCACAGTCCCTCAAACACATTTTTTCCATGGCATTATGGGAGATTTGAGCGATTTTAACGGGTGTAAAATACCAGTGATTAATTATTTTAAAAAATGTTTCTGTATATGTTGTTTGTTTGATAAATCTGTTTGTTAATTTTAAAGATGTCTCCCAGTCTTTAACCTCTAACACTATTTTAAAGTTCTGCTCCCATTGCTCCATACCTTTGGTTTTGGGTTTTTGTGTAATTGCCGTCATTTTTTGACGGGCAATTCGCTAGTATATATATATATATATATATATATATATATATATATATATATATATACTAAATAATGTATATATATATATAAAGTCCACATTTGAGTTTCTGTGAGTGTTACATATTATTTGTAAGGCTGTTCCCTGTTTTTGTTCTTGCAATTCAGTCATGTACTGTGTCTTTAATTGCTTTATGAATCTTTCAGCAACAGTATTAATATTAACCTATGCATGACCAATCCAAAATGTATTTATTTATTTATTTTTATTTTTGTTATCTATTTGTACCTTGGAGACTGTTGTGCAATTTATTGTAATGTATTTATATGCTTTGCCATGTGTTTAAAGTACAGTAGTGTGTGTTTAATTGCTGTTACAGTTGCAATAAGTGTTTGAAAAAGTTCTTGTGAGTCCCATTTAGTACAAATAACATTTTTGACACAAACTTTGTTTAATTTGCAGTTTAGATTTGAAAAGCAATCTATACCTACTTGTCTAATAGAATATCAATTTTGTATAATTTTAATTATTTCGTTAATTTCCTAGCTGTGCTAAAATTAATAAGAGTTTTATGGGTGGATTTGAGGCTTTGGCTGACCAATAGTGATTGTGGGCGGGTAACTCGTAATCGGATTGCAAGTAGCTAATAGAATTTGTGGCATGATAAGCGTGGGTTTAAGTGTGTATAAAATTACAAATTGGACAATAGAATGTGGCCCCTAATCGGTGGGATCCATTGATTGACTGTCCAGCTGGTACCTCCTTGTGAAACTAATATGAGAATGACTGATTTTGGACTTATCCTATTAATGTAAATATGAATTTGGCTAAATTTGTATAGTGAAAAGAACAATGAAATCCAGGATTCAAAATATGCATTTTTGAATATTTCACTTTTACATAATAGATTTTCTATTATTTTGGGAACCATATCCCCTCTAGATTGTGAGTTTACAAGAATAGAGCCCTCATAGTCCACTAATACTACTAACACAATACTACAACTACTACTACTACTACTACTACTACTAATAATAATAATAATAATATTAATAATAATAATTATAATGATAATAATTTTAGAAAGAAATATGGTCTTTAATTTGCAACAAATAATAGTCAGTGATCCTGCATTGTGTTCTATAAAACTTTTCTGTTGCAGGGTGTTTTCTTTGTTTTAAAGTGTCAGCCTTGGCAAGTGAAACTAAACCAGGTCCCATTAAAACATATTTTTATATTTTTTACATTCTAATTAAAATATCCTGAAGGCAGGGTTTCAAATGCAGATGACAATTTTTAGCCATTAAAGTTTTATTGTTTCTTTAGTATTATCTATATTTATATCATATTGATAACTATTATTTATTTACTAGTCACTTGCCCGTCAAAAAATGACGGCAATGATATGTGTATGTTTGGAAAGTTGTTTAATTATTAATATCCGTATTTGACATTTCAGGAACCGTTTCTAAATCGTTTGTGTGCTTATTATCTTTTTTTGGTGTATCTTCAATTTTTGCAGTTGATAGTCTTTTGCTTGCAATTCTTTTGCGTTCTTTTTCTCATCAAATTTCTTTCTCCTCTGGTGTCTGCTGGTTGGCCCATCTCCGTTGTTGTTCTCTAGCTTGCCGTCTTATCTTTTCTTGTTTGCTCACGTTAGTAGCCTTATTAATCTGTAAAAGAAAATAATGTATATTTAGTTTAGTTTGAGATTTTAAGTTTGTTTTTTACATTTTTTATTATCAACAGTTTGTTTCTATGTGCTTGTAGTTCATTGTAGCGTTAGTTTCTTTGTATTGTTAAATAACAGTTTTTCTTATTTTGGATATAATCGCAATGGTTTTCGCATTATCCTGTTTTGTGTCTACCACTTTTGCTATGCTAATTCAGGCTTCTTTGTAAGCCTTATTGCTTCTTAAACAGTAAAGAAGAATATTAATTTACTTTGTTATGTGTTTGTGTGATTTTTGGTATAATCCTATTTTGTGTCTACCATATGTTGCATACTTTATTTGCTTAATAAGTCTTTTTTACGAAGGTTAAATGTTTTTGTACAGTGAAATTGATTTTTTGGGGTATTTTGGATTTGTTGGCAATGTTTTTAGCATGATCCTGTTTTTAGTCCAACACTTTTGGGATGCTTTTTTAGGCTTCTTTGTAAGGCTTATATGTTCTTCAACAGTAAAGAAGAATATTATTTAACTTTTCTATGTGTTTGTGTGATTTTTGGTACAATCCTGTTTTGTGTCCATTGTATGTTGCATACTTTATTTGCTAAATTAGTGTTTTTTATGAAGGTTAAATGTTTTTCTACAGTGAAAATGAATGTTTTTAATATTTTGTATCTGATGGCAATGTTTTTAGCATTATCCTATTTTGTGTCCACCACTTTTGGTATGCTTATTTAGGCTTCTTCTTAAGGCTTATAGGTTCTTAAACATTAAACAAGAATATTAATTTACTTTGCTATTTGTTTGTGTGATTTTTTGTACAATCCTATTTTGTGTCTACCATATGTTGCATACTTGATTTGCTTAATTAGTGTTTCTTATGAAGCTTTAATGTTTTTCTACAGTGCAAATTAATGTTCTTTCTATTTTGGATATTATGGCAATGTTTTTATCATTATCCTATTTTGTGTTCACTACTTTTTGGGTGCTGCATTTGTTATATTGGCAGGCATTAAACGTATATAGTTCGTTTATTTTTTGTACTTGTTATACTTTACCTTGATTGAAGTGTGGAATGACAGAGTGTCCCCTCCTGGCAATCTTAATCCGCCGGTCTTCTTGTAGTGTCTGTATGAAAAAGAAAGTGAAATGGTTAATTGTATATTTCTTCTTTTTGATTTAGCAAAGCATGGTCTTTTTCAGCATGTAATGTATTTTTCTATCTTACCTCTTCTTCTTTGTTGGTGTTCTTAAAAAGGGATTGTGGTTCACAATGCATGGTGCAAATTCTTGAGTGACGCTGTTGATGCAGAGTCTGTTTGAATAGTAAAAAAAGGAGATCAAAGATTGAGCTTTAGGTGAGATATTGAATTACAATAAATTAATGTCCTTTAAATGTACTTCTTTAATTAGTTTCAATTAACATTAGTTTGTTTTAGGGCCTACACACTTAAATGTGCATGTGACATATCACTATACATGAATCACATTTTAATAGTTACATTTTTTTTTTTTTTAATGTCATTTAAATATACTTGTTTAATTAGTTTGGGTTAAGATTAGTATGTTGCACGGGCGATACACATAAATGTGCGTGTGACATGTCACTATACAGGAATTACATTTTCATACTTAAACTTTTTTTTTTTTTTGTCCTGTCTTGATAATAAAATGTAATATATTATAGCTTACCTCTCAGTTCTTATTTGCACAATGTAAAGTAGGAAATTAGGAAACAATTCTCTTCTCAAGTAACAGCAGCAGTTAACTATCCAGTCAATCCGTTTATCACCTGAGTAGAAATGTAGAATTTTCTGGAAAGTAGGCAGTATTTATAAACTTTCAAGTGCCTCACACCGTTAGTACGCAATACGCATGCGCTTTTTGCGTTCCAGCTTAAAATTTGCGTTCCATCCGCCATTTTGTGCATAGTAGTGTTCAAAATGGTGGTTAATATCAGTGTGGTACGTTCCGCATAGTATGTGTTTCAGTCTTGCGAGTCACTGTAGTATCGTTACGTCTGAAGCCTTGTTTTCGTTTTGTTCGGCGCCCATTTTTTCTCTCGCTTAGGTGATTTTCGGCAGGTTAAACTCGTTTTTTTGTATTTAAATGGACGTGTAAATTAACTTTTCAAGGTGCCGGATGCTCCCCCTTGCTGTAAGTAAGCTTTTTATGTGTTTGTTGTGTTTATTTCTTGTGTTTCTGTTGTTTTCATGCGCACCGTTTTCGGCCGGTTTTGCGTGTTGGGAATGGCTCGTTTCGCGTCCGTATTTTTTTGCGATGCGGCCGTATTTTTTTTGCGAGGGACGCATTTGTTTTTTACGTGTACGATGCAGTTGTTTTTTTTCTAAGTCGTGCGAGGCGCCTTTGATTTATCTTTTTTGTTAAGTCTTGCGTGTGTGTGTTGCCGTCGTTGGACCTTCCACCACCGCAAATGCGGACAAACACAGCCGAGGTTGGATACTCCACCACCGCAAATGCGGCACCTCGCTTCACAAGGATCCGTATTTGCGGGGACGCTGGGATGCTCCACCACCGCAAAAACATTTGCGGAAACAGCCCGTATGCTCACAACTATATATGTGATGCTTACAGTTTATATTGACATTCAGAGAGAGTTATAAAATAAAGTAACCAAAATCAATATGATATGTGATACAATATGACATAAAAAAAGTTACACACATATACAAATTACCATAAAGTGAAGTAATCCCAGTTTTCCCATAACTTGCCATTTACCAGTTCTTACACATTCGCTTTGCTTGCAGACAACAGTAGTGTGACTATCTAGACCACAGGTTAACAACCCACAGGGACCATGGGGTTCTTGAAAATCTCGGCACCAGCACACTGATATCTGGCTTCTGTATCGGTCAGAGTTTCTGTATCAGGAATCAGCACTTCCAGGCTACCAAGTGACTCCAGACCTGCTTCTCTTATGGGACTTGATAAGACTTGTTACAGCCAAACAGGATCCTACAGAGCCTCATAGTACTTCAGTATTCATGTTTCATGAGTTTCAGTAACCTTCAAGTTACTTGCAGGGTGGAGATAGGACCAGTTGCAAGTATCACTGCCACTCAGGAGACCAGGATCAAATAAGAGAACATACCATTTCTATATGTTCAAACAGCAAACTTATTTATTCTGCAAATCCAATTTATTAAAAGGGGTAGAGTGCAGGGGGGTGTACACAACTACTGCAATTAGAGGGAGTGGCAGACAAGTACAGGAGATTGACACCCCTGGGGTCTAGCAGTACCTTGATAGCTGGCACCTGAAAACAATATGAATAAAGTGTCTAATACACATACCACTGTCTCTAGCTTGTCTGAGTGGTTAAGACCTTGATTAGAGCACATGGCAGATGTAATTAACTTAACTGGCCAACAATGGGTCAAAACAGTTAACAGTACAATAGAAGCGTTATCACTAGTTCCTGTCTGCTCATTGTAGACTTCAAAAGAGTTTCAACACATTTTGTTTAACTCCATCATGACTACTCAGTTAAGTTCTTGACCAGCTCAATGTACTTACAAGGCCTACAGCCACAGTTTCACATTACATGTCACACTGAAAACAGTAATATAACATGGGGAATTACAGAAAGTATACAGGATTAGGCAGGGTCACATGCCATAAGACCACATGAAGCATGGTGATACACTCTGTCTTGGGGCTATTCTCCCCATTACCACCAGCCCTCATTTCCCATGTGGCAATATAATTCCCTTACCAGTTGATTGGCATGTAGTCTAGTGGCTCGAGCCATGCTAGTGGCTCTTGGAGAAGGTATTTTCCAATAGTCAGCCTGTCCTTTATGGTGGTTCAATAAGCCAAGATCCAGGCCCTGGCAAGGGGTCCATGACAAGTAGTAATAAATTGTATATTACTGAGTATGTTGATATAAATTGAAAAAAGAACTGCTGAGATTCATCATGGATGTTTCATGACTTTACCTGTCTCTTAATACTGGAAACCAAAATTGACAAAAAATTGCTAAAGTTAGTAATTTTTAGTAATAAGAATTACAGAAATAAAACAACAGCTAAAGGTACGTTTTTAGTTAGGTATTCATTATTAAAAAAGTTCCTATTTCTATCCACTGATTTATAATATAAATATTCAATATTATACTTACTTCCGGAAATTAGAATGTAAACCTCAAGATGATCAATGAGTGATACATGGTCAGACAGAAACTTGTGTCTAGAGAGGTGATGGCTGCCCTTCAATGCTTAGAGACTTGCTGTGGGTGGAGACAGACAACTAAGAGCAACATCTACACTTACTCATATGTCATTATCTAGCACCGATGACATAATAAAGCACGGAGAAAATGTATATTTAATACGGTTACATGTTATTTTAAGGGATATTTATATAGAATTATTATTAGTAATATTATTATACATTATAATACTTAGGGCTATTATAGTTATTCCATAGCTAGAAGATGTCAGGTGATGAAAGTAGAACATTTGTACTTTTGACATTATTTTACTGTAACACAAAATTACATCGAAAAATTACATTGCAAAAACACAACCTGGTTTATTGATATGAACAGGCAAACTAATCACAGCAAAACATTTTAATATATTTTTCATAATTCTAAAACTACTTTGAGGTTTCTTTGTTTTTTCTTGTTATGTGTCCCCTGGTGTTCAGCTCAGGTCTTAGCAATATAATATAACATTTGGGGAAGAATATACAGCCCAACAAACCTGCACTTGATGCCAAGATGGCAAATATCTCCACGGCCACTATGTATTTGCCCTTAGTGCTGAGATAGGCCGGGATGAAGGAGATCCAGACACTGCAGAACACCAGCATGCTGAAGGTGATCAGCTGAGCCTCATTGTAAGTGTCTGGTACCTTCCTTACTAGGAAAGCAACAAGGAAACTCAGAGCAGATAACAATCCAATATAACCAATCACAATATAGAATGCAATGACCGAGCCCTCATTACACAGTAATATCATTTTACCAGTGACAGATTTTGTGTCATAGTCTGGATATGGAGGGGAACGTACCAGCCACACACTACATACAGCAACCTGTACTAGGGTGGAGACAAGGAACACACATATGGACACTCTGCTCCCCATAAATTGTCTAAATTTGCTATCTGGCTTTGTTGCTTTGAAGGCAATGACAACTGTGATAGTTTTTGCCAGAACAGAAGAGACAGCGGCAGCAAAAATGATCCCAAATCCAGTTTGACGCAGATGGCAGGTCATAGCTCCGGGTTGTCCAATAAATAAAAAGGAGCAGAGGAAGGAGAACATGAGGGACACGAGGAGGATGTAGCTGAGATCTCTGTTATTGGCTTTGACCACAGGTGTGTTCCGGTGTAATACAAACAGTCCCAGCACTACAGCTGTTATTACACTAAATACAATAGATGCACAGGCCAGGGCTGCACCTAATGGTTCTCCATACGTCAGGAGCTCGATTATCCTTGGGATACATCTGTCTCTTCCATCATTGGACCACTGATCTTCAAGGCAAGGAATGCAATTGTCCATGTCTGTCAATGTAAAATATTATAATTTATCAGCCTGTTAGCTGGAGACAGATTTAAAACATATATCATAAATTATTTTTGCATTATATCCCTGTAAAGTTTTGGTAACCCTATTTTTTTAGGAAGTACTCAAATACCTTATTTTGTAATATCATAAGACTAAAAGTATTAAGTCATGCAAATTATACCAAGGACTGCAATAGGTAACTCCATAGGTACCCAGTTGTCTCAGTTTGATGGTATATTGTAACATGGGATTTATTTGTGTGATTAGTGTAACCTATCTCAGGTCTCAATTACACGAGTCCAGCAGAAATCCTCACCAGGCTGCTATATCTCAGTGGATAAATTAAGTGGAAAATAATGTGAATGTTCACTCCAACCTGCGACTCTCATATTGACAACATCTCTCTCTCACAAAAAACAGAAACAATCACCTAATCTTGGGCCATGTGGTTTGTATGCTGAGCATGACATAGTCTGTTCACCCCTTGGGATCAATTTACACCTTACTAATAATGTTTGTGCATGGTCTTCTTAGTTTGTATAATTTTCTTTAATTTAAATTGAGTGAATGTAATGTTCACGTACTTAGTGGTGGGGATTTCTGCCCTATGGGTGATGCCCACTGTACTAACCATTAAGTGATATGTAAAGGTGTTAGGACAATAACATACAACACATTGCTGTTTTTTCTTGGGATTAAACATATACATTACTGTTTAGACACATCACATTAGATCTCTGTTATGCACATATTACATTACAGGGGATTGGCATTGCATGGTTCGACATGATGACTTTTGAGGGGATTATAAAGTTGTTTGTAGGTCAGACTTGAAGGTGTCCATCTCTATAAATTGGTATTGGATATGTTTGATGTAACGTTAGTTGTGTGGCAGTGTGTAATGGTGTGAACAGGTATGTGACTTTGTTACTGTGACTTAGTTAATTGTTCTTTGATATTTATTGATGTTGAAGGCTCAGGTGACAATGTAAAAGGCTTTTTATGTTTTAGGATGCCTAGGCCTCTGTTTATCAAGGTCACATAAAAGGCTCTATTATGTTTTCTTTTATTATTCACAAAACCATATGAAGATGATATGAATCTCAGTAAATGGAAGAATAAGTCGTCTGACCTGCTATTCATTTTTAATTATAAATTCAGTTTTTCTGTTGACTAAGAACTTAAACTTATAATAATCTTCTGTTGAACTATGAACATTTTGATCACCATCGTCCTGCCAAGTCTTGTCATTTTATATTAGGTATACATTTTATATCTGGATGGATAAAATGTCTTTATTCATTATGTTGGCTGAAAGCTTGTTTAGGAGTTTGTCCAAATGGGGAGAGCAAGCCAGAATAGGAGCGTGACTATCTAGATGTCTTGTGAGAGTCCTGACGACCCTGAAAAGTGATTACACAGAGCAATAGTTAGAGGCAGAACTGAGTCAGATGAGGGTTTCCTAATAGTGGGTGTAATTATGGCATGTTGTAAGGATGATGGAAACTTGTCACTGCCTCTTAATTAGAGGTTCAATAGATGTGTGAGAGCTGGGATTAATGTGGAAGATAGACACCCTATCACTCAGGCCTTCTTACAAGTCTTTCACCTGTCTTGTTAGAGATCTCACCCTCCAGACATGGGACACAGTCATAGCAGCAGCTCGGCTCTCCATCCCGACTAGATTTTCTATGTCCAGGTTCGCAGGTGTCACTGCATTGAGATACAGGCATCTGCCATTGTAAGAAGGAAAAAGTCTTATGTTGGGATTTCCTAAATCTGCATCATTATATTATAATAAATGTAAATAAAAAATAAACCAAACAGTTTATATTTTCTGAATTGAAAAAGAAACTGATAGAAAAACACATCAAATAAAGATAATGGTAGTGATATCACAAAATGAATACTTTTTCTGAAACATGAAAGATAAGTAGCTGTGATACAGAGATCATTAAACCCTTGCTAATATTAATGTGGATTTAATAGAATTAAACAGTACATAAACCCAATGAATGGCACACCATATGAAACTACTGCTTAAACCAATGGGATTTGATTAAAAAAGTCAAAATTATAAATAAAATGCTTGAGATTAAATAATTATATTCTTATATTTTAAAGTGACTTGAAAAAACATTTTCTCCAAAAGTGCATTATTAAAACTGTAACTCTATACCCCCAACTAAACTCAACTTTTTTTTCTTTTTATTCTAAAAGGAGTGATTTATGCAAATCTTTAAAAGCATGTATTCCATGTTTAGGCAGTTGAGCTGGTATCGTGGGCTGGGAAATGAAGGTAAAATAATTTTTGAAGAACCATCTCCATCTTCTAAGAAACAAAACAGAGTTTTATTGCATATCTCAAATTCTGTATAAAAAACTACTCAAAAGTTGTGGCATTAGTAACAACCTTCATTAAATCAACGATATCAATTTATTGTACACCTGAAGCTCAGTCATTGATATTTATAAATCATTCTAGGAGTCACTACCTCAATACCAACCACTAATTTCATCATCAATTTTAAAAATAACCTACGCATTCATAAACTGACATTTTTCACCACCAGTACTTAAACAGTCATTTCTGCAGGGGCTCAGCCCATGACACTGTGCATCATAACATCCACCTGAGCAGAAGCACTGACCAATTGACCTCTTTCCCCCACCATTTATCTTAGTTTCCTTTACCTAGAGACCTAGATCCTCAAACTACCAAAAGTCTCCTGCCGTTGAACTTAT
>CM050163.1:3201962-3204462 GCA_027410445.1 Discoglossus pictus
TAACCCTAACCCTAACCCTAACCCTAACCCTAACCCTAACCCTAACCCTAACCCTAACCCTAACCCTAACCCTAACCCTAACCCTAACCCTAACCCTAACCCTAACCCTAACCCTAACCCTAACCCTAACCCTAACCCTAACCCTAACCCTAACCCTAACCCTAACCCTAACCCTAACCCTAACCCTAACCCTAACCCTAACCCTAACCCTAACCCTAACCCTAACCCTAACCCTAACCCTAACCCTAACCCTAACCCTAACCCTAACCCTAACCCTAACCCTAACCCTAACCCTAACCCTAACCCTAACCCTAACCCTAACCCTAACCCTAACCCTAACCCTAACCCTAACCCTAACCCTAACCCTAACCCTAACCCTAACCCTAACCCTAACCCTAACCCTAACCCTAACCCTAACCCTAACCCTAACCCTAACCCTAACCCTAACCCTAACCCTAACCCTAACCCTAACCCTAACCCTAACCCTAACCCTAACCCTAACCCTAACCCTAACCCTAACCCTAACCCTAACCCTAACCCTAACCCTAACCCTAACCCTAACCCTAACCCTAACCCTAACCCTAACCCTAACCCTAACCCTAACCCTAACCCTAACCCTAACCCTAACCCTAACCCTAACCCTAACCCTAACCCTAACCCTAACCCTAACCCTAACCCTAACCCTAACCCTAACCCTAACCCTAACCCTAACCCTAACCCTAACCCTAACCCTAACCCTAACCCTAACCCTAACCCTAACCCTAACCCTAACCCTAACCCTAACCCTAACCCTAACCCTAACCCTAACCCTAACCCTAACCCTAACCCTAACCCTAACCCTAACCCTAACCCTAACCCTAACCCTAACCCTAACCCTAACCCTAACCCTAACCCTAACCCTAACCCTAACCCTAACCCTAACCCTAACCCTAACCCTAACCCTAACCCTAACCCTAACCCTAACCCTAACCCTAACCCTAACCCTAACCCTAACCCTAACCCTAACCCTAACCCTAACCCTAACCCTAACCCTAACCCTAACCCTAACCCTAACCCTAACCCTAACCCTAACCCTAACCCTAACCCTAAACCCTAACCCTAACCCTAACCCTAACCCTAACCCTAACCCTAACCCTAACCCTAACCCTAACCCTAACCCTAACCCTAACCCTAACCCTAACCCTAACCCTAACCCTAACCCTAACCCTAACCCTAACCCTAACCCTAACCCTAACCCTAACCCTAACCCTAACCCTAACCCTAACCCTAACCCTAACCCTAACCCTAACCCTAACCCTAACCCTAACCCTAACCCTAACCCTAACCCTAACCCTAACCCTAACCCTAACCCTAACCCTAACCCTAACCCTAACCCTAACCCTAACCCTAACCCTAACCCTAACCCTAACCCTAACCCTAACCCTAACCCTAACCCTAACCCTAACCCTAACCCTAACCCTAACCCTAACCCTAACCCTAACCCTAACCCTAACCCTAACCCTAACCCTAACCCTAACCCTAACCCTAACCCTAACCCTAACCCTAACCCTAACCCTAACCCTAACCCTAACCCTAACCCTAACCCTAACCCTAACCCTAACCCTAACCCTAACCCTAACCCTAACCCTAACCCTAACCCTAACCCTAACCCTAACCCTAACCCTAACCCTAACCCTAACCCTAACCCTAACCCTAACCCTAACCCTAACCCTAACCCTAACCCTAACCCTAACCCTAACCCTAACCCTAACCCAAACCCTAACCCTAACCCTAACCCTAACCCTAACCCTAACCCTAACCCTAACCCTAACCCTAACCCTAACCCTAACCCTAACCCTAACCCTAACCCTAACCTAACCCTAACCCTAACCCTAACCCTAACCCTAACCCTAACCCTAACCCTAACCCTAACCCTAACCCTAACCCTAACCCTAACCCTAACCCTAACCCTAACCCTAACCCTAACCCTAACCCTAACCCTAACCCTAACCCTAACCCTAACCCTAACCCTAACCCTAACCCTAACCCTAACCCTAACCCTAACCCTAACCCTAACCCTAACCCTAACCCTAACCCTAACCCTAACCCTAACCCTAACCCTAACCCTAACCCTAACCCTAACCCTAACCCTAACCCTAACCCTAACCCTAACCCTAACCCTAACCCTAACCCTAACCCTAACCCTAACCCTAACCCTAACCCTAACCCTAACCCTAACCCTAACCCTAACCCTAACCCTAACCCTAACCCTAACCCTAACCCTAACCCTAACCCTAACCCTAACCCTAACCCTAACCCTAACCCTAACCCTAACCCTAACCCTAACCCTAACCCTAACCCTAACCCTAACCCTAACCCTAACCCTAACCCTAACCCTAACCCTAACCCTAACCCTAACCCTAACCCTAACCCTAACCCTAACCCTAACCCTAACCCTAACCCTAACCCTAACCCTAACCCTAACCCTAACCCTAACCCTAACCCTAACCCTAACCCTAAC
>CM050163.1:3209462-3349462 GCA_027410445.1 Discoglossus pictus
GTTCTTGAAACAGCTGTAAAGATCTAACAAAGAGTGTTGTATGTGCACTTAAGCAATAGTGCTTTGCGTTTGTGAGGACTTAAGTAAGCATGCTGGGTATTTGTAGACATAAGAAAGAGTGTTTTGTGTGGGTGTTTGCATGTACAGTGGATATAAAAAGTCTACACACCACTGGTAAAATGTCAGTTTTCTGTGCTGTAAAAAAATTAGACAAAGATAAATCATTTCAGAAATTTTTCCACCTTTAATGTGGCCTATAAACTGTACAACTCAATTGAAAAACAAACTGAAATCTTTTAGGTAGAGGGAAGAAAAAAGTGGCTACCGTTAGCCAGCTCCAAATGACCTCTCATGGCCAATGGCCAATCATTAAGGGGAACTGTGTGTGAACAAATAGTCCCCTCCCAGGTCCGCCCACTAGGCGAGGCCAACTAATTCATTTGGGCTCTGAATCTCCAGGGCAAAGCATGTCTTGGCTCTCCTGTGCCCATGCTAGGAAGGCTGAGAAGCCTCAGGCCATCCCATTGTTTCTGGGTGCCTGCCTGTCTGCTCTCCAGCTGTGAGCTCCCCATTGTGTAGTTCTCTGCTGGACACTTAGCTAATGGGATTAACAGGCCTTTGGGAACAAAGGAGGTTTTGGCTGTATTCAATGGGCTTCCCCTCTACAATATAATAACATACTAATATAATAACATACATTCATATTTACAAATACAACACAATGTTTCACCCACATACAACCAATATATCCCATTAGATCCCTCACAGGATACCCATTACAATGAGCCTAAACATGGAAGGGATGGGAATATGCTAAGGGATAAACTTATAATACTTTATCCCCTAGACCACAACATAACAATATATCCATAATACAATATACAATATAATACTAACATATTATAACCCATAACATCATACATACAGTGGGTCTCCTAAACCCAGAACTCTTGCTCTCCATATGGCATCAACTGTGGATGATATACCAGCCCCAAGATGGCGGCTATTGGTATATAACAGTCCAGTCCCAATATAGGCCACTGCTGATTCATGACACTGAACCCTTGTTCCTGATGTACTCTCCTTAGAAGAGAGAGCTTCCCCACACGATCCTGGATGCTGGAGATTCATACAGGGTGGAAGGAAGACGGCGCGGCTCCAGTAAAGCTACGGCGGTTGTGGAGTCTGTGGTGGTTGTGGTGTCCGGTGTGGTGCTTGTAGGCCTCGACGCAAACTAGGACGCGTCCATCAACGGAGGTACCCGGTCGGGGTGCCAGTAGATCCGATAATAGTACACCTTGACCACTGACACTGGTCACAGCTAAGCATTTATTGTGAGATGACACATCATTGCCCGGTCATGGCCAGTGAGATATCCTGAGAACTAGCTAATGGTTAGTAATGCTTGTAGATGGGAATCAGGTCATATTGTCATATTGTCATATTGTTCCAGTATTTAGCAGTGTACTGTACGTGCATGTTTTTTTGTGTTATTTTTATATCCTCCTCCGCCTTTTTTTTTTCGTTTACCACCTTTTTTCACCTTTTGTTTTAGGGAACACACTGTATGTGTGAAACTGGTTTGGATGAGATAGTGATGATAACTAAAAGTAAGTGCTATACACATTACTGGTTACTTCAATTAAATGGAGTGATTTCTGATGATCCTTTTCTCATCAAATTCCAGTTGCAGTGGTGTAGCGACCACATGTGATCCTGGTAGGTGCTACACATCATGATTATTCTAGACTATGACATTACCCCCTTTAGGTATCCCTTTTCCCCCAAAAAGTCTCTTGCCCTTCCAGGACTTGCCCACATTACACCCATGATATTAATGCACAGTCTTGTACATTTCTGAGTATGCACTGTTTATAAAATAAGGCTTTGTTATACTGTTATCACTGTGTCAGATTGTTTCCAATGGTTGGGGTTTTGGGATATCCACATACATCACATTTCTGTCACATTCTTGTATCTGTAAGCTAATGAGCCCTAGTTACTATGCAATAGATTAGTACATATAATAATAATACTAATACTAATATAATAATATAGTATATATATATATATATATATATATATATATATATATATACATATATATATTAGTATATAATACTATAGGGTTAATAAACATGACAGGTCCAATTTGTTATACTGTGGAGAATCCCCTGAAGGTCTGATAACAATATGACAGATAATGATGTAAATTGATTGATAGCAAAACACTTGGCGTGGGACTTTCCAGGATGATCATAGTGGAGATTATCCCTGATGGAGGTGAGTTGGCTGTTGCTTCACGTGCCTCTACACAGCCTCCATGTGTGCTTGTGGCCCTTCTAGATGAGTTAGAGTAGATTTGTGTGGTGTATGTTCCCTTGTTCCCCTCTTGGATTGCAAACTTGTGGTTGTTAAGGGCCTTGTGTACCTCAATGAAGCTGTGAGCTATACCATGTACGGCTCTTCTGGGTGGGCAGGTCATAGCAGAGAGGTCAGACAAATTTTAGTCCACTGGAGAAGGAACTGGCAACTCACTCCACTCAAACCTCCATTCAAACCTTGTGGATAAGCACAGTCAGAGACATAGCTTAGTGTGCTGCAGTCCATAGGGTCACAGAGAGTCAGACATGACTGAAGGCCTGAACAACAAACAATAAAATGTTCCCCTGTACTTGATATATGTCACGTGTAATTTGGCCACTATTTATTTAGTGTAGATGAGTGAGATTTATATAAGATGAACTTTTAGGGTCCACATTAGAGCCTCTGTGAGTGAGAAGGGGTTAATATGGCATGCAGCTTCATGTTTTTGTGTAGCAATTTAAAATGGTATTGTGTCTTTAATTGCTTTCAGCATGTTGCAGCATGGCTTTTCATATTGGCATGTGCATTACCATTACAACATATGAGAAAATAAAAAATATTTTTAAGGCCTATTTTTTATTTGGGGATTATTTTGCCTTTCATTGCTTTCCAGTAGTGTGTTTGTATTTTACAGAACTTCTCTGTAAACCCTTTGCGGGTCCTATTTGGAGGCCGTAATATTTTTGGCTACATTCGCCGTTTACGGGTTTGAGCGCCAGGCCGTCTTTGGGGAATTGTAGCAATTTATTAGAGATTTGGGATTTTAGCGATCATAACTGCTGCGGGCTTGTAAGATCGGAGGCGTAGACGGATCGAAGCTAGGATTTTGGCACCCGCAGTTGCTTTTCAGCCTGTAGCCCGCAGATATTTTTCGGGTAGCTAAGGAGGACTAATGTAATAGCAATAACTTTTGTGGCTACTTTTTGGGCTTCAGTAACAATTTGTGGAATTTAATAGGGCCCCTTGTCTCTGTAAAGGGGCTAAATAAATGAAAATATATACAAGAAATACTGTTATGTGTAGTCCAAAGGAAGTGTGTTGTTTGTGTGCGGATAAAAAAGATTGTCTAGACAGCCTGGCATTGTTACAGCAACAACAAGGAGGAGGATGGTTGCAAGTCTGGCGCAGGCAGCCATTTAAAAATGATTTTTCTTTTAATAACAATCACTTTAAACAGACTGAAAGTTACACACATGTCCACACACACACTAGACTCTTACTTAGGTACACACACAAAAGTCTTAGGTACACACACACTAGACTCTTACTTAGGTACACACACAAAAGTCTTAGGTTTCCAACCACACAACACTTTTGCATAGACACTCACACTCAACAAAGATACCGCTACAGAAGATCCAGAAGCACAACATTCAGGTTAGGTCCACAAACACATAAACACACACAACACTCTCATGTAATCCACACACAACACTATGTCTTAGGTCCATATACAAAATGTATGATTAGATACTCACAACATCCATGCATATGTCCACACATACAACACTCATGTTTTGAGTCACACACACTCACACACAACACTCATGTTTTGGGCCACACACACTCACACACAACACTCATGTTTTGGGTCACACACACTCACACACAACACTCATGTTTTGGGTCACACACACTCACACACAACACTCATGTTTTGGGTCACACACACTCACACACAACACTCATGTTTTGGGTCACACACACTCATACACAACACTCATGTTTTGGGTCACACACACTCACACACAACACTCATGTTTTGGGTCACACACACTCACACACAACACTCATGTTTTGGGTCTCACACATTTAATCAACATCCAAACCCTGCAAGACAAACACAACTCCCAACTTCAGACTTCTTCTAATATAGATTAAATCAGATATGTATATAACACGACCCTTAGCATTGTTGTATATGCAGTTAAAATGTATTTTATTGAAATCAGCACAAACTGAGATCAAATGTAGTTTATCACATGTAGTGGCGAGCCATGACCCCGGCAAGATCCATCCCTCCTCCTCCTCCTGCCAATCAAAAGCACCCAGGCGCCGCCGGGTTACGCAGCGGTGCGTCAGATCCAGCGTACTTGGGGCTGTCTCTGCGCCGGCCATGCGATGGAGCAGAGGGCAAAGCAAATGCGGCATTGCATCACTAAACAGCTCTTGCTACCATGCCTGGCATTGCCACGACCATGGACCAGCCCAGTCGGCCATTAGGAAGACTTCAGCTGCTTGAGTTCAGTAATCCCCCACACATGGGGATCTGGACCATGATCCATCTTCTGCAATACCCCAATAAAGACCTACAGCTCGGATCAGTGTGTCTCCAATAGGGCGTAACACCCCCTTTTATACCTTGTTAAACAGTTAATTAAGTTATCAACACATTACATCAATAGGATCTGAGTGGGTAACTTACTCATCAAGAATCACATAATACAACTCTTACAGAGCTTGTCTGGCCTAGGCAACTAGGAGGACTACCATGCGTGACTACATTAATATTGGGACTCCCTCGCTCCGATGCACAGCCACTATCGCATTGCTTCCCATTCATCCCCAAGACGTATCTTGCGCAGCATCCACATCATATTTCTTCCTAGCTTCAAATAATACTCTCACCTTAAAACAAGCCTTAAAAACCATCACAACTGCTTTGACGTTCCTCGACTCACTCTAAGCCCCACTCGCCTCTACTATGTAATCAGGACCAGCGCACCACGAAAATGGCGGCTGTGCAGCGAAGGCACTTATGTCTGTTGTTCATCCTCCCTGTTATATTGAATACGTTGGTGCTTCATAAATAAATGATTATAATAATACTAAAAGTAGATTATCTTTATTATAGACAATGACTTAATATAACAGTAGATGCAATGAAGTATTGTACAGCTGTCTTGTTTTGGGGTGTGCCTTAATATGGCCCTTTAGTGGTGGGACACGGTATAGGATTAGGGATTGTCTGGCATCGCTTTACATTGGCTGTTAGCTCATTGATTTGGATTCCTTTATATATTCCTTTGACAGTAATATTTCTTTTTTGACCATCTCGGTAGTATTTTGTCAGGGAAGCTACGAAAGGAAGTTCGGTCATGATTCGCTTGCCCTCCATGATGGCCTCACATATATGATTTGGGGGAACGTCCATCTGAACGGTCTGCTGGTAAGTTTTGGTTTCTTCGTGACTTGCTCCTTTATTCCAGTCCACACTGATTTCTGTAGAGAAACTAAAAGACGCCTCTCCTATTATAGGTACACCAGTGGTGAATATTGTGCTGACTCCGCTTGTGATGGACCGACCGATACTCCAGTTATTTTGGGTTGTTGAGGCCTTACTCAAACTGATAGTTTTCTTTACAGGACGGCAGTCGTTATTGATGACTTTAGATCTTGTTAGGATCTCGGGGGGTTGAGATGTCATATTTAGCCCATCCAGCTGATATTCTACATTATTCAACGTTTGTTTGATATAATCCAGATTAATAGTCAACACTTCATATGACAAGTAAAAATATTCTTTACCATCATAAGGTAGGAAAAATGATTTAAAGTTCGGTACCACTTTACCTAAACCATATTTATGTTTTCCTACATAAACCGTTTCACAAATAGTAACCCCACTGGGTGGAACTGAGCCCCAGGAGCCATACTTCCACTCTAACACTTCATAGTCATCCTCATTTACTAGAACTTTAAATGTTTCACTATATAGCTCTTTGTCGCTAAGAGAGTAGAAACAGTATTGACCTTTGCTTTTGGTAAAGTAACCGGGTGAGCAGCGGGCGCTACAGACGTAGTCTCTTCGTTTTGTATATGCGTTATAGATGGATACAGCGCCGGGAGGTAGACTTCCTGTCCACGGCTTCCATTTCAGGTTCAGGTTCTCATCGGTGACGATCGCACGTTTTCTTCGCTCAAATCTCTTTAATAGCGTAACATTCTTCGCACATAAGGCTTTGTAACCAGAACTGTCTCTGAATTCCTCAAGGCTCCTTTGATTTTCTTGAATTAAAACAAGAAACAAGAAACAAATAATTATCATAATAGATGAAACATGACGAAAAAATGAGTTAAGAAAAAACATTTCCTATAATTCATATGGACACGCAATGCACACGCATGCTGCTGGCGAACATGAAGTGACATCACTGATACAACGGGCACAGGTGATGTCCCAATTGGTTTACAAATATTAGTCATTTTTTATATTTATATTTCTTGCATTGCTTCTTATTAAAAATAAATATTTAGCATCTTAAAACAGAATTCAACATTTGATGTTTAGTTCTGTAAATCCTTGCACACACGCTCAGTAGCAAATACGCTCTCTGCTTGAATCAATGAGACAATCGACTATATACATGTTTTATATACTATTTATGTTCACAAGATAAAACAAAGAACAGGTATAAACTGTACACAAACAGCTATGGGTTCTGCAGTCACTCGTTTCCTTCACCTTCAGAGTATTTCATAACTTCTTTCCTGCAAATTTAGCACAGGATAAATTATACACAATATTTATAGCCTGAAATTGATGAGAGAGACAGAGAACGTTATGGCCGCTGGACATTGTACGCCCTAGGCCCTGATGCAGCACACCTTCATGAAACAGTGCTGTAACGGAACCCATCACTGTTTTACCCTGTTTTATGGTTATGTAATTCTTATGGTAAAATATGATCACATTGCTGTACTGTAGATATGTTGGTTTATGTTCTACAGAATATATTGGCTCAGAATATTACAGCTACTAGGCTAATAGATAATCCTATTACAGAGACTCCTCATAAGATAAGGAAGTCTATTGTATAAAGTGTTTTTTATGAGACATAGAACAAAGAGTATAATCTGATCAATGTCTGATTGTATCAAAGTAGCCAGGTAGCCTCAGGGAGGTGTGACCACACCTATTGTCTCTCTATGTGTATTGTGTGGCCAAATATGGGCATGTGTATTGCCTGTGGAAAGAGATGGGTATATATATTTCTGCACAACAAAATAAAGACAGTATTCTTTGACTCCCAAGAAAGTGTCGTCCAATATGGGTGGTCTGGGCTTCTGAGACTGCGCAGTGCTCTTGGATGGGATTATACCAACTTCACTTTTACACAGCAGCTTGCCAGGGAAAAGGACGTCTCTAACGGCTGATACCCTCTCACTACCGGGGTAGCCGTTACATTGGTTGGCAGCGGTGGGATGGTCCTTTTATCCAGAGAGCAAGTGCTGAATGGAGTCTCAGTACGCCAAGCTGAAAAGACCCACACTAAAAGATTTATTGGAGAGTCGTGGTAGGAGTGCCAGTAACAGGCCACAGAGGGAGCTGATAGCTGACCTGCTGGAGCTGGACGAAATGGATAGATCTATGGAAGTAACGGAGCCCCTTACATCTGTCAGCAA
Organism: Discoglossus pictus; assembly: GCA_027410445.1. Classification (NCBI taxonomy): domain Eukaryota; kingdom Metazoa; phylum Chordata; class Amphibia; order Anura; family Alytidae; genus Discoglossus; species Discoglossus pictus. Next base: position 3,217,236 of record CM050163.1, read on the forward strand.
GGACGATGTAATTACTGGTATTGTACGGCGGAGATTATCCTTGTATCCAGAAACGTCAGTGGAACTAATAAAACAGCTGCTCCGGGAAACAAGGGAGGAGATAGAAACTAAGAGGAGACAAGAAACGGAACTGGTAAGAGCTAGACAGCCCATTACACAGGCAGTTCCTACCCCCCCACCCACTGCTACAGTAAAGAAAATACCGTTCACTGCATTTAAAGCTTTTGTAGAAAGTGAGGAGGAAATAGATGGATATTTGGCTGACTTTGAGAGGCAGTGCTCACTACACCAGGTACCACCAGACCAATGGGTCACTATTTTGTCTGGGAAATTGTCGGGCAAAGCCAATGAAGCCTTTCGGGCTCTTGCTCCAGAGGATATTTTACAATATCAGCAAGTTAAAAAGGCGCTGCTAACCCGATATGCCGTAACCCCAGAAGCATACCGCCGTCGCTTCCGGGAGTCCAAGAAGAAGGCTGTGGACTCCCACATGGAATGGGCAAACACAATACAAAGGGTGGCATCACATTGGGTGCGAGGGTGCAATGCCAACACTGGAGAAGAAGTGTTACAGTTGTTCTTGATGGAACATTTCTTTCAAGATCTGTCTGCGGATATACAGGACTGGGTGAGAGATCGCCGCCCTGCCAACTTAACTGAGGCAGCGCGACTAGCAGATGAATACGCAGAAACAAAGAAGGTGAGCCAATGTACCACACGACCAGCACCTAGAACAGAGGCACGCACCCCAACCTACGCTGCATGCACTGAATTTCGGGCTCCAGTACCCCCAGGAACCCCAACACCCTCAGGGGTCTTACAACCAGCCCCGGGAATCTTACAAAGTGACATGTCATCACTGCAGCAACACAGGGCATATTGCCCATTATTGCCCTTTGAGATCAGCCAATAACAAATGGAGGCGCATGTAACGGATCTACTGGCACCCCGACCGGGTACCTCTGTTGATGGACGCGTCCTAGTTTGCGTCGAGGCCTACAAGCACCGCACTGGACACCACACTACCACAGACTCCACAACCGCCGTAGCTTAAAGCTCCCAGGGATGATATAGCGATCCCCTCCAATAACGAGACGAGGCTCCGTTTTGAAGGGTCAAGTAGTCAACTTTATTTTGTTGTGCAGAAATATTTATACACATCTCTTCCCACAGGCAATACACATGCCCATATTTGGCCACACAATACACATAAAGAGAACAATAGGTGTGGTCACACCTCCCCGAGACTACCTGGCAACTTTGATACAATCAGACATTGATTCAATTACACTTCTTTGTTCTTATCTGAGAATGAAAACACTGTATACAATAGACTTCCTTTATCTTATGTGGAGTCTCTGTAACAGGATTATCTCCCATGCAAAGACCTGGGGATGCCCGGACAAAAGTATTTGTTGGTCAATTCTCTAGTTTGACAACCCATCAGCATTACTGCAATTCACATTTACTCACATTTCACATATCCCCAGATAGCTGGGATCTGAGCGCATAAAACTACCGAATAGAGCTCAGATTCTCTTCACACAGTTCAATTGCCATGTAGCTAAAGTCTTTCCCATAGTCTTTCATTATATGAATGGGCTCCATGGCATAGTTATCTGGGGTATCACCGCTCCCACAGGGCAAGTACCGAATGACCCCCCTGTATGTAAAGGGCCAGAATGAGTGACATACACTCTGGTATGGCCGAATACTGTGTTTAAAGGGCAATATGTCCCAGGGCCATAGTTGCAGTGCAGGAGGCTGGCAAACAGTCCTCTCCAAGACAAAGTGGCGAAGGGCACTTCGTCACAGCGCACAACACCCCACACAGAGACCCCGCCATCACGTCCCTCTGCTGCTCACTGCCTGAAAATCAAAGGGAGCCCTGAGGAGTGTTTGGGAATCTTGTATGAGGCCAACCCCGTACAGGCTACCTCCCCGGATAACCGCCAGCATCACCGCCAAGAGGTGCGTGTGAATGGACAGATAGCACAAGGTTTAAGAGACACTGGCGCTACCATCACTTTGGTGCAGAAACATCTCGTGAAACCAGAACATGTATCTAATCGTACCGTTGCTGTTCGTGTCGCAGGGGGGGCTGTTTTTCGCTTACCCACCGCCCGGGTACACTTGGATTGGGGAGTCGGGTGGGGAAAGACCACAGTAGGCATCATGGACAATTTACCCGCTGAGGTCGTGCTGGGCAACGATATTGGCCCTCTAGCTTCAGCCTTTTTACCCACAACTGCTGCTGCTTGTCCCGTGACCACCCGGTCACAGACCCATACCGAGGTCGATCCTACAACAGGTCGGGAGACCCAGGTAAGCCACAAGCAGACACTTAGCACTAACGCCACAAAGAGACCCATAGAGTGGGACACCCTCGAAGAGCTTGGGAGGGAAACTAGACAGGACCCCACCCTCCAAAAGTACCGAGCATTAGCCGACGATAGAGGGGATGAGCAGGAACGTTTTATATGGAAAGGGTTTTTTTATGGGACAGAGATTGTGGCCCACCTTTTGGACACTGGGATCCTGGACTGTTGGGATGGGATCCTGGATTTTTTGGGGTGGGTGTACAGGGGAAGAACAGTGGGCCCTGTACAATAGGGGCCCGACCACGAGCTGGGGGAGGAATGTACTCTGCAACTTGGGACGGTTTTGCTAAAGGACTTCAGTTCATTTGGAAGGCTGATGCTTTTCTGCTTCATTATTTAATTGTCTGAAACAAGTTTGTAAAATGTATTTTCCCTCTCCTTGAAATGTTTATTGCTGTGAATGCTGTATAAAGTGTGTGTTTGTTTTGTTCTTGAAATGTGAGGAAATGTGAATTGCAGTAATGCTGATGGGTTGTCAAACTGTAGAAGTGACCAACAAATCGTTTTGTCCGGACATCCCCAGGCCGATCCGTTGGGATCAGACCGTGTATGCCGGCTTATGGTCACGGGGGAGGTGTGTAACGGAACCCATCACTGTTTTACCCTGTTTTATTATTATTATGGTTAAAATATGATCCTACTGTTATACTGTATGTATGTTGGTTTATGCTCTGCAGAATATTAGCCCAGACTATTGCAGACCTTGGCATAATAGATAATCCTATTACAGAGACTCCTCATAAGATAAGGAAGTCTATTATATAAAGTGTTTTCATTATCAGACATAAGAACAAAGACGTATAATCTGATCAATGTCTGATTGTATCAAAGTAGCCAGGTAACCTCTGGGGTGTGTGACCACACCTATTGTCTCTCTATGTGTATTGTGTGGCCAACTATAGGGGATGTGTATCGCCTGTGGGAAGAGATGGGTATATATATTTCTGCACAACAAAATAAAGACAGTATTCTTTGACTCCCAAGAAAGTGTCGTCCAATATGGGTGGTCTGGGCTTCTGAGACTGCGCAGTGCTTCTATATGGATATTTAATGCTGAACCTGACTCTCCCTCTAGAACTCTTGAATGGGATTATACCAACTTCACTTTTACACAGCAGCTTGCCAGGGAAAAGGACGTCTCCAACGGCTGCTACCCTCTCACTACCGGGGTAGCCGTTACAAGTAGTATATTATTGTAGTGAGTATATGTCATAGTATAATCATGTACATAGGGTGTAAGTGGGGGCCCTAACCCCCCCATGTAATAGTCATTGTACCTAGAGTAGTATATTATTGTAGTGAGTATATGTCATAGTATAATCATGTACATAGGGTGTAAGTGGGGGCCCCTAACCCCCAATGTAATAGTTATTGTACCTAGAGTAGTATATTATTGTAGTGAGTATATGTCATAGTATAATCATGTACATAGGGTGTAAGTGGGGGGCCCCTAACCCCCCATGTAATAGTCATTGTACCTAAAGTAGTATATTATTGTAGTGAGTATATGTCATAGTATAATCATGTACATAGGGTGTAAGTGGGGGGCCCCTAACCCCCCATGTAATAGCCATTGTACCTAGAGTAGTATATTATTGTAGTGAGTATATGTCATAGTATAATCATGTACATAGGGTGTAAGTGGGGGGCCCCTAACCCCCCCATGTAATAGTCATTGTACCTAGAGTAGTATATTATTGTAGTGAGTATATGTCATAGTATAATCATGTACATGGGGTGTAAGTGGGGGGCCCCTAACCCCCCATGTAATAGCTGTCATGAATCAGCCAGTGGCCATATTGGGTTTGGACAAAGTGCATGGCTCATGCTGTGGAAGAAAAGGTTTGGGGCCCACTTGTTATGGATATATTGTTATGTTGTGGTCTAGGGGATAAAGTATTATAAGTTTATCCCTTAGCATATTCCCATCCCTTCCATGTTTAGGCTCATTGTAATGAGTATCCTGTGAGGGATCTAATGGAATATATTGGTTGTATGTGGGTGAAACATTGGGTGTTATATTTGTAAATATGAATGTATGTTATTCTATTAGTATGTTATTATATTGTAGAGGGAAAGTCCATTGAATACAGCCAAGCCTCCTTTGTTCCCAAAGGCCTGTTAATCCCATTAGCTAAGTGTCCAGCAGAGAACTAACAATGGGGAGCTCACAGCTGGAGAGCAGACAGGCAGGCACCAAGAAACAATGGGATGGCCTGAAGGCTTCTCAGCCTTCATAGCATGGGCACAGGAGAACCAAGGTGCTTTCCCCTGGAGATTCAGAGCCCAAATGAATTAGTTGGCCCCGCCTAGTGGGTGGACCTGGGGAGGAGTCTCATGGTTCCCACGTAGGGACCCTGCCTGATTGGCCAGAGGCAGTTAGGGGCTGACTAAAGGTAGCCCCTTCCTGGTAATGTTGTATGCCTGTTTAAAAGATGTTGTTTTCCAAATAAAGTGTTTCATAATTTTCATCCAGACTTTGTGTGCAGGTGTATTATTGACTCAGGGGCATATGCTGGTAGAGGAGATCGTTTCCCTTCCAGGTCTCCCAGGCACACTACCAAAAGCTGGGACTTATGCTCTTGCATCCGCAAAGAATGTCCATTGGTCTGAGTCACCCAAATCTTAGGTCTAAAACCTACAGGAGATAAGAGGACTAGGATTCTCTATACTCCATCATCATTGTAGGTTGTGACAATTGGCTGGCAGTGGTGGGACGACTCTACAAAGACCAGCAATGGAACAGACAGATATCACCAAAGAAGCAACAAGACGGTTTAAAGCAGCCAGGCACTTATACCCCAGTAAGATGACCGCACAAGAGGTGTCCAACTTACTAGACCAGCATTGCCAGAGGATATGGCAGGAGCGCAATGGAGCGAGAACTCCAGCTCAGCAACGACTTGGCTACAGAGAGACACTGCATCTAGAGAAATGGATGGCGATTCTGAATCTGTGGCAGGACGATTAACTAATGGGCTGGCTGGAAGTACTAGTAAGAAAAGAGGATGCCTTGGAGAACCAATATCACATTTTTCACGCCAGAAAAGTTGGTGGCCTTGGAGAGGAGTTTGATTTCCGCTTGGAGATAGATTCTGGCCTCCAAGACATTGTGCATGGTGACCCGGAAGGGGGCATAGGAACCTTTAAAAGGCACAACAACTTGTTTGTGGAACGCTGTCGTGGTCTGGGACTGGAACCATGGTCCATGGAGGCTAATTTAATGGTACATCTGATTGAGCAGGAACTGCAGCTGGAGGAGGAGTATTTTGAGTTGTGGGACGAGATCTATTGGGAGACATTTTGCCCATCAAGAGGGGAACAACCCAGTCAAGAGGACTGGTCGCCAGATCTTTACAACACAGATGGTATGTACTGAAGTGATTGTGTGCAAGTGGTCTGGGGAGAACATAGTGATGGAGAATGCGTTCCTTTAAAAAATGCAGAGACTGTGTCAGAGCCTAGAAGGGATGGTAAAGTCAGCTTGGGACCAAATCACCAGCTCCAAGAGCCAGAGACCCAGGGGAATGTTCCCTGGGTGGGGTCAGATAACCCATGTTTGTCCCCTGATACCCCAAGAGACTTAATCCCTGGGGAAATGCTAGCAGAGCACAGTTTCTCCAAACGGGTCACGCCTGGGGTAACGTATGTGGAAAAGGTCTCACCTGAGGACTACCTTCCAGCACAAATCCTGGCAGAAACCCCAGTAACTACTCACAAGATAGGGCCAGATGAATTAACTCTGCCCTCAGAAGTTCTAGGCATAGTGGATGGGCCAGAACTGCTAATGGAGCCAGGGGCTCAGGATAGCCACCCAAGAGACTGTGGGGAGGGCTATGTAATGCACTCTGGGGAGAAGGCCGTAGAGGTCAGGTTGGGTGGGAAGGATAAGATTCCCCAGCCTACACCAGATAACCAAAATCTGTACTCTGACACCCCAGGAGAGTTGCTACAAAAGGTGCTAGGGAAGCACAGAGCCCAGGAGGGCTATGTAATGGACTGTGGGGAGGGAAAGGAACTGGTTCTTAGCTACAGGGAACAGGCCTCACACAGCAAGAGTGCCAGGGGCACCAAGAGAGTGCCAGGGGCACCAAGAGCCCGACAGGGGCAGCAAGCTTGCCAGCCTTGGCAAAGGAGCCGTGGGTGCAGTGTGGCACCATAGTAGAGGGTGAACCAAGTGGGGAGATACCCTGGATAACCAATGTCCAGAGGCCAACTGGAACAGACACCGCTCCAAAGGCCCAGTTAACCCTGGAGGACTGGGATAAGGGTACCAAGCAAAAGGCCATAGAAGAAGAGGGTCAGCTGAGGGCCCCAAAGAACCGGCTGGGTGGGAATTGCGAGACTCCCCAGCCTACATCAGAGAGCCAAAGCACAGTCATTCAACCAAAGGCAATAGAGGAGGTAAAGGAGGAGTGTAAGCACAGCCTGGGTGGGAACAGCGTAGTTCTCCAGGCTGCAACACAGACAGACCCAGGGGAAGAAAACCAGGAGGGTCTGTCCAAAGATACAGATTTCCAGGAGCCAGAGCAAAGGGAGCATCCCAGTCCGGACTCCATCAGGGACGCTGGAGTCAAGCGCAGACCGGTATGTACTTTACTGCAGTTATTGTGTTATTGGGCTCCCAACAATAATGATTTTGCTGAGAGAGGTACTGGACTGCCCCCTTGCAATCCCATAGGCCCAGAGACTGTTTTAGAAACCCCAGCCCAGCTGTGGGGACTGGCTGAGGGGAAAGGGGTTGCTATGGGACAGGGGTTGTTTTATGGGGCTCCCAAAAATACTGTTTTGCCTCAGAAGAGTGTATGGGTGCAACCCACTGTGTCCCCAGTGACTTACATGCTGCTGCCAAAAAGAGAGAGATGGGATTCTGGACTATTTGGGTGGGGGTTGCATGGGAAGAGCAATTTGCTCTATACCGTGGGAGCAAGGCCAAGGGCTGGGGGAGGTCTTTACTCTGCACCTTGGGACTGTGTGCGCACCGACATGAACGTGCCTAGCATGCAGCGGGCCTGGCCAAACCAGCAGATTCATGACTATCAGCATAGCTGGGAAAATTGGATGTTCCCTGCCCGCTTGGGGAAGGTTTGTCATGAATCAGCCAGTGGCCATATTGGGTTTGGACAAAGTGCATGGCTCATGCTGTGGAAGAAAAGGTTTGGGGCCCACTTGTTATGGATATATTGTTATGTTGTGGTCTAGGGGATAAAGTATTATAAGTTTATCCCTTAGCATATTCCCATCCCTTCCATGTTTAGGCTCATTGTAATGAGTATCCTGTGAGGGATCTAATGGAATATATTGGTTGTATGTGGGTGAAACATTGGGTGTTATATTTGTAAATATGAATGTATGTTATTCTATTAGTATGTTATTATATTGTAGAGGGAAAGTCCATTGAATACAGCCAAGCCTCCTTTGTTCCCAAAGGCCTGTTAATCCCATTAGCTAAGTGTCCAGCAGAGAACTAACAATGGGGAGCTCACAGCTGGAGAGCAGACAGGCAGGCACCCAGAAACAATGGGATGGCCTGAAGGCTTCTCAGCCTTCATAGCATGGGCACAGGAGAACCAAGGTGCTTTCCCCTGGAGATTCAGAGCCCAAATGAATTAGTTGGCCCCGCCTAGTGGGTGGACCTGGGGAGGAGTCTCATGGTTCCCACGTAGGGACCCTGCCTGATTGGCCAGAGGCAGTTAGGGGCTGACTAAAGGTAGCCCCTTCCTGGTAATGTTGTATGCCTGTTTAAAAGATGTTGTTTTCCAAATAAAGTGTTTCATAATTTTCATCCAGACTTTGTGTGCAGGTGTATTATTGACTCAGGGGCATATGCTGGTAGAGGAGATCGTTTCCCTTCCAGGTCTCCCAGGCACACTACCAAAAGCTGGGACTTATGATCTTGCATCCGCAAAGAATGTCCATTGGTCTGAGTCACCCAAATCTTAGGTCTAAAACCTACAGGAGATAAGAGGACTAGGATTCTCTATACTCCATCATCATTGTAGGTTGTGACAATTGGCTGGCAGTGGTGGGACGACTCTACAAAGACCAGCAATGGAACAGACAGATATCACCAAAGAAGCAACAAGACGGTTTAAAGCAGCCAGGCACTTATACCCCAGTAAGATGACCGCACAAGAGGTGTCCAACTTACTAGACCAGCATTGCCAGAGGATATGGCAGGAGCGCAATGGAGCGAGAACTCCAGCTCAGCAACGACTTGGCTACAGAGAGACACTGCATCTAGAGAAATGGATGGCGATTCTGAATCTGTGGCAGGACGATTAACTAATGGGCTGGCTGGAAGTACTAGTAAGAAAAGAGGATGCCTTGGAGAACCAATATCACATTTTTCACGCCAGAATAGTTGGTGGCCTTGGAGAGGAGTTTGATTTCCGCTTGGAGATAGATTCTGGCCTCCAAGACATTGTGCATGGTGACCCGGAAGGGGGCATAGGAACCTTTAAAAGGCACAACAACTTGTTTGTGGAACGCTGTCGTGGTCTGGGACTGGAACCATGGTCCATGGAGGCTAATTTAATGGTACATCTGATTGAGCAGGAACTGCAGCTGGAGGAGGAGTATTTTGAGTTGTGGGACGAGATCTATTGGGAGACATTTTGCCCATCAAGAGGGGAACAACCCAGTCAAGAGGACTGGTCGCCAGATCTTTACAACACAGATGGTATGTACTGAAGTGATTGTGTGCAAGTGGTCTGGGGAGAACATAGTGATGGAGAATGCGTTCCTTTAAAAAATGCAGAGACTGTGTCAGAGCCTAGAAGGGATGGTAAAGTCAGCTTGGGACCAAATCACCAGCTCCAAGAGCCAGAGACCCAGGGGAATGTTCCCTGGGTGGGGTCAGATAACCCATGTTTGTCCCCTGATACCCCAAGAGACTTAATCCCTGGGGAAATGCTAGCAGAGCACAGTTTCTCCAAACGGGTCACGCCTGGGGTAACGTATGTGGAAAAGGTCTCACCTGAGGACTACCTTCCAGCACAAATCCTGGCAGAAACCCCAGTAACTACTCACAAGATAGGGCCAGATGAATTAACTCTGCCCTCAGAAGTTCTAGGCATAGTGGATGGGCCAGAACTGCTAATGGAGCCAGGGGCTCAGGATAGCCACCCAAGAGACTGTGGGGAGGGCTATGTAATGCACTCTGGGGAGAAGGCCGTAGAGGTCAGGTTGGATGGGAAGGATAAGATTCCCCAGCCTACAACAGATAACCAAAATCTGTACTCTGACACCCCAGGAGAGTTGCTACAAAAGGTGCTAGGGAAGCACAGAGCCCAGGAGGGCTATGTAATGGACTGTGGGGAGGGAAAGGAACTGGTTCTTAGCTACAGGGAACAGGCCTCACACAGCAAGAGTGCCAGGGGCACCAAGAGAGTGCCAGGGGCACCAAGAGCCCGACAGGGGCAGCAAGCTTGCCAGCCTTGGCAAAGGAGCCGTGGGTGCAGTGTGGCACCATAGTAGAGGGTGAACCAAGTGGGGAGATACCCTGGATAACCAATGTCCAGAGGCCAACTGGAACAGACACCGCTCCAAAGGCCCAGTTAACCCTGGAGGACTGGGATAAGGGTACCAAGCAAAAGGCCATAGAAGAAGAGGGTCAGCTGAGGGCCCCAAAGAACCGGCTGGGTGGGAATTGCGAGACTCCCCAGCCTACATCAGAGAGCCAAAGCACAGTCATTCAACCAAAGGCAATAGAGGAGGTAAAGGAGGAGTGTAAGCACAGCCTGGGTGGGAACAGCGTAGTTCTCCAGGCTGCAACACAGACAGACCCAGGGGAAGAAAACCAGGAGGGTCTGTCCAAAGATACAGATTTCCAGGAGCCAGAGCAAAGGGAGCATCCCAGTCCGGACTCCATCAGGGACGCTGGAGTCAAGCGCAGACCGGTATGTACTTTACTGCAGTTATTGTGTTATTGGGCTCCCAACAATAATGATTTTGCTGAGAGAGGTACTGGACTGCCCCCTTGCAATCCCATAGGCCCAGAGACTGTTTTAGAAACCCCAGCCCAGCTGTGGGGACTGGCTGAGGGGAAAGGGGTTGCTATGGGACAGGGGTTGTTTTATGGGGCTCCCAAAAATACTGTTTTGCCTCAGAAGAGTGTATGGGTGCAACCCACTGTGTCCCCAGTGACTTACATGCTGCTGCCAAAAAGAGAGAGATGGGATTCTGGACTATTTGGGTGGGGGTTGCATGGGAAGAGCAATGGAATATATTGGTTGTATGTGGGTGAAACATTGGGTGTTATATTTGTAAATATGAATGTATGTTATTCTATTAGTATGTTATTATATTGTAGAGGGAAAGTCCATTGAATACAGCCAAGCCTCCTTTGTTCCCAAAGGCCTGTTAATCCCATTAGCTAAGTGTCCAGCAGAGAACTAACAATGGGGAGCTCACAGCTGGAGAGCAGACAGGCAGGCACCCAGAAACAATGGGATGGCCTGAAGGCTTCTCAGCCTTCATAGCATGGGCACAGGAGAACCAAGGTGCTTTCCCCTGGAGATTCAGAGCCCAAATGAATTAGTTGGCCCCGCCTAGTGGGTGGACCTGGGGAGGAGTCTCATGGTTCCCACGTAGGGACCCTGCCTGATTGGCCAGAGGCAGTTAGGGGCTGACTAAAGGTAGCCCCTTCCTGGTAATGTTGTATGCCTGTTTAAAAGATGTTGTTTTCCAAATAAAGTGTTTCATAATTTTCATCAAGACTTTGTGTGCAGGTGTATTTTTGACCCAGGGGCATATGCTGGTAGAGGAGTTCGTTTCTGACTCCCTTCCAGGTCTCCCAGGCACACTACCAAAAGCTGGGACTTATGCTCTTGCATCCGCAAAGAATGTCCATTGGTCTGAGTTACCCAAATCTTAGGTCTAAAACCTACAGGAGATAAGAGGACTAGGATTCTCTATACTCCATCATCATTGTAGCCATTGTACCTAGAGTAGTATATTATTGTAGTGAGTATATGTCATAGTATAATCATGTACATAGGGTGTAAGTGGGGGGGGCCTAACCCCCCCATGTAATAGTCATTGTACCTAGAGTAGTATATTATTGTAGTGAGTATATGTCATAGTATAATCATGTACATAGGGTGTAAGTGGGGGGCCCCTAACCCCCCATGTAATAGCCATTGTACCTAGAGTAGTATATTATTGTAGTGAGTATATGTCATAGTATAATCATGTACATAGGGTTTAAGTGGGGGGCTCCTAACCCCCCCATGTAATAGTCATTGTACCTAGAGTAGTATATTATTGTAGTCAGTATATGTCATAGTATACTCATGTACATAGGGTGTAAGTGGGGGGCCCCTAACCCCCCCATTTAATAGCCATTGTACCAAGAGTAGTATATTATTGTAGTGAGTATATGTCATAGTATAATCATGTACATAGGGTGTAAGTGGGGGGCCCCTAACCCCCCATGTAATAGTCATTGTACCTACAGAAGTATATTATTGTAGTGAGTGTATGTCATAGTATACTCATGTACATAGAGTGTAAGTGGGGGGCCCCTAACCCCCCATGTAATAGCCATTGTACCTAGAGTAGTATATTATTGTAGTGAGTATATGTCATAGTATACTTATGTACATAGGGTGTAAGTGGGGGGCCCCTAACCACCCATGTAATAGTCATTGTACCTAGAGTAGTATATTATTGTAGTCAGTATATGTCATAGTATACTCATGTACATAGGGTGTAAGTGGGGGGCCCTAACCCCCCATGTAATAGTCATTGTACCTAGAGTAGTATATTATTGTAGTCAGTATATGTCATAGTATACTCATGTACATAGGGCGTAAGTGGGGGGCCCTAACCCCCCCATGTAATAGTCATTGTACCTAGAGTAGTATATTATTGTAGTCAGTATATGTCATAGTATACTCATGTACATAGGGCGTAAGTGGGGCCCCTAACCCCCCATGTATTAGTCATTGTACCTAGAGTAGTATATTATTGTAGTGAGTATATGTCATAGTATATTCATGTACATAGAGTGTAAGTGGGGGGCCCTAACCCCCCATGTAATAGTCATTGTACCTAGAGTAGTATATTATTGTAGTCAGTATATGTCATAGTATACTCATGTACATAGGGCGTAAGTGGGGCCCCTAACCCCCCATGTAATAGTCATTGTACCTAGAGTAGTATATTATTGTAGTGAGTATATGTCATAGTATAATCATGTACACAGAGTGTAACTGGGGGGCCCTAACCCCCCATGTAATAGTCATTGTACCAGGAGTAGTATATTATTGTAGTGAGTATATGTCATAGTATACTCATGTACATAGGGTGTAAGTGGGGGGCTCCTAACCCCCCCATGTAATAGTCATTGTACCTAGCGTAGTATATTATTGTAGTGAGTATATGTCATAGTATAATCATGTACATAGGGTGTAAGTGGGGGCCCCTAACCCCCCCATGTAATAGTCATTGTACCAGGAGTAGTATATTATTGTAGTGCGTATATGTCATAGTATACTCATGTACATAGGGTGTAAGTGGGGGCCCCTAACCCCCCATGTAATAGCCATTGTACCTAGCGTAGTCTATTATTGTAGTGAGTATATGTCATAGTATACTCATGTATATAGGGTGTAAGTGGGGGGCCCCTAACCCCCCATGTTATAGTCATTGTACATAGAGTAGTATATTATTGTAGTCAGTATATGTCATAGTATACTCATGTATATAGGGTGTAAGTGGGGGGCCCCTAACCCCCCATGTTATAGTCATTGTACATAGAGTAGTATATTATTGTAGTCAGTATATGTCATAGTATAATCATGTACATAGGGTGTAAGTGGGGGGCCCTAACCCCCCATGTTATAGTCATTGTACATAGAGTAGTATATTATTGTAGTCAGTATATGTCATAGTATACTCATGTATATAGGGTGTAAGTGGGGGGCCCCTAACCCCCCATGTTATAGTCATTGTACATAGAGTAGTATATTATTGTAGTCAGTATATGTCATAGTATAATCATGTACATAGGGTGTAAGTGGGGGCCCCTAACCCCCCCATGTAATAGTCATTGTACCTAGAGTAGTATATTATTGTAGTGAGTGTATGTCATAGTATACTCATGTACATAGGGCGTAAGTGGGGCCCCTAACCCCCCATGTAATAGTCATTGTACCTAGAGTAGTATATTATTGTAGTCAGTATATGTCATAGTATACTCATGTACATAGGGCGTAAGTGGGGCCCCTAACCCCCCATGTAATAGTCATTGTACATAGAGTAGTATATTATTGTAGTCAGTATATGTCATAGTATAATCATGTACATAGGGTGTAAGTGGGGGGTGTCATGGCTCAATCGGCGCCCATCTCAGTCTTGGACTGATGTCTGCCACAGGCTGTTGCCAGTGGAGATGATAACTGGGGGTTTGAGCTCACAGAGCCACTGGTATGGTGTTGTAATGGTGTATTGTTATGATTGTTGTCAGGGAAATCTCCCCCCAAAGGCTAATCCTTTGTGTACACACACATTTAAGGGATAATGAACAATAGGATTCCCACAGCCACAGAGGCACCATCTCCCCAGGGGGCTTCTCAGGTTCTAGCAGAAGACCCAGGAGAGAGTCAAGACGTGCTTCCCCTCTGGTGGTCAGAAGTCAAATGACTCTGTTAGCCACACCTAGTGGGCAGACCTGGGACTCATGATTCCCAGGACATGACCCTATGTGATTGGCCAGAGGCCATTAGGGGCTGACCTCAGGTAGCCCCTCCCTCTACTATGTTGAAAAGTTCTTAAATACTGTGTGTTTCCAAAATAAAGTGGTTCTTAATTTTCATACTTTGACTACGCATGTATTACTGACCCAGAGGCATATGCTTGTAGAGGAGCTCGTTCTGACTCCCTACCAAGGTTCTCCCAGGTACACTACCAAAGCAGCTGGGACTTATGCCTTAGTACCGACAAAGACTGTCCATAGGTCTAGAGTCACCCAAACTTAGGTCTAAACCTACTGGGAATAAGAGTACTAGGATACTCTAGATCCCATCATCATAGTAGGTTGTGACAGGGGGCCCCTAACCCCCCCATGTAATAGTCATTGTACCTAGAGTAGTATATTATTGTAGTCAGTATATGTCATAGTATAATCATGTACATATGTTTTTTATAGCTATTTCTATATTTCTGTTCTACAAGATGAATAATCTGAGTATTGCAGTATATAGTGATACTATTTTTATTAGACAAACATATTCATAATAATAGCGATGAGCTTTCAGGAGCGACCTCTCTTTATCAAGTTCAAAGCAGATAGAGAAAGGAATAGAAAGTGTCCGCCATCATAAATAATGTTCTGTGCAATCACATGTGTGTCTGCATCGGCTTTCAGATAAGTGGAAAACAGAGTAACAAAATATGGCCAAGCAAATTATCACTAATATGAGCAAAAATGGCAGATTTTAACATTATGAGTTTCTCGCTTTTTGAGCTATTTCGTGGAACAGATTCCTCTGGTATAATGACAGTTACCTATATTTTTTATACTCACTACTGGCCACTAGACCACACGCTATAGTGACATCTGATACTGTATCAAAGCTTGTGAATATTGCATCTGATATAACTTCTTAGTTGTGTAAGTGATGCATCTTGCAAGGAGTCTAGAACATACCTAGTCCTGGCTGAGCCATTCCTCACTATTCTTTGCCCCTTGTGGTTATTATTTCCACCAGACCTCCTTTTGTCCTGTTATCCCTTCTCTAAAAACTATTTCTACAGTAACCCAAACTTAGGCCCCTATTTAATGCCAAGCCTGTAATTACCATCATACAGCCTGTATGTCTGCGGGTTAGACATTTGCAACAGTTATAGAGGTATTTAATTGATCAAGCCCGCAATTACAGGGCCAAAGTCTAAAACCTTAAACCATGAACACGTATGTAGCATTTAAGGGCATGATCATGATCAATTAAGCAAGCCCGTAAGTTACAATTTAGACAGAGCCAATAGTAAATGAGACCGTCATCATGATGTCAGTAAACTTCAATCAATTAGTGTTTAGATATGTGATCGGACTCGCAATCCAGAAATGTAGAAATCAATAAAAAATGAATGGAGAAACTGTTCTAGTCCATGTGGGCGACCTGATATGAATTAACTCCTTGATTCTTAGGATCAATATAATACGGAAATAAAACGTTAAAAACATAATTTGTTATTGCAGATTTGCGAGCATGAGACTGTTGTGCGATTGAATTTAATGCCTTCCACCGCTTTCCCAGTCTTTTTAAGTACATTAGTGTGCTTTCATTTGCTTTTGCAGTGTTATGAACAGGTGTTTAACCCACTTGCGAGTCCTATCTGGTACTCGGAAAAGTTTTTGCTACATTTGCCATTTATAGGTTTGAAGGCTATTGCGGGTTTGTTGAATTGTTGGAATTAAATAAGGAATTTGCGTCTGTCGCACTGGTAACAATTGCGGGCTTGAAACATCAAAGCAATAGGTAGGACGGAGTTGCGTTTTTCACAACCGCAGTGATTTTGAGTATGTTTTGGTTTGTGAGTAGCGAAAAGAAGCCAATGAAATATCAGTAACTTTTACGGGCTCCATTACGGGCTTCTGTAATTGAGATTTTCACAATTAAATACGAGCTTTCGTATAAGCGCGTCCTCTCTTCTGGAAGCTTATTTCCAGACTATGATCCTTTGTATACTTTATATTTTTCTTGCATTATTCCTTGTCTTATGTTTATATTCCAGTGACAATATTAGATAAGTCCTATTCAGTGTATTTATATTATTTTGCATCATTTGGATCATTACCGTGACCTGGGAGATACATTTTAGGGAAGTGGATTTAACTATGTGCTGAGTAATTAAACCAATAATTATATATTATATATTTTCAACTTCCAAATAAATGTTTTTGAACATGAGGATTTTTTAAAGTAAATGCTTTTATATTATACTCCCGTAAAATTTGTAAGTTCTCATTTTTGTAAGAAAAGCATTTTGAGTAATTTATATGATGACAAGTGGGAATTAAAGAAAGAAGACATCTTTATACATTAGGAGATGGCGACTTACAGACACTTTACTTGTGGGCTTTAACTTCAAATGTTTAAAACAATGTGAGAAACATAAAAGTGTAATAAAAACAATAAATGCTAAAAAGTACTAAAAGGCCCAAGTGATGTCGTATCCTATAGTAATATAGTAACATTAGATACTGCTGACTTACTACTGACTTACTACTGACTTACTACAGGCTTGTTACCATTCAGTTTATGTCAATGACGTCCATTGTTACATATTTCTATAGTCTTACAAGACGTCTTCACTTGATATCATCACCAGCGAGTCCTTACCTTCTGTGCTATTCTCTTTAACCCCTTGTAGAGCTGAGCTGAGTCTCACGGCTTCCAGTATCAGTAACACACACATCACCACGTCCATGTTTATTGCTGTCTGTGGTTAGCTACAATGGGATGACTTATATATGTATATACCGTTATAAGAGAAGTGAAACATGACGTGTACGTATAGTCCGGCTCATAAGAGGAAGCAAAAGGCATCTTAAAGGTTAATTACCAGCAGAAACTTACTAGAGATATGACAACACGAAACTGCAATAAAGTCCTGATCAATAAATAAATGACGGCAGAACTGATCGTACAATGAAGTAAAGACCTGAACATTCATTACACTATACAAATACATCTAATATGGTCAAAGAACAGTAATACATCCAATTACAATTACTACAAGTGAAACAAATATTCACTTTTTGCATATTTTATTGTTTTCCCCAGATAATGTTGGGTTTGTCTCGTCTACCTTTGGCAGGTTCTGTATAATCCGGACCTCATAGGAATCAGGCAAATGGCAAATAATTCACATTGTGCGACCACAACATGTCAGTGTATTCATTTGTCAAAGGAAAAGTGTGAAATGTATTATTGCAATAAGGCCATATCTGCATTTATAGAGATCTTGTAATTATGTTCCTTATGAACCTTTAAGGATTTGCCATTAAGATCAGTACGGCCAAACACACTTTTCCAGATATATGGAGTAAGTGCTTCTGCTACATGACCAGATCTCTAATAAAGCAAAGTAGGCATCTGTCACTGAGCATGGACGGATCTCTAATAAAGCAAGGTAGGCATCTGTCACTGAGCATGGCCGGATCTCTAATAAAGCAAAGTAGGCATCTGTCACTGAGCATGGACGGATCTCTAATAAAGCAAGGTAGGCATCTGTTACTGAGCATGGCCGAATCTCTAATAAAGCAAGGTAGGCATCTGTCACTGAGCATGGCCGAATCTCTAATAAAGCAAGGTAGGTATCTGTCACTGAGCATAGCCTGATCTCTAATAAAGCAAGGTAGGCATCTGTCACTGAGCATGGCCGAATCTCTGATAAAGCAAAGTAGGCATCTGTCACTGAGCATGGCCAGATCTCTGATAAAGCAAGGTAGGCATCTGTCACTGAGCATGGCCTGATCTCTAATAAAGCAAGGTAGGCATCTGTCACTGAGCATGGCCGAATCTCTGATAAAGCAAAGTAGGCATCTGTCACTGAGCATGGCCAGATCTCTGATAAAGCAAGGTAGGCATCTGTCACTGAGCATGACTAGATCTCTAATAAAGCAAGGTAGGCATCTGTCACTGAGCATGGCTGGATCTCTAATAAAGCAAGGTAGGCATCTGTCACTCAGCATGACCAGATCTCTAATAAAGCAAGGTAGGCATCTGTCCCTGAGCATGGCCGGATCTCTGATAAAGCAAGGTAGGCATCTGTCACTGAGCATGGCCGGACCTCTGATAAGCAAGGTAGGCATCTGTCACTGACCATGGCCGGAAACTCTGATAAAGCAAGATAGGCATTTGTCACTGAGCATGGCCAGATCTCTTATAAAGCAATGTAGGCATCTGTCACTGAGCATGGCCGAATCTCTGATAAAGCAAGGTAGGCATCTGTCACTGAGCACGACTGGACCTCTGATAAAGCAAGGTAGGCATTTGTCACTGACCATGGCCGGGTCTCTGATAAAGCAAGGTAGGCATCTGTCACTGAGCATGGCCGGATCTCTGATATAGCAAGGTAGGCATCTGTCACTGAGCATGGCCGGGTCTCTGATAAAGCAAGGTAGGCATCTGTCACTGAGCATGGCTGGATCTTTGATAAAGCAAGGTAGGCATCTGTCACTGAGCATGGTCGGATCTCTAATAAAGCAAGGTAGGCATCTGTCACTGAGCATGACCCGACCTCTGATAAAGCAAAGTAGGCATCTGTCATTGAGCCTGGTCGGACTTCTGATAAAGCAAAGTAGGCATTTGTCACTGAGCATGGCCTCATCTCTGATAAAGCAAGGTAGGCATTTATCACTGACCATGGCCGGGTCTCTGATAAAGCAAGGTAGGCATCTGTCATTGAGCCTGGTCGGACCTCTGATAAAGCAAAGTAGGCATCTGTCACTGAGCATGGCCTGATCTCTAATAAAACAAAGTAGGCATCTGTCACTGAGCATGGCCGGATCTCTAATAAAGCAAGGTAGGCATTTGTCACTGAGCATGGCCGGATCTCTAATAAAGCAAGGTAAGCATTTGTCACATAGCATGGCTGGTTCTCTGATAAAGCAAGGTAGGCATCTGTCATTGAACCTGGTCGGATCTCTGATAAAGCAAGGTAGGCATCTGTCACTGAGCATGGCCTGATCTCTAATAAAGCAAGGTAGGCATTTGTCACTGAGCATGGCCAGATCTCTAATAAAGCAAGGTAAGCATTTGTCACATAGCATGGCTGGTTCTCTGATAAAGCAAGGTAGGCATCTGTCATTGAACCTGGTCGGACCTCTGATAAAGAAAAGTAGGCATCTGTCACTGAGCATGGCCTGATCTCTAATAAAGCAAAGTAGGCAGCTGTCACTGAGCATGGCCGGATCTCTGATAAAGCAAGGTAGGCATTTGTCACAAAGCATGGCAGGTTCTCTGATAAAGCAAGGTAGGCATCTGACACTCAGCATGACCAGATCTCTAATAAAGCAAGGTAGGCATCTGTCACTGAGCATGGCCGGATCTCTAATAAAGCAAGGTACGCATCTGTCACTGAGCATGGCTGGATCTCTAATAAAGCAAGGTAGGCATCTGTCCCTGAGCATGGCCGGATCTCTGATAAAGCAAGGTAGGCATCTGTCACTGAGCATGGCCGGACCTCTGATAAGCAAGGTAGGCATCTGTCACTGAGCATGGCCGGAACTCTGATAAAGCAAGATAGGCATTTGTCACTGAGCATGGCCAGATCTCTTATAAAGCAATGTAGGCATCTGTCACTGAGCATGGCCGAATCTCTGATAAAGCAAGGTAGGCATCTGTCACTGAGCATGGCCGGATCTCTGATATAGCAAGGTAGGCATCTGTCACTGAGCATGGCTGGATCTCTGATAAAGCAAGGTAGGCATCTGTCACTGAGCATGGCTGGATCTTTGATAAAGCAAGGTAGGCATTTGTCACTGACCATGGCCGGGTCTCTGATAAAGCAAGTTAGGCATCTGTCACTGAGCATGGCCGGATCTCTGATAAAGCAAGGTAGGCATCTGTCACTGAGCATGGCTGGATCTTTGATAAAGCAAGGTAGGCATCTGTCACTGAGCATGGCTGGATCTTTGATAAAGCAAGGTAGGCATCTGTCACTGAGCATGGTCGGATCTCTAATAAAGCAAGGTAGGCATCTGTCGCTGTGCATGGCCGGATCTCTGATAAAGCAAGGTATGGATCTGTCACTGAGCATGGCCGGATCATTAATAAAGCAAGGTAGGCATCTGTCACTGAGCATGACCCAACCTCTGATAAAGCAAAGTAGGCATCTGTCATTGAGCCTGGTCGGACTTCTGATAAAGCAAAGTAGGCATCTGTCACTGAGCATGACCTGATCTCTAATAAAGCAAAGTAGGCATCTGTCACTGAGCATGGCCTGATCTCGAATAAAGCAAGGCAGGCATCTGTCACTGAGCATGGCCGAATCTCTTATAAAGCAAAATAGGCATCTGTCACTGAGCATAGCCTGATCTCTGATAAAGCAAGGTAGGCATCTGTCACTGAGCATGGCCGGATCTCTAATAAAGCAAGGTAAGCATTTGTCACATAGCATGGCTGGTTCTCTGATAAAGCAAGGTAGGCATCTGTCATTGAGCATGGCCAGATCTCTGATCAAGCAAGGTAGGCATCTGTCACTGAGCATGGCCGGATCTCTAATAAAGCAAGGTAAGCATTTGTCACATAGCATAGCTGGGTCTCTGATAAAGCAAGGTAGGCATCTGTCATTGAGCCTGGTCGGACCTCTGATAAAGCAAAGTAGGCATCTGTCACTGAGCATGGCCTGATCTATAATAAAGCAAAGTAGGCAGCTGTCACTGAGCATGGCCGGATCGCTAATAAAGCAAGGTAGGCATTTGTCACTGAGCATGGCCGGACCTCTGATAAAGCAAGGTAGGCATCTGTCACTGAGCATGGCCGAATCTCTAATAAAGCAAATTAGGCATCTGTCACTGAGCATGGCCGGATCTCTAATAAAGCAAGGTAGGCATCTGTCACTGAACATGGCCGGATCTGTGATAAAGCAAGGTAGGCATCTGTCACTGAGCATGGCCGGATTTCTAATAAAGCAAAGTAGGCATCTGTCACTGAGCATGGCCGGATCTCTAATAAAGCAAGGTAGGCATCTGTCACTGAGCATGGCCGGATCTCTAATAAAGCAAGGTAAGCATTTGTCACATAGCATGGCTGGTTCTCTGATAAAACAAGGTAGGCATCTGTCATTGAGCCTGGTCGGACCTCTGATAAAGCAAAGTAGGCATCTGTCACTGAGCATGGCCTGATCTCTAATAAAGCAAAGTAGGCAGCTGTCACTGAGCATGGCTGGATCTCTGATAAAGCAAGATAGGCATTTGTCACAAAGCATGGCAGGTTCTCTGATAAAGCAAGGTAGGCATCTGTCATTGAGCCTGGTCGGACCTCTGATAAAGCAAAGTAGGCATCTGTCACTGAGCATGGCCTGATCTCTAATAAAGCAAAGTAGGCATCTGTCACTGAGCATGGCCGGATCTCTAATAAAGCAAGGTAGGCATCTGTCACTGAGCATGGCCGGGTCTCTAATAAAGCAAGGTAGGCATCATGTGTTTCTGAGCATGGCCGGATCTATGATAAAGCAAGGTAGGCATCTGTCACTGAGCATGGCCTGATCTCTAATAAAGCAAAGTAGGCATCTGTCACTGAGCATGGCCGGATCTCTAATAAAGCAAGGTAGGCATCTGTCACTGAGCATGGCCGGATCTCTAATAAAGCAAAGTAGGCATCTGTCACTGAGCATGGCCGGATCTCTAATAAAGCAAAGTAGGCATCTGTCACTGAGCATGGCCGGATCTCTAATAAAGCAAGGTAGGCATCTGTCACTGAGCATGGCCGGATTTCTAATAAAGCAAAGTAGGCATCTGTCACTGAGCATGGCCGGAACTCTGATAAAGCAAGATAGACATTTGTCACTGAGCATGGCCAGATCTCTAATAAAGCAATGTAGGCATCTGTCACTGAGCATGGCCGAATCTCTGATAAAGCAAGGTAGGCATCTGTCACTGAGCATGACTGGACCTCTGATAAAGCAAGGTAGGCATTTGTCACTGACCATGGCCGTGTCTCTGATAAAGCAAGGTAGGCATCTGTCACTGAGCATGGCCGGATCTCTGATAAAGCAAGGTAGGCATCTGTCACTGAGCATGGCCTGATCTCTAATAAAACAAGGAAGGCATCTGTCACTGAGCATGGCCGGATCTCTAATAAAGCAAGGTAGGCATCTGTTACTGAGCATGCCCGGATCTGTGACAAAGCAAGGTAGGCATCTGTCACTGAGCATGGCCGGATTTCTAATAAAGCAAAGTAGGCATCTGTCACTGAGCATGGCCGGATCTCTAATAAAGCAAGGTAGGCATCTGTCACTGAGCATAGACAGATCTCTAATAAAGCAAGGTAGGCATCTGTCACTGAGCATGGCCAGATCTCTGATAAAGCAAGGTAGGCATCTGTCACTGAGCATGGCCGGATCTCTAATAAAGCAAGGTAAGCATTTGTCACATAGCATGGCTGGTTCTCTGATAAATCAAGGTAGGCATCTGTCATTGAGCCTGGTCGGACCTCTGATAAAGCAAAGTAGGCATCTGTCACTGAGCATGGCCTGATCTATAATAAAGCAAAGTAGGCAGCTGTCACTGAGCATGGCCGGATCTCTGATAAAGCAAGGTAGGCATTTGTCACTGAGCATGGCCGGACCTCTGATAAAGCAAGGTAGGCATCTGTCACTGAGCATGGCCGAATCTCTAATAAAGCAAATTAGGCATCTGTCACTGAGCATGGCCGGAACTCTAATAAAGCAAGGTAGGCATCTGTCACTGAACATGGCCGGATCTGTGATAAAGCAAGGTAGGCATCTGTCACTGAGCATGGCCGGATTTCTAATAAAGCAAAGTAGGCATCTGTCACTGAGCATGGCCGGATCTCTAATAAAGCAAGGTAGGCATCTGTCACTGAGCATGGCCGGATCTCTAATAAAGCAAGGTAGGCATCTGTCACTCAGCATGACCAGATCTCTAATAAAGCAAGGTAGGCATCTGTCCCTGAGCATGGCCGGATCTCTGATAAAGCAAAGTAGGCAGCTGTCACTGAGCATGGCCGGATCTCTGATAAAGCAAGGTAGGCATTTGTCACAAAGCATGGCAGGTTCTCTGATAAAGCAAGGTAGGCATCTGACACTCAGCATGACCAGATCTCTAATAAAGCAAGGTAGGCATCTGTCACTGAGCATGGCCGGATCTCTAATAAAGCAAGGTACGCATCTGTCACTGAGCATGGCTGGATCTCTAATAAAGCAAGGTAGGCATCTGTCCCTGAGCATGGCCGGATCTCTGATAAAGCAAGGTAGGCATCTGTCACTGAGCATGGCCGGACCTCTGATAAGCAAGGTAGGCATCTGTCACTGACCATGGCCGGAACTCTGATAAAGCAAGATAGGCATTTGTCACTGAGCATGGCCAGATCTCTTATAAAGCAATGTAGGCATCTGTCACTGAGCATGGCCGAATCTCTGATAAAGCAAGGTAGGCATCTGTCACTGAGCATGGCCGGATCTCTGATATAGCAAGGTAGGCATCTGTCACTGAGCATGGCTGGATCTCTGATAAAGCAAGGTAGGCATCTGTCACTGAGCATGGCTGGATCTTTGATAAAGCAAGGTAGGCATTTGTCACTGACCATGGCCGGGTCTCTGATAAAGCAAGTTAGGCATCTGTCACTGAGCATGGCCGGATCTCTGATAAAGCAAGGTAGGCATCTGTCACTGAGCATGGCTGGATCTTTGATAAAGCAAGGTAGGCATCTGTCACTAAGCATGGCTGGATCTTTGATAAAGCAAGGTAGGCATCTGTCACTGAGCATGGTCGGATCTCTAATAAAGCAAGGTAGGCATCTGTCGCTGTGCATGGCCGGATCTCTGATAAAGCAAGGTATGGATCTGTCACTGAGCATGGCCGGATCATTAATAAAGCAAGGTAGGCATCTGTCACTGAGCATGACCCAACCTCTGATAAAGCAAAGTAGGCATCTGTCATTGAGCCTGGTCGGACTTCTGATAAAGCAAAGTAGGCATCTGTCACTGAGCATGACCTGATCTCTAATAAAGCAAAGTAGGCATCTGTCACTGAGCATGGCCTGATCTCGAATAAAGCAAGGTAGGCATCTGTCACTGAGCATGGCCGAATCTCTTATAAAGCAAAATAGGCATCTGTCACTGAGCATAGCCTGATCTCTGATAAAGCAAGGTAGGCATCTGTCACTGAGCATGGCCGGATCTCTAATAAAGCAAGGTAAGCATTTGTCACATAGCATGGCTGGTTCTCTGATAAAGCAAGGTAGGCATCTGTCATTGAGCATGGCCAGATCTCTGATCAAGCAAGGTAGGCATCTGTCACTGAGCATGGCCGGATCTCTAATAAAGCAAGGTAAGCATTTGTCACATAGCATAGCTGGGTCTCTGATAAAGCAAGGTAGGCATCTGTCATTGAGCCTGGTCGGACCTCTGATAAAGCAAAGTAGGCATCTGTCACTGAGCATGGCCTGATCTATAATAAAGCAAAGTAGGCAGCTGTCACTGAGCATGGCCGGATCGCTAATAAAGCAAGGTAGGCATTTGTCACTGAGCATGGCCGGACCTCTGATAAAGCAAGGTAGGCATCTGTCACTGAGCATGGCCGAATCTCTAATAAAGCAAATTAGGCATCTGTCACTGAGCATGGCCGGATCTCTAATAAAGCAAGGTAGGCATCTGTCACTGAACATGGCCGGATCTCTGATAAAGCAAGGTAGGCATCTGTCACTGAGCATGGCCTGATCTCTAATAAAGCAAAGTAGGCATCTGTCACTGAGCATGGCCGGATCTCTAATAAAGCAAGGTAGGCATCTGTCACTGAGCATGGCCGGATCTCTAATAAAGCAAGGTAAGCATTTGTCACATAGCATGGCTGGTTCTCTGATAAAACAAGGTAGGCATCTGTCATTGAGCCTGGTCGGACCTCTGATAAAGCAAAGTAGGCATCTGTCACTGAGCATGGCCTGATCTCTAATAAAGCAAAGTAGGCAGCTGTCACTGAGCATGGCTGGATCTCTGATAAAGCAAGATAGGCATTTGTCACAAAGCATGGCAGGTTCTCTGATAAAGCAAGGTAGGCATCTGTCATTGAGCCTGGTCGGACCTCTGATAAAGCAAAGTAGGCATCTGTCACTGAGCATGGCCTGATCTCTAATAAAACAAAGTAGGCATCTGTCACTGAGCATGGCCGGATCTCTAATAAAGCAAGGTAGGCATCTGTCACTGAGCATGGCCGGGTCTCTAATAAAGCAAGGTAGGCATCATGTGTTTCTGAGCATGGCCGGATCTATGATAAAGCAAGGTAGGCATCTGTCACTGAGCATGGACGGATCTCTAATAAAGCAAAGTAGGCATCTGTCACTGAGCATGGCCGGATCTCTAATAAAGCAAGGTAGGCATCTGTCACTGAGCATGGCCGGATTTCTAATAAAGCAAAGTAGGCATCTGTCACTGAGCATGGCCGGATCTCTAATAAAGCAAAGTAGGCATCTGTCACTGAGCATGGCCGGATCTCTAATAAAGCAAGGTAGGCATCTGTCACTGAGCATGGCCGGATCTCTAATAAAGCAAAGTAGGCATCTGTCACTGAGCATGGCCGGAACTCTGATAAAGCAAGATAGACATTTGTCACTGAGCATGGCCAGATCTCTAATAAAGCAATGTAGGCATCTGTCACTGAGCATGGCCGAATCTCTGATAAAGCAAGGTAGGCATCTGTCACTGAGCATGACTGGACCTCTGATAAAGCAAGGTAGGCATTTGTCACTGACCATGGCCGTGTCTCTGATAAAGCAAGGTAGGCATCTGTCACTGAGCATGGCCGGATCTCTGATAAAGCAAGGTAGGCATCTGTCACTGAGCATGGCCTGATCTCTAATAAAGCAAAGTAGGCATCTGTCACTGAGCATGGCCGGATCTCTAATAAAGCAAGGTAGGCATCTGTTACTGAGCATGCCCGGATCTGTGACAAAGCAAGGTAGGCATCTGTCACTGAGCATGGCCGGATTTCTAATAAAGCAAAGTAGGCATCTGTCACTGAGCATGGCCGGATCTCTAATAAAGCAAGGTAGGCATCTGTCACTGAGCATAGACAGATCTCTAATAAAGCAAGGTAGGCATCTGTCACTGAGCATGGCCAGATCTCTGATAAAGCAAGGTAGGCATCTGTCACTGAGCATGGCCGGATCTCTAATAAAGCAAGGTAAGCATTTGTCACATAGCATGGCTGGTTCTCTGATAAATCAAGGTAGGCATCTGTCATTGAGCCTGGTCGGACCTCTGATAAAGCAAAGTAGGCATCTGTCACTGAGCATGGCCTGATCTATAATAAAGCAAAGTAGGCAGCTGTCACTGAGCATGGCCGGATCTCTAATAAAGCAAGGTAGGCATTTGTCACTGAGCATGGCCGGACCTCTGATAAAGCAAGGTAGGCATCTGTCACTGAGCATGGCCGAATCTCTAATAAAGCAAATTAGGCATCTGTCACTGAGCATGGCCGGATCTCTAATAAAGCAAGGTAGGCATCTGTCACTGAACATGGCCGGATCTGTGATAAAGCAAGGTAGGCATCTGTCACTGAGCATGGCCGGATTTCTAATAAAGCAAAGTAGGCATCTGTCACTGAGCATGGCCGGATCTCTAATAAAGCAAGGTAGGCATCTGTCACTGAGCATGGCCGGATCTCTAATAAAGCAAGGTAGGCATCTGTCACTCAGCATGACCAGATCTCTAATAAAGCAAGGTAGGCATCTGTCCCTGAGCATGGCCGGATCTCTGATAAAGCAAGGTAGGCATCTGTCACTGAGCATGGCCGGACCTCTGATAAGCAAGGTAGGCATCTGTCACTGACCATGGCCGGAACTCTGATAAAGCAAGATAGGCATTTGTCACTGAGCATGGCCAGATCTCTTATAAAGCAATGTAGGCATCTGTCACTGAGCATGGCCGAATCTCTGATAAAGCAAGGTAGGCATCTGTCACTGAGCACGACTGGACCTCTGATAAAGCAAGGTAGGCATTTGTCACTGACCATGGCCAGGTCTCTGATAAAGCAAGGTAGGCATCTGTCACTGAGCATGGCCGGATCTCTGATATAGCAAGGTAGGCATCTGTCACTGAGCATGGCCGGGTCTCTGATAAAGCAAGGTAGGCATCTGTCACTGAGCATGGCTGGATCTTTGATAAAGCAAGGTAGGCATCTGTCACTGAGCATGGTCGGATCTCTAAAAAAGCAAGGTAGGCATCTATCACTGAGCATGACCCGACCTCTGATAAAGCAAAGTAGGCATCTGTCATTGAGCCTGGTCGGACTTCTGATAAAGCAAAGTAGGCATTTGTCACTGAGCATGGCCTCATCTCTAATAAAGCCAGGTAGGCATTTATCACTGACCATGGCCGGGTCTCTGATAAAGCAAGGTAGGCATCTGTCATTGAGCCTGGTCGGACCTCTGATAAAGCAAAGTAGGCATCTGTCACTGAGCATGGCCTGATCTCTAATAAAACAAAGTAGGCATCTGTCACTGAGCATGGCCGGATCTCTAATAAAGGAAGGTAGGCATTTGTCACTGAGCATGGCCGGATCTCTAATAAAGCAAGGTAAGCATTTGTCACATAGCATGGCTGGTTCTCTGATAAAGCAAGGTAGGCATCTGTCATTGAACCTGGTCGGATCTCTGATAAAGCAAGGTAGGCATCTGTCACTGAGCATGGCCTGATCTCTAATAAAGCAAGGTAGGCATTTGTCACTGAGCATGGCCGGATCTCTAATAAAGCAAGGTAAGCATTTGTCACATAGCATGGCTGGTTCTCTGATAAAGCAAGGTAGGCATCTGTCATTGAACCTGGTCGGACCTCTGATAAAGCAAAGTAGGCATCTGTCACTGAGCATGGCCTGATCTCTAATAAAGCAAAGTAGGCAGCTGTCACTGAGCATGGCCGGATCTCTGATAAAGCAAGGTAGGCATTTGTCACAAAGCATGGCCGGATCTCTAATAAAGCAAGGTAAGCATTTGTCACATAGCATGGCTGGTTCTCTGATAAAGCAAGGTAGGCATCTGTCATTGAGCATGGCCAGATCTCTGATAAAGCAAGGTAGGCATCTGTCACTGAGCATGGCCGGATCTCTAATAAAGCAAGGTAAGCATTTGTCACATAGCATAGCTGGGTCTCTGATAAAGCAAGGTAGGCATCTGTCATTGAGCCTGGTCGGACCTCTGATAAAGCAAAGTAGGCATCTGTCACTGAGCATGGCCTGATCTATAATAAAGCAAAGTAGGCAGCTGTCACTGAGCATGGCCGGATTGCTAATAAAGCAAGGTAGGCATTTGTCACTGAGCATGGCCGGACCTCTGATAAAGCAAGGTAGGCATCTGTCACTGAGCATGGCCGAATCTCTAATAAAGCAAATTAGGCATCTGTCACTGAGCATGGCCGGATCTCTAATAAAGCAAGGTAGGCATCTGTCACTGAACATGGCCGGATCTGTGATAAAGCAAGGTAGGCATCTGTCACTGAGCATGGCCGGATTTCTAATAAAGCAAAGTAGGCATCTGTCACTGAGCATGGCCGGATCTCTAATAAAGCAAGGTAGGCATCTGTCACTGAGCATGGCCGGATCTCTAATAAAGCAAGGTAAGCATTTGTCACATAGCATGGCTGTTTCTCTGATAAAACAAGGTAGGCATCTGTCATTGAACCTGGTCGGACCTCTGATAAAGCAAAGTAGGCATCTGTCACTGAGCATGGCCTGATCTCTAATAAAGCAAAGTAGGCAGCTGTCACTGAGCATGGCTGGATCTCTGATAAAGCAAGATAGGCATTTGTCACAAAGCATGGCAGGTTCTCTGATAAAGCAAGGTAGGCATCTGTCATTGAGCCTGGTCGGACCTCTGATAAAGCAAAGTAGGCATCTGTCACTGAGCATGGCCTGATCTCTAATAAAACAAAGTAGGCATCTGTCACTGAGCATGGCCGGATCTCTAATAAAGCAAGGTAGGCATCTGTCACTGAGCATGGCCGGGTCTCTAATAAAGCAAGGTAGGCATCATGTGTTTCTGAGCATGGCCGGATCTATGATAAAGCAAGGTAGGCATCTGTCACTGAGCATGGACGGATCTCTAATAAAGCAAAGTAGGCATCTGTCACTGAGCATGGCCGGATCTCTAATAAAGCAAGGTAGGCATCTGTCACTGAGCATGGCCGGATTTCTAATAAAGCAAAGTAGGCATCTGTCACTGAGCATGGCCGGATCTCTAATAAAGCAAAGTAGGCATCTGTCACTGAGCATGGCCGGATCTCTAATAAAGCAAGGTAGGCATCTGTCACTGAGCATGGCCGGATCTCTAATAAAGCAAAGTAGGCATCTGTCACTGAGCATGGCCGGAACTCTGATAAAGCAAGATAGACATTTGTCACTGAGCATGGCCAGATCTCTTATAAAGCAATGTAGGCATCTGTCACTGAGCCTGGTCGGACCTCTGATAAAGCAAAGTAGGCATCTGTCACTGAGCATGGCCGGACCTCTGATAAGCAAGGTAGGCATCTGTCACTGAGCATGGCCGGAACTCTGATAAAGCAAGATAGGCATTTGTCACTGAGCATGGCCAGATCTCTTATAAAGCAATGTAGGCATCTGTCACTGAGCATGGCCGAATCTCTGATAAAGCAAGGTAGGCTTCTGTCACTGAGCATGGCCGGATCTCTGATATAGCAAGGTAGGCATCTGTCACTGAGCATGGCTGGATCTCTGATAAAGCAAGGTAGGAATCTGTCACTGAGCATGGCTGGATCTTTGATAAAGCAAGGTAGGCATTTGTCACTGACCATGGCCGGGTCTCTGATAAAGCAAGTTAGGCATCTGTCACTGAGCATGGCCGGATCTCTGATATAGCAAGGTAGGCATCTGTCACTGAGCATGGCTGGATCTCTGATAAAGCAAGGTAGGCATCTGTCACTGAGCATGGCTGTTTCTTTGATAAAGCAAGGTAGGCATCTGTCACTGAGGCATGGCTGGATCTTTGATAAGCAAGGTAGGCATCTTTCACTGAGCATGGTCGGATCTCTAATAAAGCAAGGTAGGCATCTGTCGCTGTGCATGGCCGGATCTCTGATAAAGCAAGGTATGGGTCTGTCACTGAGCATGGCCGGATCTCTAATAAAGCAAGGTAGGCATCTGTCACTGAGCATGACCCAACCTCTGATAAAGCAAAGTAGGCATCTGTCATTGAGCCTGGTCGGACTTCTGATAAAGCAAAGTAGGCATCTGTCACTGAGCATGACCTGATCTCTAATAAAGCAAAGTAGGCATCTGTCACTGAGCATGGCCTGATCTCGAATAAAGCAAGGTAGGCATCTGTCACTGAGCATGGCCGAATCTCTTATAAAGCAAAATAGGCATCTGTCACTGAGCATAGCCTGATCTCTGATAAAGCAAGGTAGTCATCTGTCACTGAGCATGGCCAGATCTCTGATAAAGCAAGGTAGGCATCTGTCACTGAGCATGGCCGGAACCCTCTATAATCAAGGTAGGCATCTGTCACTGACCGTGGCCGACCTCTGATAAAGCAAGATAGGCATTCTGTCACTGAGCATGGCCGAATCTCTAATAAGCAATGTAGGCATCTGTATGTGCATGCCGAATTCTGATAAGCAAGGTAGGCATTGTCACTGAGCACGATGGCACTCTGATAAAGCAAGGTAGGCATTTGTCAGACTATGGCCGGGTCTCTGATAAAGCAAGGTAGGCATCTGTCACCTGAGCACCAATGGCCCGGTTCTCTGATATTGCAAGGTAAGCATCTTCTTTCTGGGCATGGCGGGTTTCTGATAAAGCAGGTAGGCTCTGTCTCTGCGCATGGCCTGATCTTCTAATAAAGAAAGGTAAGCATTGTAACATAGCATGGCTGGGTTCTCTGATAAGCAATGGTAGGCATCTGTCATTGAGCATGGCCAGATCTTGATCAAGCAAGGTGGCATCTGTCACTGAGCATGGCCTGATCTATAATAAAGCAAAGTAGGCAGCTGTCACTGAGCATGGCCGGATCGCTAATAAAGCAAGGTAGGCATTTGTCACTGAGCATGGCCGGACCTCTGATAAAGCAAGGTAGGCATCTGTCACTGAGCATGGCGCGAATCTCTAATAAAGCAAATTAGGCATCTGTCACTGAGCATGGCCGGATCTCTAATAAAGCAAGGTAGGGGCATCTGTCACTGAACATGGCCGGATCTGTGATAAAGCAAGGTAGGCATCTGTCACTGAGCATGGCCGGATTTCTAATAAAGCAAAGTAGGCATCTGTCACTGAGCATGGCCGGATCTCTAATAAAGCAAGGTAGGCATCTGTCACTGAGCATGGCCGGATCTCTAATAAAGCAATGTAAGCATTTGTCACATAGCATGGCTGTTTCTCTGATAAAACAAGGTAGGCATCTGTCATTGAACCTGGTCGGACCTCTGATAAAGCAAAGTAGGCATCTGTCACTGAGCATGGCCTGATCTCTAATAAAGCAAAGTAGGCAGCTGTCACTGAGCATGGCCGGATCTCTGATAAAGCAAAGTAGGCATTTGTCACAAAGCATGGCAGGTTCTCTGATAAAGCAAGGTAGGCATCTGTCATTGAGCCTGGTCGGACCTCTGATAAAGCAAAGTAGGCATCTGTCACTGAGCATGGCCTGATCTCTAATAAAACAAAGTAGGCATCTGTCACTGAGCATGGCCGGATCTCTAATAAAGCAAGGTAGGCATCTGTCACTGAGCATGGCCGGGTCTCTAATAAAGCAAGGTAGGCATCATGTCTTCTGAGCATGGCCGGATCTATGATAAAGCAAGGTAGGCATCTGTCACTGAGCATGGCCTGATCTCTAATAAAGCAAAGTAGGCATCTGTCACTGAGCATGGCCGGATCTCTAATAAAAGCAAGATAGGCATTTGTCACTGAGCATGGCCAGATCTCTTATAAAGCAATGTAGGCATCTGTCACTGAGCATGGCCGAATCTCTGATAAAGCAAGGTAGGCTTCTGTCACTGAGCATGGCCGGATCTCTGATATAGCAAGGTAGGCATCTGTCACTGAGCATGGCTGGATCTCTGATAAAGCAAGGTAGGAATCTGTCACTGAGCATGGCTGGATCTTTGATAAAGCAAGGTAGGCATTTGTCACTGACCATGGCCGGGTCTCTGATAAAGCAAGTTAGGCATCTGTCACTGAGCATGGCCGGATCTCTGATATAGCAAGGTAGGCATCTGTCACTGAGCATGGCTGGATCTCTGATAAAGCAAGGTAGGCATCTGTCACTGAGCATGGCTGTTTCTTTGATAAAGCAAGGTAGGCATCTGTCACTGAGCATGGCTGGATCTTTGATAAAGCAAGGTAGGCATCTTTCACTGAGCATGGTCGGATCTCTAATAAAGCAAGGTAGGCATCTGTCGCTGTGCATGGCCGGATCTCTGATAAAGCAAGGTATGGATCTGTCACTGAGCATGGCCGGATCTCTAATAAAGCAAGGTAGGCATCTGTCACTGAGCATGACCCAACCTCTGATAAAGCAAAGTAGGCATCTGTCATTGAGCCTGGTCGGACTTCTGATAAAGCAAAGTAGGCATCTGTCACTGAGCATGACCTGATCTCTAATAAAGCAAAGTAGGCATCTGTCACTGAGCATGGCCTGATCTCGAATAAAGCAAGGTAGGCATCTGTCACTGAGCATGGCCGAATCTCTTATAAAGCAAAATAGGCATCTGTCACTGAGCATAGCCTGATCTCTGATAAAGCAAGGTAGTCATCTGTCACTGAGCATGGCCAGATCTCTGATAAAGCAAGGTAGGCATCTGTCACTGAGCATGTCCAGATCTCTAATAAAGCAAGGTAAGCATTTGTCAAATAGCATGGCTGGTTCTCTGATAAAGCAAGGTAGGCATCTGTCATTGAGCATGGCCAGATCTCTGATCAAGCAAGGTAGGCATCTGTCACTGAGCATGGCCTGATCTCTAATAAAGCAAGGTAAGCATTTGTCACATAGCATAGCTGGGTCTCTGATAAAGCAAGGTAGGCATCTGTCATTGAGCCTGGTCGGACCTCTGATAAAGCAAAGTAGGCATCTGTCACTGAGCATGGCCTGATCTATAATAAAGCAAAGTAGGCAGCTGTCACTGAGCATGGCCGGATCGCTAATAAAGCAAGGTAGGCATTTGTCACTGAGCATGGCCGGACCTCTGATAAAGCAAGGTAGGCATCTGTCACTGAGCATGGCCGAATCTCTAATAAAGCAAATTAGGCATCTGTCACTGAGCATGGCCGGATCTCTAATAAAGCAAGGTAGGCATCTGTCACTGAACATGGCCGGATCTGTGATAAAGCAAGGTAGGCATCTGTCACTGAGCATGGCCGGATTTCTAATAAAGCAAAGTAGGCATCTGTCACTGAGCATGGCCGGATCTCTAATAAAGCAAGGTAGGCATCTGTCACTGAGCATGGCCGGATCTCTAATAAAGCAATGTAAGCATTTGTCACATAGCATGGCTGTTTCTCTGATAAAACAAGGTAGGCATCTGTCATTGAACCTGGTCGGACCTCTGATAAAGCAAAGTAGGCATCTGTCACTGAGCATGGCCTGATCTCTAATAAAGCAAAGTAGGCAGCTGTCACTGAGCATGGCTGGATCTCTGATAAAGCAAGATAGGCATTTGTCACAAAGCATGGCAGGTTCTCTGATAAAGCAAGGTAGGCATCTGTAATTGAGCCTGGTCGGACCTCTGATAAAGCAAAGTAGGCATCTGTCACTGAGCATGGCCTGATCTCTAATAAAACAAAGTAGGCATCTGTCACTGAGCATGGCCGGATCTCTAATAAAACAAAGTAGGCATCTGTCACTGAGCATGGCCGGGTCTCTAATAAAGCAAGGTAGGCATCATGTGTTTCTGAGCATGGCCGGATCTATGATAAAGCAAGGTAGGCATCTGTCACTGAGCATGGACGGATCTCTAATAAAGCAAAGTAGGCATCTGTCACTGAGCATGGCCGGATCTCTAATAAAGCAAGGTAGGCATCTGTCACTGAGCATGGCCGGATTTCTAATAAAGCAAAGTAGGCATCTGTCACTGAGCATGGCCGGATCTCTAATAAAGCAAAGTAGGCATCTGTCACTGAGCATGGCCGGATCTCTAATAAAGCAATGTAGGCATCTGTCACTGAGCATGGCCGGATTTCTAATAAAGCAAAGTAGGCATCTGTCACTGAGCATGGCCGGAACTCTGATAAAGCAAGATAGACATTTGTCACTGAGCATGGCCAGATCTCTTATAAAGCAATGTAGGCATCTGTCACTGAGCCTGGTCGGACCTCTGATAAAGCAAAGTAGGCATCTGTCACTGAGCATGGCCTGATCTATAATAAAGCAAAGTAGGCAGCTGTCACTGAGCATGGCCGGATCGCTAATAAAGCAAGGTAGGCATTTGTCACTGAGCATGGCCGGACCTCTGATAAAGCAAGGTAGGCATCTGTCACTGAGCATGGCCGAATCTCTAATAAAGCAAATTAGGCATCTGTCACTGAGCATGGCCGGATCTCTAATAAAGCAAGGTAGGCATCTGTCACTGAACATGGCCGGATCTGTGATAAAGCAAGGTAGGCATCTGTCACTGAGCATGGCCGGATTTCTAATAAAGCAAAGTAGGCATCTGTCACTGAGCATGGCCGGATCTCTAATAAAGCAAGGTAGGCATCTGTCACTGAGCATGGCTGGATCTCTAATAAAGCAAGGTAAGCATTTGTCACATAGCATGGCTGGTTCTCTGATAAAACAAGGTAGGCATCTGTCATTGAACCTGGTCGGACCTCTGATAAAGCAAAGTAGCCATCTGTCACTGAGCATGGCCTGATCTCTAATAAAGCAAAGTAGGCAGCTGTCACTGAGCATGGCTGGATCTCTGATAAAGCAAGATAGGCATTTGTCACAAAGCATGGCAGGTTCTCTGATAAAGCAAGGTAGGCATCTGTCATTGAGCCTGGTCGGACCTCTGATAAAGCAAAGTAGGCATCTGTCACTGAGCATGGCCTGATCTCTAATAAAACAAAGTAGGCATCTGTCACTGAGCATGGCCGGATCTCTAATAAAGCAAGGTAGGCATCTGTCACTGAGCATGGCCGGGTCTCTAATAAAGCAAGGTAGGCATCATGTGTTTCTGAGCATGGCCGGATCTATGATAAAGCAAGGTAGGCATCTGTCACTGAGCATGGACGGATCTCTAATAAAGCAAAGTAGGCATCTGTCACTGAGCATGGCCGGATCTCTAATAAAGCAAGGTAGGCATCTGTCACTGAGCATGGCCGGATTTCTAATAAAGCAAAGTAGGCATCTGTCACTGAGCATGGCCGGATCTCTAATAAAGCAAAGTAGGCATCTGTCACTGAGCATGGCCGGATCTCTAATAAAGCAAGGTAGGCATCTGTCACTGAGCATGGCCGGATTTCTAATAAAGCAAAGTAGGCATCTGTCACTGAGCATGGCCGGAACTCTGATAAAGCAAGATAGACATTTGTCACTGAGCATGGCCAGATCTCTTATAAAGCAATGTAGGCATCTGTCACTGAGCATGGCCGAATCTCTGATAAAGCAAGGTAGGCATCTGTCACTGAGCATGACTGGACCTCTGATAAAGCAAGGTAGGCATTTGTCACTGACCATGGCCGTGTCTCTGATAAAGCAAGGTAGGCATCTGTCACTGAGCATGGCCGGATCTCTGATATAGCAAAGTAGGCATCTGTCACTGAGCATGGCTGGATCTCTGATAAAGGAAGGTAGGCATCTGTCACTGACCATGGCCGGATCTCTGATAAAGCAAGGTAGGCATCTGTCACTGAGCATGGCCTGATCTCTAATAAAACAAGGAAGGCATCTGTCACTGAGCATGGCCGGATCTCTAAAAAAGCAACGTAGGCATCTGTTACTGAGCATGCCCGGATCTGTGACAAAGCAAGGTAGGCATCTGTCACTGAGCATGGCCGGATCTCTAATAAAGCAAGGTAGGCATCTGTTACTGAGCATGCCCGGATCTGTGACAAAGCAAGGTAGGCATCTGTCATTGAGCATGGCCGAATCTCTAATAAAGCAAGGTAGGCATCTTTCACTGAGCATGGCCAGATCTCTAATAAAGCAAGGTAGGCACCTGTCACTGAGCATGGCCGGATCTGTGATAAAGCAAGGTAGGCATCTGTCACTGAGCATAGACAGATCTCTAATAAAGCAAGGTAGGCATCTGTCACTGAGCATGGCCAGATCTTTGATAAAGCAAGGTAGGCATCTGTCACTGAGCATGGCCGGATCTCTAATAAAGCAAGGTAAGCATTTGTCACATAGCATGGCTGGTTCTCTGATAAATCAAGGTAGGCATCTGTCATTGAGCCTGGTCGGACCTCTGATAAAGCAAAGTAGGCATCTGTCACTGAGCATGGCCTGATCTATAATAAAGCAAAGTAGGCAGCTGTCACTGAGCATGGCCGGATCGCTAATAAAGCAAGGTAGGCATTTGTCACTGAGCATGGCCGGACCTCGGATAAAGCAAGGTAGGCATCTGTCACTGAGCATGGCCGAATCTCTAATAAAGCAAATTAGGCATCTGTCACTGAGCATGGCCGGATCTCTAATAAAGCAAAGTAGGCATCTGTCACTGATCATGGCCGGATCTGTGATAAAGCAAGGTAGGCATCTGTCACTGAGCATGGCCGGATTTCTAATAAAGCAAAGTAGGCATCTGTCACTGAGCATGGCCGGATCTCTAATAAAGCAAGGTAGGCATCTGTCACTGAGCATGGCCGGATCTCTAATAAAGCAAGGTAGGCATCTGTCACTGAGCATGGCCGGATCTCTAATAAAGCAAGGTAGGCATCTGTCCCTGAGCATGGCCGGATCTCTGATAAAGCAAGGTAGGCATCTGTCACTGAGCATGGCCGGACCTCTGATAATCAAGGTAGGCATCTGTCACTGACCATGGCTGGATCTCTGATAAAGCAAGATAGGCATTTGTCACAAAGCATGGCAGGTTCTCTGATAAAGCAAGGTAGGGATCTGTCATTGAGCCTGGTCGGACCTCTGATAAAGCAAATTAGGCATCTGTCACTGAGCATGGCTTGATCTTTAATAAAACAAAGTAGGCATCTGTCACTGAGCATGGCCGGATCTCTAATAAAGCAAGGTAGGCATCTGTCACTGAGCATGGCCGGGTCTCTAAAAAAGCAAGGTAGGCATCATGTGTTTCTGAGCATGGCCGGATCTATGATAAAGCCAGGTAGGCATCTGTCACTGAGCATGGACGGATCTCTAATAAAGCAAAGTAGGCATCTGTCACTGAGCATGGCCGGATCTCTAATAAAGCAAGGTAGGCATCTGTCACTGAGCATGGCCGGATTTCTAATAAAGCAAAGTAGGCATCTGTCACTGAGCATGGCCGGATCTCTAATAAAGCAAAGTAGGCATCTGTCACTGAGCATGGCCGGATCTCTGATAAAGCAAGGTAGGCATCTGTCATTGAGCCTGGTCGGACCTCTGATAAAGCAAAGTAGGCATCTGTCACTGAGCATGGCCTGATCTATAATAAAGCAAAGTAGGCAGCTGTCACTGAGCATGGCCGGATCGCTAATAAAGCAAGGTAGGCATTTGTCACTGAGCATGGCCGGACCTCTGATAAAGCAAGGTAGGCATCTGTCACTGAGCATGGCCGAATCTCTAATAAAGCAAATTAGGCATCTGTCACTGAGCATGGCCGGATCTCTAATAAAGCAAGGTAGGCATCTGTCACTGAACATGGCCGGATCTGTGATAAAGCAAGGTAGGCATCTGTCACTGAGCATGGCCGGATTTCTAATAAAGCAAAGTAGGCATCTGTCACTGAGCATGGCCGGATCTCTAATAAAGCAAGGTAGGCATCTGTCACTGAGCATGGCCGGATCTCTAATAAAGCAAGGTAAGCATTTGTCACATAGCATGGCTGTTTCTCTGATAAAACAAGGTAGGCATCTGTCATTGAACCTGGT
The DNA here is from genome assembly GCA_027410445.1 of Discoglossus pictus. NCBI lineage: Eukaryota > Metazoa > Chordata > Amphibia > Anura > Alytidae > Discoglossus > Discoglossus pictus. Next base: position 3,255,318 of record CM050163.1, read on the forward strand.
CGGACCTCTGATAAAGCAAAGTAGGCATCTGTCACTGAGCATGGCCTGATCTCTAATAAAGCAAAGTAGGCAGCTGTCACTGAGCATGGCTGGATCTCTGATAAAGCAAGATAGGCATTTGTCACAAAGCATGGCAGGTTCTCTGATAAAGCAAGGTAGGCATCTGTCATTGAGCCTGGTCAGACCTCTGATAAAGCAAAGTAGGCATCTGTCACTGAGCATGGCCTGATCTCTAATAAAACAAAGTAGGCATCTGTCACTGAGCATGGCCGGGTCTCTAATAAAGCAAGGTAGGCATCATGTGTTTCTGAGCATGGCCGGATCTATGATAAAGCAAGGTAGGCATCTGTCACTGAGCATGGACGGATCTCTAATAAAGCAAAGTAGGCATCTGTCACTGAGCATGGCCGGATCTCTAATAAAGCAAGGTAGGCATCTGTCACTGAGCATGGCCGGATTTCTAATAAAGCAAAGTAGGCATCTGTCACTGAGCATGGCCGGATCTCTAATAAAGCAAAGTAGGCATCTGTCACTGAGCATGGACGGATCTCTAATAAAGCAAGGTAGGCATCTGTCACTGAGCATGGCCGGATTTCTAATAAAGCAAAGTAGGCATCTGTCACTGAGCATGGCCGGAACTCTGATAAAGCAAGATAGACATTTGTCACTGAGCATGGCCAGATCTCTTATAAAGCAATGTAGGCATCTGTCACTGAGCATGGCCTGAATCTCTGATAAAGCAAGGTAGGCATCTGTCACTGAGCATGACTGGACCTCTGATAAAGCAAGGTAGGCATTTGTCACTGAGCATGGCCGTGTCTCTGATAAAGCAAGGTAGGCATCTGTCACTGAGCATGGCCGGATCTCTGATATAGCAAGGTAGGCATCTGTCACTGAGCATGGCTGGATCTCTGATAAAGGAAGGTAGGCATCTGTCACTGACCATGGCCGGATCTCTGATAAAGCAAGGTAGGCATCTGTCACTGAGCATGGCCTGATCTCTAATAAAACAAGGAAGGCATCTGTCACTGAGCATGGCCGGATCTCTGATAAAGCAAGGTAGGCATCTGTTACTGAGCATGCCCGGATCTGTGACAAAGCAAGGTAGGCATCTGTCACTGAGCATGGCCGGATTTCTAATAAAGCAAAGTAGGCATCTGTCATTGAGCATGGCCGGATCTCTAATAAAGCAAGGTAGGCATCTGTCACTGAGCATGGCCAGATCTCTAATAAAGCAAGGTAGGCATCTGTCACTGAGCATGGCCGGATCTGTGATAAAGCAAGGTAGGCATCTGTCACTGAGCATAGACAGATCTCTAATAAAGCAAGGTAGGCATCTGTCACTGAGCATGGCCAGATCTCTGATAAAGCAAGGTAGGCATCTGTCACTGAGCATGGCCGGATCTCTAATAAAGCAAGGTAAGCATTTGTCACATAGCATGGCTGGTTCTCTGATAAATCAAGGTAGGCATCTGTCATTAAGGCCTGGTCGGACCTCTGATAAAGCAAAGTAGGCATCTGTCACTGAGCATGGCCTGATCTATAATAAAGCAAAGTAGGCAGCTGTCACTGAGCATGGCCGGATCGCTAATAAAGCAAGGTAGGCATTTGTCACTGAGCATGGCCGGACCTCTGATAAAGCAAGGTAGGCATCTGTCACTGAGCATGGCCGAATCTCTAATAAAGCAAATTAGGCATCTGTCACTGAGCATGGCCGGATCTCTAATAAAGCAAGGTAGGCATCTGTCACTGAACATGGCCGGATCTGTGATAAAGCAAGGTAGGCATCTGTCACTGAGCATGGCCGGATTTCTAATAAAGCAAAGTAGGCATCTGTCACTGAGCATGGCCGGATCTCTAATAAAGCAAGGTAGGCATCTGTCACTGATCATAGCCGGATCTCTAATAAAGCAAGGTAAGCATTTGTCACATAGCATGGCTGGTTCTCTGGTAAAACAAGGTAGGCATCTGTCATTGAACCTGGTCGGACCTCTGATAAAGCAAAGTAGGCATCTGTCACTGAGCATGGCCTGATCTCTAATAAAGCAAAGTAGGCAGCTGTCACTGAGCATGGCTGGATCTCTGATAAAGCAAGATAGGCATTTGTCACAAAGCATGGCAGGTTCTCTGATAAAGCAAGGTAGGGATCTGTCATTGAGCCTGGTCGGACCTCTGATAAAGCAAAGTAGGCATCTGTCACTGAGCATGGCCTGATCTCTAATAAAACAAAGTAGGCATCTGTCACTGAGCATGGCCGGATCTCTAATAAAGCAAGGTAGGCATCTGTCACTGAGCATGGCCGGGTCTCTAAAAAAGCAAGGTAGGCATCATGTGTTTCTGAGCATGGCCGGATCTATGATAAAGCAAGGTAGGCATCTGTCACTGAGCATGGACGGATCTCTAATAAAGCAAAGTAGGCATCTGTCACTGAGCATGGCCGGATCTCTAATAAAGCAAGGTAGGCATCTGTCACTGAGCATGGCCGGATTTCTAATAAAGCAAAGTAGGCATCTGTCACTGAGCATGGCCGGATCTCTAATAAAGCAAAGTAGGCATCTGTCACTGAGCATGGCCGGATCTCTAATAAAGCAAGGTAGGCATCTGTCACTGAGCATGGCCGGATTTCTAATAAAGCAAAGTAGGCATCTGTCACTGAGCATGGCCGGAACTCTGATAAAGCAAGATAGACATTTGTCATTGAGCATGGCCAGATCTCTTATAAAGCAATGTAGGCATCTGTCACTGAGCATGGCCGAATCTCTGATAAAGCAAGGTAGGCATCTGTCACTGAGCATGACTGGACCTTTGATAAAGCAAGGTAGGCATTTGTCACTGACCATGGCCGTGTCTCTGATAAAGCAAGGTAGGCATCTGTCACTGAGCATGGCCGGATCTCTGATATAGCAAGGTAGGCATCTGTCACTGAGCATGGCTGGATCTCTGATAAAGGAAGGTAGGCATCTGTCACTGACCATGGCCGGATCTCTGATAAAGCAAGGTAGGCATCTGTCACTGAGCATGGCCTGATCTCTAATAAAACAAGGAAGGCATCTGTCACTGAGCAAGGCCGGATCTCTAATAAAGCAAGGTAGGCATCTGTTACTGAGCATGCCCGGATCTGTGACAAAGCAAGGTAGGCATCTGTCACTGAGCATGGCCGGATTTCTAATAAAGCAAATTAGGCATCTGTCATTGAGCATGGCCGGATCTCTAATAAAGCAAGGTAGGCATCTGTCATTGAGCCTGGTCGGACCTCTGATAAAGCAAAGTAGGCATCTGTCACTGAGCATGGCCTGATCTCTAATAAAACAAAGTAGGCATCTGTCACTGAGCATGGCCGGATCTCTAATAAAGCAAGGTAGGCATCTGTCACTGAGCATGGCCGGGTCTCTAATAAAGCAAGGTAGGCATCATGTGTTTCTGAGCATGGCCGGATCTATGATAAAGCAAGGTAGGCATCTGTCACTGAGCATGGACGGATCTCTAATAAAGCAAAGTAGGCATCTGTCACTGAGCATGGCCTGATCTCTAATAAAGCAAGGTAGGCATCTGTCACTGAGCATGGCCGGATCTCTAATAAAGCAAAGTAGGCATCTGTCACTGAGCATGGCCGGATCTCTAATAAAGCAAAGTAGGCATCTGTCACTGAGCATGGCCGGATCTCTAATAAAGCAAGGTAGGCATCTGTCACTGAGCATGGCCGGATTTCTAATAAAGCAAAGTAGGCATCTGTCACTGAGCATGGCTGGAACTCTGATAAACCAAGATAGACATTTGTCACTGAGCATGGCCAGATCTCTTATAAAGCAATGTAGGCATCTGTCACTGAGCATGGCCGAATCTCTGATAAAGCAAGGTAGGCATCTGTCACTGAGCATGACTGGACCTCTGATAAAGCAAGGTAGGCATTTGTCACTGACCATGGCCGTGTCTCTGATAAAGCAAGGTAGGCATCTGTCACTGAGCATGGCCGGATCTCTGATATAGCAAGGTAGGCATCTGTCACTGAGCATGGCTGGATCTCTGATAAAGGAAGGTAGGCATCTGTCACTGACCATGGCCGGATCTCTGATAAAGCAAGGTAGGCATCTGTCACTGAGCATGGCCTGATCTCTAATAAAACAAGGAAGGCATCTGTCACTGAGCAAGGCCGGATCTCTAATAAAGCAAGGTAGGCATCTGTTACTGAGCATGCCCGGATCTGTGACAAAGCAAGGTAGGCATCTGTCACTGAGCATGGCCGGATTTCTAATAAAGCAAATTAGGCATCTGTCATTGAGCATGGCCGGATCTCTAATAAAGCAAGGTAGGCATCTGTCACTGAGCATGGCCAGACCTCTAATAAAGCAAGGTAGGCATCTGTCACTGAGCATGGCCGGATCTGTGATAAAGCAAGGTAGGCATCTGTCACTGAGCATAGACGGATCTCTAATAAAGCAAGGTAGGCATCTGTCACTGAGCATGGCCGGATCTGTGATAAAGCAAGGTAGGCATCTGTCACTGAGCATAGACAGATCTCTAATAAAGCAAGGTAGGCATCTGTCACTGAGCATGGCCAGATCTCTGATAAAGCAAGGTAGGCATCTGTCACTGAGCATGGCCGGATCTCTAATAAAGCAAGGTAAGCATTTGTCACATAGCATGGCTGGTTCTCTGATAAATCAAGGTAGGCATCTGTCATTGAGCCTGGTCGGACCTCTGATAAAGCAAAGTAGGCATCTGTCACTGAGCATGGCCTGATCTATAATAAAGCAAAGTAGGCAGCTGTCACTGAGCATGGCCGGATCGCTAATAAAGCAAGGTAGGCATTTGTCACTGAGCATGGCCGGACCTCTGATAAAGCAAGGTAGGCATCTGTCACTGAGCATGGCCGAATCTCTAATAAAGCAAATTAGGCATCTGTCACTGAGCATGGCCGGATCTCTAATAAAGCAAGGTAGGCATCTGTCACTGAACATGGCCGGATCTGTGATAAAGCAAGGTAGGCATCTGTCACTGAGCATGGCCGGATTTCTAATAAAGCAAAGTAGGCATCTGTCACTGAGCATGGCCGGATCTCTAATAAAGCAAGGTAGGCATCTGTCACTGATCATGGCCGGATCTCTAATAAAGCAAGGTAAGCATTTGTCACATAGCATGGCTGGTTCTCTGGTAAAACAAGGTAGGCATCTGTCATTGAACCTGGTCGGACCTCTGATAAAGCAAAGTAGGCATCTGTCACTGAGCATGGCCTGATCTCTAATAAAGCAAAGTAGGCAGCTGTCACTGAGCATAGCTGGATCTCTGATAAAGCAAGGTAGGCATTTGTCACAAAGCATGGCCGGTTCTCTGATAAAGCAAGGTAGGCATCTGTCATTGAGCCTGGTCGGACCTCTGATAAAGCAAAGTAGGCATCTGTCACTGAGCATGGCCTGATCTCTAATAAAACAAAGTAGGCATCTGTCACTGAGCATGGCCGGATCTCTAATAAAGCAAGGTAGGCATCTGTCACTGAGCATGGCCGGGTCTCTAATAAAGCAAGGTAGGCATCATGTGTTTCTGAGCATGGCCAGATCTATGATAAAGCAAGGTAGGCATCTGTTACTGAGCATGGACAGATCTCTAATAAAGCAAAGTAGGCATCTGTCACTGAGCATGGCCGGATCTCTAATAAAGCAAGGTAGGCATCTGTCACTGAGCATGGCCGGATTTCTAATAAAGCAAAGTAGGCATCTGTCACTGAGCATGGCCGGATCTCTAATAAAGCAAAGTAGGCATCTGTCACTGAGCATGGCCGGGTCTCTGATAAAGCAAGGTAGGCATCTGTCACTGAGCATGGCCGGATCTCTGATATAGCAAGGTAGGCATCTGTCACTGAGCATGGCCGGAACTCTGATAAAGCAAGATAGACATTTGTCACTGAGCATGGCCAGATCTCTTATAAAGCAATGTAGGCATCTGTCACTGAGCATGGCCGGAACTCTGATAAAGTAAGATAGACATTTGTCACTGAGCATGGCCAGATCTCTTATAAAGCAATGTAGGCATCTGTCACTGAGCATGGCTGAATCTCTGATAAAGCAAGGTAGGCATCTGTCACTGAGCACGAATGGACCTCTGATAAAGCAAGGTAGGCATTTGTCACTGACCATGGCCGGGTCTCTGATAAAGCAAGGTAGGCATCTGTCACTGAGCATGGCCGGATCTCTGATATAGCAAGGTAGGCATCTGTCACTGAGCATGGCTGGATCTCTGATAAAGCAAGGTAGGCATCTGTCACTGAGCATGGCTGGATCTTTGATAAAGCAAGGTAGGCATCTGTCACTGAGCATGGTTGGATCTCTAATAAAGCAAGGTAGGCATCTGTCGCTGTGCATGGCCGGATCTCTGATAAAGCAAGGTATGGATCTGTCACTGAGCATGGCCGGATCTCTAATAAAGCAAGGTAGGCATCTGTCACTGAGCATGACCCAACCTCTGATAAAGCAAAGTAGGCATCTGTCATTGAGCCTGGTCGGACTTCTGATAAAGCAAAGTAGGCATTTGTCACTGAGCATGGCCTGATCTCTAATAAAGTAAAGTAGGCAGCTGTCACTGAGCATGGCCGGATCTCTGATAAAGCCAGGTAGGCATTTGTCACTGACCATGGCCTGGTCTCTGATAATGCAAGGTAGGCATCTGTCATTGAGCCTGGTCGGACCTCTGATAAAGCAAAGTAGGCATCTGTCACTGAGCATGGCCTGATCTCTAATAAAGCAAAGTAGGCATCTGTCACTGAGCATGGCCGGATCTCTGATAAAGGAAGGTAGGCATCTGTCACTGACCATGGCCGGATCTCTGATAAAGCAAGGTAGGCATCTGTCAGTGAGCATGGCCTGATCTCTAATAAAACAAGGTAGGCATCTGTCACTGAGCATGGCCGGATCTCTAATAAAGCAAGCTAGGCATCTGTTACGAGATGAAAAAAATTACGAGATAAGCTGCGGAACCAAAACAATTAAAAAAACACTAAATACACACTAAAAAATGAAAAAAAGGTCACTTACAGCATAGGGGACCGGGCAGGACGTCTGGAAGTGAGTCGGAACTCCAATTTACATCGTTTTAGACGAGTTACAAAGATCGAAAATCGTCTAAGCGAGAAAAAAATGGCCGCCGGAAAAAATGAAAACGAGGCTATACTACTACGAACTGCGTAAAACACAGCCACAGACGTATGTGCTCGAAAATCAGCGAGACAAAGGATGCGTATTAACTGCACAATGAGTAAAAAAAGACAGTAGCGAGTACATTTTACGAAACGCAATTACGGATTTACGCATTAACACACATTTCCCGCCTTTTTCTCACGCCACATCGGATTTCCCGCCTAAAACAACGCACTTGCCTCGCGCAACAGCGGATTTCCCGCCTAAAACAATGCATTTGTCTCGCGCACAAAGCCTATATATAAGGCACACTTGACACATAACTGACACTTTCTCCTCAGGTGATGACAGTCTGACTGGACGTTTTCTGATGCCGGAAAATCTCAAGAGATTGTTAGCTCTTCAGGATACTGCTTCAGCAATATTACATTAAAAAAGGTAAATATCATTTATAATTATTAATTAGTAAATTGGTACTTACCTAATAAATCAAAAATATTAAATTTAATTAATAGAAAAATAATATTGTGCTTACATGTGTGAAACAATTGTTAATAACATTCATAATGTACATTAATTAATTAATTAATCATTAATATCGAAATTAGTTAACGTTTAAGAATGTGAATAAAAAAGAAACACATTGATTCATTAATTATTAATGTACATTAATTTAATAATTAATTTGTTATATATCGTGATTACCTGTGTGAAAGAATTGTAAATAACATTCATAATGTACTTTATTTAATTAATTAATTAATCATTACTAATCATTAATATCAAAAAAGGTTAACGTTTAAGAATGTGCATAAAAAAAGGAACACGTTGATTAATTAACTATTAATGTACATTATTTAAATAATTGAATTCTTAGATATTTAGTATAAAATAAACCAAAAAAAAAAAAAAGGCTATATACTCATGCTTACATCTTGATGTTAGAATTAGTCACACATTACTTTAATATTAATGATCATTAATTGATTCTTATTTCATTAGTAATGTACATTATTTTAATAATTCAGTTGTAACATACTCATTTTAAAATAACCCGCAAACAAAAAAAAAAGGTAAATAGACTCATGCTTACGTCTTGACATTATATTTAGTGAGACAATAATTTAAGATTAATACAGATTAATTGAGTATTATTTAAAGACTAACAGTAATATTGATTGTATGTTTTTAATCTATGCTTAAATATGTGTCTTCATGCTGATTGATTGATATATTTATTTCATGTTTTTAATCTATGCAAAAATATGTATGTTAAGCCTCATTGATTGATACAGATGAAGCAACATATTATACATTTATTTTACTATTTTGTATAATTGCAGTGAATTGTAGCTGAATGAATAGAGATAGTGACGTTCGGACCATTTTGACAGGTACAGAATTTGAATTATATTACTACAGCAAGATATTAAAAAATATGATTTTCGGTTTTTAATGTAGACAAATATATGTCTGTTGATGTTCATTTAATGATATCGATGAAGCAAAAGATTAAAAATATTCTTAATTTGATTTAACAGTTTCTTTGGATCTGCAAGGGAATCAACACACAGCGTGACGTTTGCAGCCTTTGAACAACATCAACCTCATCTTCACAGGTATAAAATTTAATTTTGTAGTGATGCATAGAAAAAGGCTATATTATATTTGGTGAAAATGGAGAGTACTTATTGAGTCATTAGCGTATGATAGTTAGTCATAACTTGAAAAAAGTTGAAAAGACAATAGTAATTAATAATAATATTTAAAAAAAATAAGAAGCTTACAACACTTGCAAAAAAAAAGAAATTGATGGTATGCTTCAATGGGTGCAACATTAGCAGAAAATGTACCAGGACATGGTCCTTACTGTTTCAGAGTTCAAGTTCAAATATACCACCGAACTTCACATTTACACCCACAAGAATGGGAGAAAAGGAAATTTGCACAGTTATATGTCTTAGATACAATGGAAGCTGATGACACTTCCAGAGAATAGACAGTGTTTGCGCATAGTCTTTGAACAGCTGGATAAAATTATGCAAAAAAAACCATATAGTCAAGCATACAAAAAATTAGCACAGCTTGAAAAAGAACAACAGGAACATGCTGAAAGACATCAATTGCCTACACCAAGAGTAAATATGGTGTTAAAAAGAGATCGCAACACTGATCAAAGAAGATATAATTTACCTACAGTAAATGAGGTTGCCATGGTGTTTAAAAATGAAGATGGTGAACCACCTTTTCAGCGGGATATTAGAATATATCCGCGCAATGAAGAACAACCATTTATCAACATCAATATATTAAGCTGTAATTTAGATCCAATGACATATCCCATTTTCTTTCCAAATGGGGAACCTGGATGGGAACCAAAATTACAATTGGAAAGTTATCCCAATACTAAACTTCGTATTAGATCTAATATTTCCATGCTGGAATATAAAGTGGCACAAACTGCAATCCGTGATTGTTTTAATCCAATTTTACATGGAGGAAAACTCACTCAACAATGGATTATTGATTCATATTTACAAGTTGAAGCCAATAATCTAAATTTTATTAAATATCAACAAAATAAATTACGAGTTGAACAGTATTGTGGATTAATGGATTATGTGGCAGATTTAGCTTCCAACAGAGACATTCCAGCTGGAAGAGCAATTATTTTGCCATCCTCTTTCCAAGGATCTCCTCGCAATATGCAGGAAAGGTATAATGATGCCATGGCTATTGTCACAAAATTTGGAAAACTAGATTTATTTATTACATTCACATGTAATCCACAATGGCCAGCGATCAAGGAAAATTTAAAAACTATTTTCTGACCGACCAGATTTAGTGGCAAGAGTATTCAAAATCAAACTCAATTCATTAATACATGATATCACCAAAGCACACTTTTTTGGACAATGTGTGGCTTTTGTTTACACCATTGAATTTCAAAAAAGAGGATTGCCACATGCTCACATACTTTTAATACTGCAGGAAAAAGATAAGTTGAACACTGCAGAGAGAGTGGATTCAGTAATTTCCGCACAATTGCCAGACCAAGAAAAATATACAAAACTTTGGGAGATTGTTACACATAGAATCATTCATGGCCCATGTGGAGAGATGAATCCTAATTCACCATGTATGGAAAATAAAAAATGTACTAAAGAATTTCCAAAACAATTTCAAATGCAAACTTATGCAAATTGTGATGGATATCCTTTGTATAAAAGAACACAAAGACAAACAGCTATTATCTGTGGCCAAAAGGTTGATAATAGATTTGTCGTTCCATACAATCCACATTTGCTCATCAAGTACAATGCACACATCAATGTGGAAGCTTGCACTTCGATTAAATCAATTAAGTATGTGTATAAATATATATACAAAGGATATGACGCAGCTACTGTTGTTGTACAAGGTGCTGCAAATGAAAACGAAAATCCAATTTTACATGATGAACTATCAAATTATTTAGATGCTCGGTATGTGAGTGCTCCTGAAGCAATGTGGCGCCTTTTGAAATTTGAGATGCATGATCGGTCACATGCTATCTATCGTTTAGCTGTACATTTGCCTCAAAGTCAGTTGGTTTGCTTTACTGCAGGAAATGAAAGAACTGCATTATATCAAAGTGAAGAGAGAGATACCACACTTACTGCATGGTTTAAATTAAACTGTCAGGATACGCAGGCCAGACAATTTTTATACATAGAGATACCATATCACTATGTATTTGTAAATGGTCTATGGCGACAACGAAGAAGAGATGCACATAAAATTATACCACGCATTTATACCGTCAGTCCAAAGGACATTGAACGTTTCAGCTTAAGATTACTTCTGCTACATGTTCCCGGTGCACAGAGTTTTGAGGTATTTACGTACAGTGAATGACATAGTTTATGATATATTCCTATTAGCTGCAAGACATCAAAATTTCATAGCTGATGAAACAGAATGGGAGAGGTGTCTGGAAGAAGCAGCACTATGTCAAATGCCTAAGCAAATGAGAAGACAATTTGCATTCATTTGTATATTTTGCAATGTACCTGATGCTTTCACTTTGTGTGAAACATTTAAATTAAACATGTCAGAAGATTTCTTGAAACGTTACAAAGAACCAATTGCTCTGTTAAAAACATTGATGGAAATACAAGAAATATTGTTGGCTCATGGATTAAATTGTGCAAGTTTTAATTTACCTGATCCAGGACTTATAGATGACATCAATTTTGATGTCTATGACACTGAGCTTCACAAACAAAAAACCCAAGAAAAACTGGAAACTTTAAATACTTTACAGTTAGAAGCATTTCATGCCATCACAAATGCTACAGATGATGAAATGGTCAAAGACAGGTATTTCTATCTAGACGGCCCAGGTGGATCAGGAAAAACTTATCTGTACAATTGTTTGATGAGTTATATTCGATCACAGGGTCAGATAGCTATGCCATTTGCAACAACTGGAATTACTGCACTTTTGTTAGATGGTGGGAGAACTGTGCATAGTGAATTTAAGCTGCCAGTTCCCATTTTGGAAACATCAGTGTCAGATATTCGATTGAATTCCTTACAAGCCAAAAAATTTAAATTAACTAAACTAATTATCATAGACGAGGCAACAATGATGTTTTGTCATGCATTGCAATGTATTGACAGATTTTTAAAAGAAGTGATGGATAATAAGTTGCCATTTGGTGGAAAGGTGATGCTGTTAGGAGGAGATTTTAGGCAAAAATTACCTGTTGTGCCACACGGAAATAGAACGGAGATCATTGAAACATGTATCAAGACCAGTAAACTGTGGCAAATATTTACACATCTCAAATTAGAATTAAATATGAGATCTGAAGGCCAAAATGAGTTTAATGACTGGCTCATTAAAATCGGAGATGGAAAACATCCAGAAATACAGCATTTACCAATTGATACCATTGAAATTCCATCAGAAATGGTTTGCAATGAATCACTAATATCAGCCATATTTCTAAACACTCTTAATAATGAGGATTACTCAGACATTGCAAACAAAGTGATATTAACATCAAAAAATATCGATGCCTTGAATGTAAATAATGAAATTTTAAAATACATGCACCACAACATAATTATTACAGTGCACATTCTATTCTGTCAGATGTAAAAAGACAGTGAATCGAATTTTAGTATCGAATTTATTAATTCATAACACCATCTCGAATGCCCCCACATATTTTACAATTGAAAAAAGGTGCTGTGACGAGATCAGTCTCGTCACTGCGAATTGGAGAAGTCTGGTTGCCCACATCCTTCCGTTTGACTACGGCCCATGTTGACTTTCCCCCTACAAAGGCATGGAGGCCATGCTTCATTTGGTCAGAAAGGACTATGATCTAACTTTTGAACCACTGGACCAATTTGTATCATTTTGACACATGTTTGTATTTGGAGTATGCTGATTCTGAAAATGTACGTTTTATGTAAATGTGATGCATACTTTTAAAGTTATGAAAAATGTGTAGAAATGTGTTACAGATTCTGACCACCCCCATCTATGAGTTACTAAGGACAGATGGTTACGAGCAAAGGTTATCTACATGCACAACAGGGGAGATAGCTTAACAAAGGGAGTTCCGGACATGCCGGCTCCAAAACCCCATGGGGTTTCTCAGCTTTCTTAGCAGGGGCACAGGGGACAGCAAAAGCCATGTTTACCCTCTTGTGGTCAGAAGCCAAATGACTCTATTAGCCACACCTAGTGGGCGGACCTGGGAGGAGTCTCATATTTCTCACGCTGTGACACTATGTGATTGGCCAGAGGCCATAAGGGGCTGACCTCAGGTAGCCCCTCCCTCTACTGTCTATGTGACAATGGTTTCAATATGTCTTTGTAATTTATAAAGAAGAGAGTTCACTGCTTGACCCTCAAACACAGAGCTTATGTCTCGTTCTTGGGGGGATTCATGGGATGCTGTTACAGATTGACTGCCTGGAGTGTAAGCACCTTGGGGTGCTTTTCCTGTTCAGCTGCTAGCAGCTTTTCGTGAGGTTCCAGTTCAAGGCTTGGAGTATTTTCCCCTTGGATCCAGTTTGGGGGAATCGTTGTCCTGCAGTAGCTGTCCCTATATCACTGGACGGGCGGATCGGCTAAAACGGCCTTGGCGCCCCCTTATATGTGTGGGGGTACCGTAACAGGTGCAATTGTCATGTTATTGTGAAATATGAATCCAAAAAAAGGACTTTGTAATGGGACAAGATTAATTGTGCATGAGTTAAAAGATCATTTTATACATGCAGAAATTATAACTGGTACCCATAAAGGTGAACAAGTTTTTATACCAAGAATTGATTTAGCTCCAAGTGAGAGTGTTTTGCCCTTTGTCCTTCAACGGAGACAATTTCTAGTTATCATGGTATTTGCCATGACCATCAATAAATCCCAAGGACAAACTTTTAAGTCAGTTGGGATTTTTTTTAAAGGAACCAGTTTTTGCACATGGACAACTTTATGTGGCTTTTTCAAGGTGGACTAATCCAAAAGAAATTAAAGTGCATGTTGAAGAAAACGAAACTCAAGGTCATTTATTAGACGATGGATGTGTTTACACCAAAAACATTGTCTACTATGAGGTGTTGGAAAGATAGAGGACAATGGTTTCATTTTAATGCCAACATTTTATGGTACTCAATATGATTGCACAAAAAAAATATTTCAAGTAAAACAGATAAACAATGGACAAAAAAACATACAGAACAGTGGTTTGACTTCCATGACAAAATTAAAGTACTCTGGGACTCTTTAAATAGGGGACCACTATTTCACTTATGAAAATCTATGTGATATTTGCAGAATGGAGAAAATGAAAAAAAAAGAAATATAACAACAAAAACAACAGTAAAATATCCGTAAACAGATTGGAATGGGTTCAAAGTTTCATATTAACATGATTGGCCACAGAAAACAATTAACTGAATTTTGCAGGATTGACAAGAGTTAAATGTTATTGTTTGATGTTACAATTTCAGATGTTAAATATGTGTTTTTTGAATTTAAAAAAAAGTTGGTTAAATATATATGTGGTATAGTCAAACATGTATTGTTAGTATAAAGTTGAAGCATTTCATAATAATTGGAAATGTATTATTTAAAGACAAAGTATTGATTCAGGGAGAAATCCGATCGCCAGTTAATGGGGTCAGGAAGGAATTAATTTTTTTCCCTCTTTGATACAATTGGACAAGTTTCAATAGGGATTTTTTATTGTTTGCCTTCCTCTGGATTCAATGCTAATGTAGTTTAACAAGAGTTTAACAAATATGTTACAAATGATAAAAAGCATGTTATTGTTAAAACAATTTACTTACTCTAAGTTAATAAAGTCCGCAGTTACTCAGTGATAAATATGTATTGAAAAGTGTTAGTATTGTTAACAAAATGTTGAATGAATGTTTCATATACAAGTTGCATGTTACAAAATTTCATGTTTGTGAAATATAAGTTGAAAGTTAAAAAAAATAAAAAGTTAAACAAATTAATGTGTTTTTATTTTTGGAAAAAAAAAGGGACAAATGTAGATGACTCATTTTGTGTTGCAAACAAATTTCACAACATTTAATTTTTATTGACCGTCATTTTTTGACGGGCAAGTTGCTAGTAATGTTATAATGGTATATTGTTATGATTGTTGTCTAGGGAAAGGAGCAGAGTTCCCATCACCATCAATAAAAGTTATTAATGCATGAGAGGGATTGATGTGGAAACCCTACCCCACTCCCATATCCTATGAGGGCAGTAGGTGGTTTTATGTTGAGTGCGCTTTTACGCTTTTACGATTTTACGTGACCAGACCGACAGTATGTGCAATACCATATATAACAATGTCTTACAGTAGGGAGTAATTCTAATGCACACATTGCCACATACATCTAGTCAGGGAAATCTGGCCCCAAAGGCTAATCCCTTGTGTACACACACTTAAGGGATAAGAGTCATAAACAATAAGATCCCCACAGCCACAGAGGCACCATCTCCCCTAGCAGAAGACCCAGGAGAGAGTCAAGACATGCTTCCCCTCTGGTGGTCAGAAGCCAAATGACTCTGTTAGCCACACCTAGTGGGCGGACCTGGGAGGGGACTTATGATTCCCAGGACATGACCCTATGTGATTGGCCAGAGGCCATTAGGGGCTGACCTCAGGTGGCCCCTCCCTCTACTATGTTGAAAAGTTCTTAAATACTGTGTGTTTCCAAAATAAAGTGGTTCTTAATTTTCAGACTAAGCATGTATTATTGACCCAGAGGCATATGCTTGTAGAGGAGCTCGTTCTGACTCCCTACCAAAGCAGCTGGGACTTTGTATCAACAAAGACTGTCCATAGGTCTAGAGTCACCCAAACTTAGGTCTAAACCTACTGGGAATAAGAGTCCTAGGATACTCTAGATCCCATCATCCTAGTCGGTTGTGACAATTGGTGGCAGTCGTGGGAGGCTCTACAGAAAGACCAAGAATGGAGCAGCAATACGAGAAATCGTCCTCAGCGGAGCTAAGGGAGGCGATGAAGCAGAAAGGAATCCCTAGGAGGAAGGGAGACCAACGAGCGGTGATGATTGCAGCCATGAGAAAAAATGATGCTGAGCAGGGGGAAGCAGAGGAGTTGGGTGAGGGACCACCAAGGGCTCCAAGACCTAAACCAGAGCAAGACATCACCAAAGAGGCAACAAGGAGGTATGAAGAAGCCAGACACTTATACCCCAGTGAGATGACCGCACAAGAGGTGGGCAACTTACTGGACCAGCATTACCAGAGAATCTGTCAGGAGCGCACTCGGGAGCGGGATCAAGCTCAGCAAAGGCTTGGTTGCCGCACAGAGGAATTGCCAGTACGAGTTAAAATGGCATACCAGAACTTTAAGAAGTTACAGGATGGTATGGACAGTATGGACGAATTCCTTCAGGAGTTTGAGCAGCAATGTGGGGTCCAAGATATTCCCTATGGAGAATGGGCCAAATTGCTGCTAAACAAGTTAACAGGAAGGGCCAGTGCGGCATGTGGAGCCCTTCCACGGGAACAAGCCCAGGATTACAAATATTTGTGCACGGTGTTGCTGAGCAGATATACTGTGACGCCTGAGACATTTTTGGATAGATTCAGGGCCACCACCAAAGGACCCGCAGACACTCATGTGGAAGTTATGTGCAGGTTAAGGCGAGCTTGTACCCAGTGGTGGTCTACACAAGGAGCCATCACAGCCAAACAGATATTGGAAGTGGTACTGATGGAACAATTCCTGAACATTTGCTCCTCAGAAGTCAGTGACTGGTTGCAAGAACCGACCACTGCAGACCAAGCAGCTGTGCTGGCAGATCGGTTTATCAGCACCAGGGCCAAAAGTGTGTCCCAAGGAACAAAACCTAGCCTTAATACGGGTAGGGGCCCCAGAGAGGTGGTGCCAGCACAATCAGCTCCTGAGCTGCGTAATGCGCCCTGGGCACGGCCAGTAAAAACATCTGACCACAGGGGTACCAAGTCCCAGCCTACTCCCAGGACACAATGGGGGACCAAACCAATGAACTCAGAATGCTACAACAGCAACCAACGAGGTCACTTTGCTAAGGATTGTCCTCAGGCACCCAAAAACTCTAGAGGACCCCCCCCCCCCGCCATGTACATTATTTGGGGGAGTGGACTGAGGGGCCGGCGAGCTCCAACGCAGCTCTTTGGGAGCCAGAAGCAGAGGGAGGATATCCAGGGGTCTATACTGTAAGGAACCTGCAGAAGCTGTCTGGAGAACAACATCGGCAAGCCGTGTGGCTACAAGGACGCCAAGCTACTGGCTAACGTGACTCTGGATCAGCAGTCACAGTAGTCCTACCCAAATGGGTACGCCCTACAGATTCTATCCGAAAGGAAATGTGGGTGATGGTAGCAGGAGGAGAACAGTTAACCATCCCCATGGCTCGCGTTAATTTGGACTGGGGCATGGGGAACCAAAGCAAGGAAGTGGGAGTCATGGATGGGCTCCCTGCGGATGTTTTACTGGGCAATGATTTGGGCCACATGATGAGCCAATATGTACAGCCCATTACCAGAGCTCAAGCCAAGAGCAACCACCCTGGAGAGGCATACCAGGAGCAGAGGGGATACCCAAGACCTGAGGTAAGTCCATTGCTTGCTAATACGTTAACTTTAGGATGGGTTAAGGGAGAGGAGATCAGGTCAGTTCTGCAGAAAGACGAGACTTTGGCTGGTTTAAGGGACAGGGCAGCACGAGGCAAAGGAGTGGATGACCTATACAGCGTTATCTGGGATAAGGGGTTGTTATATAGGGTCACGGTACCTATAAATAATGAGGTAGGCAGAGAACCCAGGAAACAATTAGTGGTTGCCAGCTATATAGGGACGAGGTGCTACAAATAGCACATGAAATACCCATGGGAGGGCACTTAGGGGAGAAGAACACCCAGAGTAGAGTGAAAGAGATATTTTTCTGGCCAGGGTTGGATAAGGATTTAAAGGAGTTTTGCCATTCTTGTGATGCCTGCCAAAGGAACAGGCCAGAAGACCAGCAAGGCCAAGTTACAGTCCCTCCCAGTAATGGAAGAACCCTTCCAGAGGGTAGCTGTGGACATCATTGGGCCCCTAGCTAGAGCCTGTAGAATGGGGAAGTAGTATATTCTTACCATGGTAGATTATGCCACTAGGTACCCTGAGGCAGTAGCCTTGTCCCATATAACAGCTCCAAAGGTAGCAGACGCCTTGGTGACTATATTCACCAGAACAGGGTTTCCCCATGAGATTCTGTCGGATCAAGGGCCACAATTTATGGCCAAGGTCACAGAACAGCTATGGGCCACGTGTGGCGTTAAGCATATTACCTCTTCCCCCTACCATCCCCAGACTAATGGTCTCTGTGAGCGGTTCAATGGGACTCTTAAACATATGATACGCACTTTTACAGACCAGGAACCAGACTGGGAACGGTTTTTGCCATGTTTGCTGTTCGCATATAGAGAGGTACCCCAGGAGTCTACAGGGCACTCCCCCTTTGAACTACTGTATGGGAGACATGTGAGAGGACCCTTAAGCATAATTAGGGAAACATGGGAAGGGGATTATAGGCAGCAACCCATACCAGTGGCCACCTATGTACTAGCCTTCAGAGAGAACATGGCCAGACTAACTGGAATAGTCAGCCAAAACATGAGGAAAGCCCAGCAGAGGGATCAGAAATACTACAAGGCAGGGACAAGTGACAGAATTCTGGAGGAGGGTACAAAGGTGCTTATGCTGGAACTTAACCCCCAGAATAAATTACAGTCCCAGTGGGTAGGGCCTTACACAATCAGCCAGAAAGTAGGGAACAAGGCCTATGTAGTAATGATAGACCCGGAAAGGGCCATCACCAGAGTTGCCCATATCAACAGACTTAAGGTGTACGTGCAGAGAGCAGCTCACCTACTAGCTATTTGTAGGGCCATAGAGGACGAACCAGAGGAGGGACAGATCCCAGATATGCTAAACAAATCAGACCAGGATACAGTAGGAGAAGGTATTCAGCAGACCCTGGAATTAGACGCAGAGCAGAAAGAGCAGCTGTCCCACAGCTTAAAACCCTTCCACTCCCTGTTCACCACCAAGCCAGGGTGTACCCCCTTAGCTGTCCACCCAATAGTAACCGGGGAATGTGCCCCCTTAAAGCAACCCCCCTACAGGGTACCGGAGGCAGTTAGGGCCAACATTCAGGCAGAATTACGCACTATGCAACAGTTGGGAGTGATAGAAGAATCCAGTAGTCCCTGGGCATCTCCAGTAGTATAGGTGCCCAAAAAAGATGGAACCACTCGTTTTTCCATAGATTACCGTAGGCTGAACGATAAAACCAAAACAGATGCCTACCCTGTTCCACGCATGGACGAGTTGTTGGACCGGCTAGGTACTGCCAAATATTTAACCACTTTAGATCTCTCTAAAGGATATTGGCAGATCCCTTTAGAAGAGACTGCAAAGGAGAAGTCTGCCTTTATCACCCCCTTTGGACTCTTCCAGTTTAAAGTAATGCCATTTGGGATGAAAAATGCTCCTTCTACCTTCCAGAGACTAGTAGACACATTGTTGCAAGGGCACCAAGAGTATGCCCAGGCCTACCTGGATGATATAGCCATTTTTAGCCAGGCTTGGGAGGACCATAGCCGAATTATCAGCCGAATTAGCCGAATTATGCAGGCAATTCACCAAGCTAAGCTGACCATAAGACCTGTCGAATGCCAATGGGCTAGAGCAGAAGTGCAATACCTAGGTCATTGGGTGGGGAATAGGAAGTTAAGACCCGAACCCGCCAAGGTAGAGGGAATAGCAGCTTGGCTCACTCCTAAAACTAAAAAGCAGGTGATGGCTTTCCTAGGTACAACTGGGTATTACAGAAAATGTATCCCCGATTTCAGCAGTACAGCCAAACCCCTGACGGATCTCACCAAGAAGAAACTACCCAGGGAAGTGAATTGGACTTCTGCGTGCTAGTCGGCTTTCCAAACACTGAAGGATGCTCTGACCTGCTCCCCAGTCCTGGCTGCCCCAGACTATAACCGCCCTTTCGTGGTACAGACTGATGCCTCCATGTATGGCATAGGGGCAGTATTGAGTCAGCCAGACAACCAGGGAGTTGAGCACCCAGTGGCCTATATTAGTAGGAAACTACTGCAACGAGAAACAGCCTATGCAACTATAGAAAAGGAATGTTTAGCAGTAGTCTGGGCTCTACGCAAACTACAGCACTACCTGTAAGGAAGACAGTTCACAGTCACCACAGACCATAACCTTCTTTGTTGGTTATCTAAAGTGGCTGGAGAGAATGGCCGACTACTGAGGTGGAGTTTAGCCCTACAAACTTTTACTTTCACCGTACAACACCGCAAAGGGAAATTCCACCAGAACGCAGATGGATTGTCGCGCCAACTAGAGCCCTGACTGTCAGTCCAGATAGGCATCCTGGAGTACGGGATACCTACATCTGTACTTGGGGGAGTAATTGTCATGGCTCAATCAGCGCCCATCTCAGTCTTGGACTGATGTCTGCCACAGGCTGTTGCCAGTGGAGATGATGACTGGGGGTTTGAGCTCACATAGCCACTGGTATAATGTTATAATGGTGTACTGTTGTGATTGTTGTCTAGGGAGAGGAGCAGGGTTCCCATCACCATTAATAAAAGTTATTAATGCATGAGAGGGATTGATGTGGAAACCCTACCCCACTTCCATATCCTATGAGGGCAGTAGGCGGTTTTATGTTGGGTGCGCTTTCGCGCTTTTACGTGACCAGACTGACAGTGTGTGGAATACTATATATAACGATGTCTTACAGTAGGGAGTAATTCTAATGCACACATTGCCACATACATCTTGTCAGGGGGATCTGGCCCCAAAGGCTAATCCCTTGTGTACACACACTTAAGGGATAAGAGTCATAAACAATAAGATCCCCACAGCCACAGAGGCACCATCTCCCCAGGGGGCTTCTCAGTTCCTAGCAGAAGACCCAGGAGAGAGTCAAGACGTGCTTCCCCTCTGGTGGTCAGAAGCCAAATGACTCTGTTAGACACACCTAGTGGGCGGACCTGGGAGGGGACTCATGATTCCCAAGACATGACCCTAAGTGATTGGCCAGAGGCCATTAGGGGCGGACTTCAGGTAGCCCCTCCCTCTACTATGTCGAAAAGTTCTTAAATACTGTGTGTTTCCAAAATAAAGTGGTTCTTAATTTTCATACTTTGACTACGCATGTATTATTGACCCAGAGGGATATGCTTGCAGAGGAGCTCGTTCTGACTCCCTACCAAGGTGCTCCCAGGTACACTACCAAAGCAGCTGGGACTTATGCCTTTGTACCAACAAAGACTGTCCATAGGTCTAGAGTCACCCAAACTTAGGTCTAAACCTACTGGGAATAAGAGTACTAGGATACTCTAGATCCCATCATCATAGTCGGTTGTGACACTCGCAACCTCACTACTGCACATGGTAAGAGACTACACCTCGCGCCCTGACTACTGCACATGGGAAGAGAGACTACACCTCGCACCCTTACTACTTCACATGGTAAAAGACTACACCTCGCACCCTTACTACTGCACATGGTAAGAGACTACACCTCGCACCCTCACTACTGCACATGGGAAGAGAGACTACACCTCGCACCCTCACTACTGCACATGAGAGGAGACTACACCTCGCACCCTCACTCCTGCACATGGGAAGAGACTACACCTCGCACCCTCACTACTGCACATGAGAGGAGACTACACCTCGCGCGTTCACTACTGCACATGGGGAGAGACTACACCTCGCGCCCTCACTACTGCACATGGGGAGAGACTACACCTCGCGCCCTCACTACTGCACATGGGGAGAGACTACACCTCGCGCCCTCACTACTGCACATGAGGAGAGACTACACCTCGCACCCTCACTACTAGACATGGGGAGAGACTGCACCTCGCACCCTCACTACTGCACATGGAGAGAGACTACACCTCGCACCCTCACTACTGCACATGAGTGGAGACTACACCTCGCGCCCTCACTACTGCACATGAGAGGAGAGACTGCACCTCGCACACTCACTACTGCACATGGGGACAGACTGCACCTCGAACCCTGATGTAACGGATCTACTGGCACCCCGACCGGGTACCTCCGTTGATGGATGCGTCCTAGCTTGCGTCGAGGCCTACAAGCACCGCACCGGACACCAAAACCACCACAGACTCCAAGGATAGTACATCAGGAACAAGCGTTCAGTAGTTACAGCTCAAGGGAGTATGCAGAAGCATAGCAATCCCCAGTATGATAGTGATCCCCTCAAATAACGAGACGAGGCTACGTTTTGAAGGGTCAAGAGGAACTATCTTTTAATGACAGGGAATCTCCTTTTATGCAATGATGCCCTCTGAAGGGCTACACCCACATAATTATCACAACAGCCAATTACATACATGGTTCAACCCCCACGTCTCCTCCCCTCAGATAACAGGTAACACAATTAAAACAGACACAATTTTAACCACATTCTGGATGTACCCCAAATACAGGGGGTACACCTTTAAGTCCCGCACCATTCAATATCTCTCACCCAGGGGAACAACATATACAAAAATGGCATGAATCAGACCAGGGGTTCAAAAGTTAGTAAAAGTATGTTTTTACACATAACACACAGACATTGCACATATCCCCCACACAATACACATATAGGACAATAGGTGAGTCACACCTCCCTGGCAACTTGGATACAATCAGACATTAATTAGATCATTCTTTGTTCTTATCAGAGAATGAAAACACTTTGGAAAATGCAAGGATCCTTTACAACTTTCTTATCTCTTGAATCTCTGTAACAGGATTATCTATTAGCCTAGGTCTGCAAAAGTCTGGCTAATATTCTGAGCCAATATATTCTGTAGAACATCAACCAATATATATATAGTAGGATCATATTTTAACCATAATAATCATAAAACAGGGTAAAACAGTGATGGGTTCCGCTACACCTGACTACTGCACATGGGAAGAGAGACTACACCTCGCACCCTCACTACTGCACATGGGGAGAGACTACACCTCGCGCCCTCATGACTGCACATGAGAGGAGACTGCACCTCGAACCCTGACTACTGCACATGGGAAGAGAGACTGCACCTCGCACCCTCACGACTGCACATGAGAGGAGACTGCACCTCGCGCCCTCACTACTGCACATGGGGAGAGACTGCACCTCGCACCCTCACTACTGCACATGGGGAGAGACTACACCTCGCACTCTCACTACTGCACATGAGGAGAGACTACACCTTGCACCCTCACTACTGCACATGTGGAGAGACTGCACCTCGAACCCTGACTACTGCACATGGGAAGAGAGACTGCACCTCGCACCCTCACTACTGCACATGGGAAGAGAGACTACACCTCGCACCCTCACTACTGCACATGGGAAGAGAGACTACACCTCGCACCCTCACTACTGCACATGGAGAGAGACTACACCTCGCACCCTCACTACTGCACATGAGAAGAAACTACACCTCGCACCCTCACTACTGCACATGGGGAGAGACTGCACCTCGCACCCTCACTACTGCACATGGGGAGAGACTGCACCTCGCACCCTCACTACTGCCCATGAGAAGAGACTACACCTCGAACCTCACTACTGCACATGAGGAGAGACTACACCTCGCACCCTCACTACTGCACATGGGGAGAGACTACACCTTGCACCCTCACTACTGCACATGGGGAGAGACTACACCTCGCACCCTCACTACTGCACATGAGGAGAGACTACACCTCGCGCACTCACTACTGCACATGAGGAGAGACTACACCTCGCACCCTCACTACTGCACATGAGAGGAGACTGCACCTCGCACCCTCACTACTGCACATGAGGAGAGACTACACCTCGCACCCTCACTACTGCACATGAGAGGAGACTACACCTCGCATCCTCACTACTGCACATGAGAGGAGACTGCACCTCGCACCCTCACTACTGCACATGAGGAGAGACTGCACCTCGCACCCTCACTACTGCACATGAGGAGAGACTACACCTCGCACCCTCACTACTGCACATGAGAGGAGACTACACCTCGCATCCTCACTACTGCACATGAGAGGAGACTGCACCTCGCACCCTCACTACTGCACATGAGGAGAGACTGCACCTCGCACCCTCACTACTGCACATGGGGAGAGACTACACCTCGCACCCTCACTACTGCACATGGGGAGAGACTGCACCTCGCACCCTCACTACTGCACATGAGAGAGACTGCACCTCGCACCCTCACTACTGCACATGGGGAGAGACTATACCTCGCGCCCTCACTACTGCACATGGAGAGAGACTACACCTCGCACCCTCACTACTGCACATGAGGAGAGACTGCACCTCGCACCCTCACTACTGCACATGAGAGAGACTGCACCTCGCACCCTCACTACTGCACATGGGGAGAGACTATACCTCGCGCCCTCACTACTGCACATGGAGAGAGACTGCACCTCGCACCCTCACTACTGCACATGAGGAGAGACTACACCTCGCACCCTCACTACTGCACATGAGGAGAGACTACACCTCGCACCCTCACTACTGCACATGAGGAGAGACTACACCTCGCACCCTCACTACTGCACATGAGAGAGACTGCACCTCGCACCCTCACTACTGCACATGAGGAGAGACTACACCTCGCACCCTCACTACTGCACATGAGAGAGACTACACCTCGCACCCTCACTACTGCACATGAGAGAGACTGCACCTCGCTCCCTCACTACTGCACATGAGGAGAGACTGCACCTCGCACCCTCACTACTGCACATGAGGAGAGACTACACCTCGCACCCTCACTACTGCACATGAGGAGAGACTACACCTCGCACCCTCACTACTGCACATGAGGAGAGACTACACCTCGCACCCTCACTACTGCACATGAGGAGAGACTACACCTCGCATCCTCACTACTGCACATGAGAGGAGACTGCACCTCGCACCCTCACTACTGCACATGGGAAGAGAGACTACACCTCGCGCCGTCACTACTGCACATGAGGAGAGACTACACCTCGCACCCTCACTACTGCACATGAGAGGAGACTACACCTCGCACCCTCACTACTGCACATGAGAGGAGACTGCACCTCGCACCCTCACTACTGCACATGGGAAGAGAGACTACACCTCGCGCCCTCACTACTGCACATGAGGAGAGACTACACCTCGCACCCTCACTACTGCACATGAGAGGAGACTGCACCTCGCACCCTCACTACTGCACATGGGAAGAGAGACTACACCTCGCACCCTCACTACTGCACATGAGGAGAGACTGCACCTCGCACCCTCACTACTGCACATGAGAGAGACTGCACCTCGCACCCTCACTACTGCACATGGGGAGAGACTACACCTCGCACCCTCACTACTGCACATGAGAGGAGACTGCACCTCGCACCCTCACTACTGCACATGGGAAGAGAGACTACACCTCGCGCCGTCACTACTGCACATGAGGAGAGACTACACCTCGCACCCTCACTACTGCACATGAGAGGAGACTGCACCTCGCACCCTCACTACTGCACATGGGAAGAGAGACTACACCTCGCGCCGTCACTACTGCACATGAGGAGAGACTACACCTCGCACCCTCACTACTGCACATGAGAGGAGACTGCACCTCGCACCCTCACTACTGCACATGGGAAGAGAGACTACACCTCGCACCCTCACTACTGCACATGAGGAGAGACTGCACCTCGCACCCTCACTACTGCACATGAGAGAGACTGCACCTCGCACCCTCACTACTGCACATGGGGAGAGACTACACCTCGCACCCTCACTACTGCACATGAGAGAGACTGCACCTCGCACCCTCACTACTGCACATGGGGAGAGACTACACCTCGCACCCTCACTACTGCACATGAGGAGAGACTACACCTCGCACCCTCACTACTGCACATGAGGAGAGACTACACCTCGCACCCTCACTACTGCACATGAGAGAGACTGCACCTCGCACCCTCACTACTGCACATGAGGAGAGACTACACCTCGCACCCTCACTACTGCACATGGGAAGAGAGACTACACCTCGCACCCTCACTACTGCACATGAGGAGAGACTACACCTCGCACCCTCACTACTGCACATGAGGA
This sequence comes from Discoglossus pictus, assembly GCA_027410445.1. Lineage (NCBI taxonomy): Eukaryota > Metazoa > Chordata > Amphibia > Anura > Alytidae > Discoglossus > Discoglossus pictus. The sequence continues at coordinate 3,281,161 of CM050163.1, forward strand.
GAGACTGCACCTCGCACCCTCACTACTGCACATGAGGAGAGACTACACCTCGCACCCTCACTACTGCACATGAGAGGAGACTACACCTCGCACCCTCACTACTGCACATGAGGAGAGACTGCACCTCGCACCCTCACTACTGCACATGAGAGAGACTACACCTCGCACCCTCACTACTGCACATGGGAAGAGACTACACCTCGCACCCTCACTACTGCACATGAGGAGAGACTACACCTCGCACCCTCACTACTGCACATGAGGAGAGACTACACCTCGCACCCTCACTACTGCACATGAGGAGAGACTACACCTCGCACCCTCACTACTGCACATGAGAGGAGACTGCACCTCGCACCCTCACTACTGCACATGGGAAGAGAGACTACACCTCGCACCCTCACTACTGCACATGGGAGAGAGACTACACCTCGCACCCTCACTACTGCACATGAGGAGAGACTACACCTCGCACCCTCACTACTGCACATGAGAGAGACTGCACCTCGCACCCTCACTACTGCACATGAGAGGAGAGACTACACCTCGCACCCTCACTACTGCACATGAGGAGAGACTGCACCTCGCACCCTCACTACTGCACATGAGAGGAGACTGCACCTCGCACCCTCACTACTGCACATGAGAGGAGACTACACCTCGCACCCTCACTACTGCACATGAGAGAGACTGCACCTCGCACCCTCACTACTGCACATGAGGAGAGACTACACCTCGCACCCTCACTACTGCACATGGAGAGAGACTACACCTCGCACCCTCACTACTGCACATGAGGAGAGACTACACCTCGCACCCTCACTACTGCACATGAGAGAGACTACACCTCGCACCCTCACTACTGCACATGAGGAGAGACTACACCTCGCACCCTCACTACTGCACATGGAGAGAGACTACACCTCGCACCCTCACTACTGCACATGAGAGAGACTGCACCTCGCACCCTCACTACTGCACATGAGGAGAGACTACACCTCGCACCCTCACTACTGCACATGGGGAGAGACTACACCTCGCACCCTCACTACTGCACATGAGGAGAGACTACACCTCGCACCCTCACTACTGCACATGGGAAGAGAGACTGCACCTCGCACCCTCACTACTGCACATGAGAAGAGACTGCACCTCGCACCCTCACTACTGCACATGAGAGGAGAGACTACACCTCGCACCCTCACTACTGCACATGGGAAGAGAGACTACACCTCGCGCCCTCACTACTGCTCATGGGGAGAGACTGCACCTCGAACCCCGACTACTGCACATGAGGAGAGACTACACCTCGCACCCTCACTACTGCACATGGGGAGACTACACCTCGCACCCTCACTACTGCACATGGGGAGAGACTACACCTCGCACCCTCACTACTGCACATGAGAAGAAACTACACCTCGCACCCTCACTACTGCTCATGGGGAGAGACTACACCTCGCGCCCTCACGACTGCACATGAGGAGAGACTGCACCTCGCGCCCTCACTACTGCTCATGGGGAGAGACTGCACCTCGAACCCTGACTACTGCACATGGGAAGAGAGACTACACCTCGCACCCTCACTACTGCACATGGGAAGAGAGACTACACCTCGCACCCTCACTACTGCACATGAGGAGAGACTACACCTCGCACCCTCACTACTGCACATGAGGAGAGAGACTACACCTCGCACGCTCACTACTGCACATGAGGAGAGACTGCACCTCGCACCCTCACTACTGCACATGGGAAGAGACTACACCTCGCACCCTCACTACTGCACATGAGGAGAGACTGCACCTCGCACCCTCACTACTGCACATGGGAAGAGACTACACCTCGCACCCTCACTACTGCACATGAGAGGAGACTGCACCTCGCACCCTCACTACTGCACATGAGGAGAGACTACACCTCGCGCCCTCACTACTGCACATGAGAGGAGACTACACCTCGCACCCTCACTACTGCACATGGGGAGAGACTGCACCTCGCACCCTCACTACTGCACATGAGAGGAGACTACACCTCGCACCCTCACTACTGCACATGAGAGGAGACTGCACCTCGCGCCCTCACTACTGCACATGAGAGGAGACTACACCTCGCACCCTCACTACTGCACATGAGAGGAGACTACACCTCGCACCCTCACTACTGCACATGGGGAGAGACTGCACCTCGCACCCTCACTACTGCACATGAGGAGAGACTACACCTCGCACCCTCACTACTGCACATGGGGAGAGAACACACCTCGCGCTCTCACTACTGCACATGGGGAGAGACTGCACCTCGCACCCTCACTACTGCACATGGGGAGAGACTACACCTCGCACCCTCGCTACTGCACATGGGGAGAGAACACACCTCGCGCCGTCACTACTGCACATGAGAGGAGACTACACCTCGCACCCTCACTACTGCACATGAGAGGAGAGACTACACCTCGCGCCGTCACTACTGCACATGGGAAGAGAGACTATACCTCGCACCCTCACTACTGCACATGAGGAGAGACTACACCTCGCACCCTCACTACTGCACATGAGAGGAGACTACACCTCGCACCCTCACTACTGCACATGAGAGGAGACTGCACCTCGCACCCTCACTACTGCAGATGAGGAGAGACTGCACCTCGCACCCTCACTACTGCACATGAGAGGAGACTACACCTCGCACCCTCACTACTGCACATGAGAAGAGACTACACCTCGCACCCTCACTACTGCACATGGGGAGAGACTACACCTCGCACCCTCACTACTGCACATGAGGAGAGAGACTGCACCTCGCATCCTTACTACTGCACATGAGGAGAGACTACACCTCGCGCCCTCACTACTGCACATGAGGAGAGACTGCACCTCGCACCCTCACTACTGCACAAGAGGAGAGACTACACCTCGCACCCTCACTACTGCACATGAGGAGAGAGACTGCACCTCGCACCCTCACTACTGCACATGAGAAGAGACTACACCTCGCACCCTCACTACTGCACATGAGAGGAGACTACACCTCGCACCCTCACTACTGCACATGGAGAGAGACTACACCTCGCGCCCTCACTACTGCACATGAGGAGACTACACCTCGCGCCCTCACGACTGCACATGAGGAGAGACTGCACCTCGCACCCTCACTACTGCACATGAGAGGAGACTACACCTCGCACCCTCACTACTGCACATGAGGAGAGACTACACCTCGCACCCTCACTACTGCACATGAGGAGAGACTACACCTTGCACCCTCGCTACTGCACATGAGGAGAGAGACTGCACCTCGCACCCTCACTACTGCACATGAGAAGAGACTACACCTCGCACCCTCACTACTGCACATGGGAAGAGAGACTACACCTCGCACCCTCACTACTGCACATGAGGAGAGACTACACCTCGCACCCTCACTACTGCACATGAGAAGAGACTACACCTCGCACCCTCACTACTGCACATGGGAAGAGAGACTACACCTCGCACCCTCACTACTGCACATGAGGAGAGACTACACCTCGCACCCTCACTACTGCACATGAGAAGAGACTACACCTCGCACCCTCACTACTGCACATGGGAAGAGAGACTACACCTCGCACCCTCACTACTGCACATGAGAAGAGACTACACCTCGCACCCTCACTACTGCACATGAGAAGAGACTACACCTCGCACCCTCACTACTGCACATAAGGAGAGGGACTGCACCTCGCACCCTCACTACTGCACATGGGAAGAGAGACTACACCTCGCACCCTCACTACTGCACATGAGGAGAGACTACACCTCACACCCTCACTACTGCACATGAGGAGAGACTGCACCTCGCACCCTCACTACTGCACATGAGAGGAGAGACTACACCTCGCGCCGTCACTACTGCACATGGGAAGAGAGACTACACCTCGCACCCTCACTACTGCACATGAGAGGAGACTGCACCTCGCACCCTCACTACTGCACATGGGAAGAGAGACTACACCTCGCACCCTCACTACTGCACATGGGGAGAGACTACACCTCGCACCCTCACTACTGCACATGAGAGGAGACTACACCTCGCACCCTCACTACTGCACATGAGGAGAGACTACACCTCGCACCCTCACTACTGCACATGAGAGGAGACTACACCTCGCACCCTCACTACTGCACATGAGAGGAGACTACACCTCGCACCCTCACTACTGCACATGAGGAGAGACTGCACCTCGCGCCCTCACTACTGCACATGGGGAGACTACACCTCGCACCCTCACTACTGCACATGGGGAGAGACTACACCTCGCACCCTCACTACTGCACTTGAGGAGAGACTACACCTCGCACCCTGACTACTGCACATGGGGAGAGACTACACCTCGCACCCTCACTACTGCACATGGGGAGAGACTGCACCTCGCACCCTTATTACTGCACTTGAGGAGAGACTACACCTCGCACCCTCACTACTGCACATGGGGAGAGACTACACCTCGCACCCTCACTACTGCACATGGGGAGAGACTGCACCTCGCACCCTTATTACTGCACTTGAGGAGAGACTACACCTCGCACCCTCACTACTGCTATCAAAAGCTTTTTCATAATCCAGGGATAAAATCGCTGCTCCCTGCTCCCTCTGCAAGACATCAAATAAAACATCACGCAAAAGTACCAAAATATCCCATATACCTCTCCCTGGGATTGCGCACGCCTGACCTTCACCTATCAAATTATCGATTACCGACTTTGATCTGTTTGCCAACACTCTGGCAATTATTTTATAATCAGCCGTTAGCAAAGATATCGGGCGATAATTTACTAACTGCTCTTCATCACCTTTTTTATAAATTAGCTTAATCATCCCCATTCTCTGCGTAGCCGTTAATTCCTTTCTAACAAAACCTTCATTTATCATTTTCAAGAAATCATCTTTGACTATTTCCCAAAAAGTACGGTAAAATTCAATGCTAAGACCATCTATTCCCGGTGCTTTATTGGATTGAAGACTTTTAATTACCTCTTCAATTTCTTCCAAACTTATATTGTCACAACCTACAATGATGATGGAGTATAGAAGATCCTAGTCCTCTTATCTCCTGTAGGTTTTAGACCTAAGATTTGGGTGACTCAGACCAATGGACCTTCTTTGCGGATGCAAGAGCATAAGTCCCAGCTTAAGGTAGTGTGCGCTGGGAACCCTGGAAGGAAGTCAGAAACGATCTCCTCTGCCAGCATATGCCCTTGGGTCAATAATACACCTGCAGACCAAGTCTTGATGAAAATTATGAACCATGTTTTATTTTAGAACAGCATATTTAACCACATCACACAAGAATGGGGGAAGTGTCTACCGTTAGCCAGCCCCAAATGACGTCTGGCCAATCATGAAGGGGAACTGTGCGTGAACCAATAGTCCCCTCCCAGGTCCGCCCACTAGGCGAGGCCAACTAATTAATTTGGGCTTTGAATGTCCAGGGGAAAGCATGTATTTTACTCTCCTGTGCCCATGCTATGAAGGCTGAGAAGCCTTCAGGCCATCCCATTGTTTCTGGGTGCCTGCCTGTCTGCTCTCCAGCTGTGAGCTTCCCATTGTTAGTTCTATGATGGATACTTAGCTAATGGGATTAACAGGCCTTTGGGAACAAAGGAGGCTTGCCTGTATTCAACGGCTTCCCCTCTACAATATAATAACATACATTCATATTTACAAATACAACACACAATGTTTCACACACATACAACCAACACATCCCACCAGCTCCCTCACATGACACCCATTACAATGAGCCTAAACATGGAAGGGATGGGGATATGCTAAGGGGTAAACTTATAATACTTTATCCCCTAGACCACAAAATAACAATATAACCTTAACAAGTGGGCCCCAAACCTTTTGTTCTTCCACATGGCAACAGCATGTGGAAGATAACCCAGCCCAAAATGGCCACTGCTGCCAGTCACAAAATGGCCCCAGCATAGTTCACACCAAATCCAATATGGTCACTGGCTGATTCATGACAATCCTTCCCTAAGAGGGCGGAGAACATCCAAGATTTTCCCAGCTACGCTGATAGTCATGAATCTGCTGGTTTGGCCCGGCCCGCTGCATGCTAGGCAAGTTCATGTCGGTGCGCACACAGTCCCAAGGTGCAGAGTAAAGACCTCCCGCAGCCCTTGGCCTTGCTCCCACTGTATAGAGCAAATTGCTCTTCCCATGTAACTCCCACCCAAAACAGTCCAGGATCCCATCTCTCTGTTTTTGGCAGCAGCATGGAAGTCTCTGGGGACGCAGTGGGTTGCACCCATACATTCTTCTGAGGCAAAACTGTATTTTTGGGAGCCCCATAAAACAACCCCTGTCCCATAGCAACCCCTTTCCCCTCAGCCAGTCCCCACAGCTGGGCTGGGGTCTCTAAAACAGTCTCTGGGCCTATGGGATTGCAAGGGGGCAGTCCAGTACTTCCCTCAGCAAAATCATTATTGTTGGTAGCCCAATAACACAATAACTGCAGTAAAGTACATACCGGTCTGCGCTTGACTCCAGCGTCCCTGATGGAGTCCGGACTTGGATGCTCTATTTGCTCTGGCTCCTGGAGATCTGTATCTTTGGACAGACCCTCCTGGTTTTCTTCCCCTTGGTCTGTCTGTGTTGCAGCCTGGAGAACTACGCTGTTCCCACCCAGGCTCTGCTTTGGGGCCCTCAGCTGACCCTCTTCTTCTATGGCCTTTTGCTTGGTACCCTTATCCCAGTCCTCCAGGTTTAACTGGGCCTTTGGAGCGGTGTCTGTTCCAGTGGGCCTCTGGACATTGGTTATCCAGGGTATCTCCCCACTTGGTTCACCCTCTACTATGGTGCCACACTGCACCCACGGCTCCTTTGCCAAGGCTGGCAAGCTTGCTGCCCCTGTCGGGCTCTTGGTGCCCCTGGCACTCTCTTGGTGCCCCTGGCACTCTTGCTGTGTGAGGCCTGGTTCCCTGTAGCTAAGAACCAGTTCCTTTCCCTCCCCACAGTCCATTACATAGCCCACCTGGGCTCTGTGCTTTCCTAGCACCTTTTGTAGCAACTCTCCTGGGGTGACAGAGTACAGATTTTGGTTATCTGTTGTAGGCTGGGGAATCTTATCCTTCCCACCCAACCTGACCTCTACGGCCTTCTCCCCAGAGTGCATTACATAGCCCTCCCCACAGTCTCTTGGGTGGCTATCCTGAGCCCCTGGCTCCATTAGCAGTTCTGGCCCATACACATTGCCTAGAACTTCTAAAGGGCAGACTTCGTTCATATGGCCCTACCTGTTGAGCAGTTACTTGGGTTTCTGCCAGGAGTTGTGCTGGAAGGTAGTCCTCAGGTGAGACCTGTTTGGAGAAACTGTGCTCTGCTAGCATTTCCTCTGGGATTAAGTCTCTTGGGGTATCAGGGGACAAACATGGGTTAGCTGACCCCACCCAGGGAACATTCCCCTGGGTCTCTGGCTTTTGGAGCTGGTGATTTGGTCCCAAGCTGACTTTACCATCTCTTCTAGGCTCTGACACAGTCTCTATATTTTTTAAAGGAGCGCATTCTCCATCACTCTGTTCTCCCCAGACCCCTTGCACACAATCACTTCGGTACATACCATCTGTGTTGTAACGATCTGGCGACCAGTCCTCTTGACTGGGTTGTTCCCCTCTTGATGGGCAAAATGTCTCCCCATAGATCTCGTCCCACAACTCAAAATACTCCTCCTCCAGCTGCAGTTCCTGCTCAATCAGGTGTACCATTAAATTAGCCTCCATGGACCATGGTTCCAGTCCCAGACCACGACAGCGTTCCACAAACAAGTTGTTGTGCCTTTTAAAGGTTCCTATGCCCCCTTCAGGATCACCATACACAATGTCTTGGAGGCCAGAATCTATCTCCAAGCGGAAATCAAACTCCTCTCCAGGGCCCCCAACTATTCTGGTGTGAAAAACGTGATATTGGTTCTCCAAGGCAACCTCTTTTCTTACTAGTACTTTCAGCCAGCCCATTAGCTCATCGTCCTGCCACAGATTCAGAATCGCCATCCATTTCTCTAGACGCAGTGTCTCTCTGTTGCCAAGTCTTTGCTGAGCTGGAGTTCTCGCTCCATTGCGCTCCTGCCAGATCCTCTGGCAATACTGGTCTAGTACGTTGGACACCTCTTGTGCGGTCATCTTACTGGGGTATAAGTGCCTGGCTGCTTTAAACCGTTCTGTTGCTTCTTTGGTGATATCCGTCTGTTTCATTCTTGGTCTTTCTGTAGAGTCATCCCACCACTGCCACCAATGTAACGGATCTCCTGGCACCCCGACCGGGTACCTCCGTTGATAGACACGTCCTAGTTTGCGTCGAGGCCTACAAGCACCGCACCGGACACCTCAACCACCACAGACTCCACAACCGCCGTAGTTTAGCTGGAGCCGCGCCGTCTTCCTTCCACCCTGTATGAATCTCCAGCATCCAGGACCGTGTGGGGAAGACCTCTCCTCCAAGGAGGACACATCAGGAACAAGTGTTCAGTAGTTACAGCTCAAGGGAGTATGCAAAAGCATAGCAATCCCCAGTATCATATCGCGATCCCCTCCAAGAACGAGACAAGGCTACGTTTTGAAGGGTCAAGTAGAACTATCCTTTAATGACAGGGGATCTCCTTTTATGCAATGGTGCCCTCTGAAGGGCTACACCCACATAATTATCACAGCCAATTAGATACATGGTTCAACCCCCACGTCTCCTCCCCTCAGATAACAGGTAACACAATTAAAACAGACACAATTTTAACCACATTCTGGATGTACCCCAAAAACAGGGGGTACACCTTTAAGTCCAGCACCGTTCAATATTTCTCACCCAGGGGAACAACATATTAATAAATGGCATGAATCAGACCAGGGGTTCAAAAGTTAGTAAAAGTATGTTTTTCACATAACACACAGACATGTCACATATCCCCCACACAATACACATATAGGACAATAGGTGTGGTCACCCCTCCCTGAGGCAACTTGATATAATCAGACAATGATTAAATCAGCCTTCTTTGTTCTTATCTGAGAATGAAAACAGTTTATACAATCGACTTTTCTTATCTGTAACAGATTATCTATTAGCCTAGTAGCTTTCATATTCTGAGCCAATATATTCTGTAGAACATAAAACAACATATCTACAGTACAGCAATGTGATCATATTTTAACCAAGAATTAAATAATCATAAAACAGGGTAAAACAGTGATGAGTTCCGTTACAGCTGGGGTCTGAGCGCATAAAACTACCGAATAGCGCTCAGATCCTCTTCACACAGTTCAATTGCCATGTAGCTAAAGTCTTTCCCATAGTCTTTCATTATATGAATGGGCTCCATGGCATAGCTTTCTGTGGTATCATGGTTCACACAGGGCAAGTACCGAATGACCCCCCTGTATGTAAAGGGCCAGAATGAGTGACATACACTCTGGTATGGCCGAATACTGTGTTTGAAGGGCAATATGTACCAGGGCCATAGTCGCAGGGCAGGAGGCTGGCAAACAGTCCTCTCCAAGACAAAGTGGCGAAGGGCACTTCGTCACACATCTCCCTTTTGGGGGGAAGTCTAACCAGGCACCTGATCTTCTGCCGGTCAGTGCCTCCGTTAGACGATCCACCAATCCACAATAAACCAGTGCTAGAGCAGCCCCCCCACAACAACAAAGTGCAAGAGCAGCCCACCCACAACAAACAGTTACGGCACCTGGATATTTCGCTGTGGTGATGGGGCAACACGCTGAGGGGACTTGAGGGGCAGAGGCCAGCGGCACTCTGCCCTGATGCCAGCTCTTCTGCTGGTATAACCTGCAGGACATCCTGCTCTGTACAAGGGACAAAGGGAGGGCAGAGGCCAACTGCACTCTGCCCCGCTGTCAGCTCTTCTGCTGGGGTACTTGGGACATATTCCGGCTCAGTAGCCAGGGAAACGTGGCAGTCAGTGGGGGTTAACATTTCCTCTGTTAACCCTGGGGCCACATTAGAAGTTAGCTGGGGAGGGGAATTTGTACTTACCCCCTCCTCCGGTTGTCCCAGTGAGGGTAGTTGGAGATCTGGACAGGCTGTGGGCGCAGAGACCACGGTCCCATCTGCGCCGTCTGGGAGATTGGTGTCTCCCCTTGTCAGGGTAAACTGTCGCTGGGGAGGAAGGACGACACCTTCTACCCCCTGTGGTTCACACTGCCGCTGGGGGGGAAGGACGACACCTTCTGCCCCCTGGGGCTCACACTGCCGCTGGGGGGGAAGGATGACACCTTCTGCCCCCTGGGGTTCACACTGCCGCTGGGGGGGAAGGACGACACCTTCTGCCCCCTGGGGTTCACACTGCCGCTGGGGGGGAAGGACGACACCTTCTGCCCCCTGGGGTTCACACTGCTGCTGGGGGGGAAGGACGACACCTTCTGCCCCCTGGGGTTCACACTGCGGCTGGGGGGGAAGGACGACACCTTCTGCCCCCTGGGGTTCACACTGCCGCTGGGGGGGAAGGACGACACCTTCTGCCCCCTGGGGTTCACACTGCCGCTGGGGGGGAAGGACAACACCTTCTGCCCCCTGGGGTTCACACTGCCGCTGGGGGGGAAGGATGACACCTTCTGCCCCCTGGGGTTCACACTGTCGCTGGGGGGGAAGGACGACACCTTCTGCCCCCTGTAGGGCCGGTAGAGAGACCTCGGTCCCATCTCTACCTGCCATCTGGAGGTCATCCCAGGACCAGTCAATGAAGTCTGGTTCCGCTTGTCGAGTAGGTTGGGGCTGCACAAAGCTGAGCAGGTGTTGGTAGTCCTGCTCCAGCTCCCACTCTCTTGTTACCAGGTGGGTCATATCTTTGCTCACCTCGCCTTCGTCATCCCAGACATACATGCCCATCCGGTAGTCGTAGATGTCCCAAAACCTAGACTCCTCCGTGCTGCCAAGATCAATGTCGTCCTCCAAGGCATCCCATAATAAACCCGGGCCATCATAATCATCTCCCTCCGGTAAGTCGTGTTCAGCCGTCCAGGGGGTAAGTCGAACGGTATGCCACCAGAGGGCCTGATATGCGTTGTCTAGCCAGATCTCTCGCCGTACCAGGATCTCTAGTCTTGTCACCCACTCATCCAGGGGCTGCTCTCCCAATAGATACATCCGCATCGCCACACGCTTCTGTAGCCGCTGCTCATCACTGGGGAGACTCTCACCTCGCCGCCATTGGGCATCTTCCAGGGCATCATACCAGAGTTCCTTTCTGTCTGCATCCCTGTAGTCCGCGGCCTCCTCCTCATCCTCATCATGGAACGCTGTCCGAAAACTAGCTGGTTCCATCCTGCCGTAGCCAGGGGCGATGTACGGATACTAGCGTTGCCCTCAATTTGTAACTCCAAACATTACCGGTGTCTCCGTGCTGCTTTTCCTCTTACTAGGACGCCATCCCACCACTGCCAGCCAATTGTCACAACCTACAATGATGATGGAGTATAGAAGATCCTAGTCCTCTTATCTCCTGTAGGTTTTAGACCTAAGATTTGGGTGACTCAGACCAATGGACCTTCTTTGCAGATGCAAGAGCATAAGTCCCAGCTTAAGGTAGTGTGCACTGGGAACCCTGGAAGGAAGTCAGAAACGATCTCCTCTGCCAGCATATGCCCTTGGGTCAATAATACACCTGCACACCAAGTCTTGATGAAAATTATGAACCATGTTTTATTTTAGAACAGCATATTTAACCACATCACACAAGAATGGGGGAAGTGGCTACCGTTAGCCAGCCCCAAATGACGTCTGGCCAATCATGAAGGGGAACTGTGCGTGAACCAATAGTCCCCTCCCAGGTCCGCCCACTAGGCGAGGCCAACTAATTAATTTGGGCTTTGAATGTCCAGGGGAAAGCATGTCTTTTACTCTCCTGTGCCCATGCTATGAAGGCTGAGAAGCCTTCAGGCCATCCCATTGTTTCTGGGTGCCTGCCTGTCTGCTCTCCAGCTGTGAGCTTCCCATTGTTAGTTCTATGCTGGATACTTAGCTAATGGGATTAACAGGCCTTTGGGAACAAAGGAGGCTTGCCTGTATTCAACGGCTTCCCCTCTACAATATAATAACATACATTCATATTTACAAATACAACACACAATGTTTCACACACATACAACCAACACATCCCACCAGCTCCCTCACATGACACCCATTACAATGAGCCTAAACATGGAAGGGATGGGGATATGCTAAGGGGTAAACTTATAATACTTTATCCCCTAGACCACAAAATAACAATATAACCTTAACAAGTGGGCCCCAAACCTTTTGTTCTTCCACATGGCAACAGCATGTGGAAGATAACCCAGCCCAAAATGGCCACTGCTGCCAGTCACAAAATGGCCCCAGCATAGTTCACACCAAATCCAATATGGCCACTGGCTGATTCATGACATATATCCTTTCCCAAGATCTCTCTTTCTTCATCCCCTAAAATAGTACTAGAATTCCCTAAAAACTCCTCAAGACAAGCCTCATTTACCTGCTTACTACTACAAAAAAGGGAGTAAAACGCATGAACCTTCCTCAATATCTCACTCATATCATTCTCACCCTCCAAACGTTCAATTAAAACATTCCGTATTGTCTTTTCAAAAAAATATCTTGAACACTTTTCCCCTTCTTCAAAATCCCTGATTCACGAATTGAAAATAATTTCATTACCTTTCCTTGATATCCACCCCTTGATATTTTGTTTTATATCCCGTATCTCATCTTTAACGTCATAACCCTTCTCTCTAAAGCTTAACATACTTTGTAGCCTAATATTCAAGTTGCATCGCATCTTCCGTTTATTTCTAATGATTCCCTGCCGGATAAAAAATAATTTAGATTCCTGTTTAACCCATTCCCACCATACCGAAATGGTGCTAAAAGTACTTTTCAAGGATGACCAATATTTATATTTTTGAATATACTCATGTTTGATAGTCTCCTCCTCTAACAAACTTACATTTAATTTCCAAGACTCCCTTCTATATTTAACTATATCCAAAAAGGAAAATTGCATAATCAAAGTTTTATGATCCGAAAATAAATTAGACAATAAATCAAAATTTTTAACCTTTAGTATAAAAACAAAAATCAATCCTAGATTCAGTAGTACTACTGGACCATGTAAAACCTCTTTCCTTATCCTTTAAAACACACCATGCATCTTTAAAATTGAGATCCGTAATTAAATTACTCAACACCTTAGATGATTTGTCAATTTTAGTAAAACCTTTTCTATCTGATTCTGTTAGGATACAATTAAAATCCCCTATTAATATCTTCGGCTCTCTTCCTGTCAAAAATAATTGCAGTTTTTCAAACAACACTATTCTCTGGTTTTTATCAGTTGGCCCATATACACACACAATTTTAAAAGACATTCCTAAAAACCTAACAGATAACATTAAAATTCTTCCAGGTTCTATCTCAATACAATTTTCTATTTCCATGTGCGGATTCTTTATCAATACACCAACACCTGAATTTTTGACCTCATTTTCACCTGACCAAAATGATTGCCCATATTTCCACCCCCTCTTCAAATCAGAATACTCCTGTTTATATGAGATCCCACACTCCTGTAAACAAATTACATTTGCCTCCATGCTCACTCTTCTGGAAATGTCCAGAGGGGAGTTCACTGTATCCGTATCAGTGTCCATCTCCGACCTGGTATCAATCCCCAAAGGTGGGTCATCGGGTTCGTCATCCATTTCTTCCACCACATCCTTCCCCTTCTGTTTCTTTTTATCCGGACTTGGATAGGCCACACCCTGCATTGGCGACTGTTCCTCAAATATCGCACCAATACTCAAATCTTCCAGTGACGACCACGTACCCGCTTTGGGTTTTCGTTTTCTCACAGCTATCTTGTTAGCCTTTTTTCCCACCGACTGATAAGCCTTGGGCTCCTGTTCCTTAAGTACAGGCAATACAGAGGATTTTGTCTCACCCTTATGTTTAACCGCCTCTGCAAAAGTTCTTGATAAAAGTGTCGGACACCTATCACTTGCATGGTCTGTGCTGTGATAGAAATAACACTGCTTGGGCTCCTCACAATCCTCCTCCACATGCCCAAGCTGTCTACAATTAGTGCAGAAAAAACGTGAGACACAATTGGACTGATCATGCCCAAAATCGGTACAGGACCAACAATATTGGGGCATACCTGCATAGCGGAGAAAGCCCTTATTATTACGGATTGAAAAGGTTTGTTTGGGGTGGTGTAATCCGTCCTCCGCACTCTCATCCACTTTCAGTCTGCACCGGAACAGCCTTTTCCCAGTCCATATATGATACTGGTTTTCTATGTTTTTCACAAACCCCACTTTCTCAAAGATGGAATGCAAAAATTTCCCAACCTCGACCATAGTCACATATGGGTTGTACATCATAACAGTAACAAGGCGAACATCATCTTTATGCAAAAACTGTACCACACAGTCCTTGAAATCCGGATCCAGCCGGATCCGGATCCAGCCCACGGATGTAATATTCAGGGATAAAAAAAAGGCTTGCACGGGTTAAGCCACATTTCTTTAAAATGGTACTCACCACAAAATCCAGACCTCTTTCTCCACGGTGCTTTTCTGGGATGGTAATTTTCGCAGTACATTTGTAACGATCCTCTGTAGTTGACATGCTGCTCATTCCTCCTCCTCCAAAAAACCTCGGCGGCTATTACGGCCACCAAAGCGATCGCAAAAACCTTCTGACAATAATTGGTAAATATAATACATATTATATATATAGTAGGAAGTAAAAAACATCTCGGGTGTAATATATATATTTTCACTGACCCCCAGACCTCCATGTGTGACCCCCAGACCTCCATGTGTGACCCTGGACTTCCATGTGTGACCCCCAGACCTCCATGTGTGACCCCCAGACCTCCATGTGTGACCCCAGACCTCCATGTGTGACCCTAAGACCTCCATGTGTGTCTCCCAGACCTCCATGTGTGACCCCAGACCTCCATGTGCGACCCCCAGACCTCCATGTGTGACCTCTATGTGTGACCCTGGACTTCTATGTTTGACCCCCGGACCTCTATGTGTGACCCCAGACCTCCATGTGTGACCCCCAGACCTCCATGCGTGACCCCCAGACCTCCATGTGTGACCCCCGGACCTCCATGTGTGAACCCAGACCTCCATGTGTGACCCTCGTACCTCCATGTGTGACCCCAGACCTCCATGTGTGACCCCCGGACCTCCATGTGTGACCCCCAGACCTCCATGTGTGACCCCGGACTTCCATGTGTGACCCCCGGACCTCTATGTGTGACCCTGGACTTCCATGTTTGACCCCCGGACCTCTATGTGTGACCCCAGACCTCCATGTGTGACCCCCAGACCTCCATGTGTGACCCCCAGACCTCCATGTGTGACCCCTGGACCTCCATGTGTGACCCCAGACCTCCATGTGTGACCCCCGGACCTGCATGTGTGACCCCAGACCTCCATGTGTAACCCCCAGACCTCCATGTGTGACCCCGGACTTCCATGTGTGACCCCCAGACCTCCATGTGTGACCCCAGACCTCCATGTGTGACCCTAAGACCTCCATGTGTGTCTCCCAGACCTCCATGTGTGACCCCAGACCTCCATGTGCGACCCCCAGACCTCCATGTGTGACCTCTATGTGTGACCCTGGACTTCTATGTTTGACCCCCGGACCTCTATGTGTGACCCCAGACCTCCATGTGTGACCCCCAGACCTCCATGCGTGACCCCCAGACCTCCATGTGTGACCCCCGGACCTCCATGTGTGAACCCAGACCTCCATGTGTGACCCTCGTACCTCCATGTGTGACCCCAGACCTCCATGTGTGACCCCCGGACCTCCATGTGTGACCCCCAGACCTCCATGTGTGACCCCGGACTTCCATGTGTGACCCCCGGACCTCTATGTGTGACCCTGGACTTCCATGTTTGACCCCCGGACCTCTATGTGTGACCCCAGACCTCCATGTGTGACCCCCAGACCTCCATGTGTGACCCCCAGACCTCCATGTGTGACCCCTGGACCTCCATGTGTGACCCCAGACCTCCATGTGTGACCCCCGGACCTGCATGTGTGACCCCAGACCTCCATGTGTAACCCCCAGACCTCCATGTGTGACCCCGGACTTCCATGTGTGACCCCCAGACCTCCATGTGTGACCCCAGACCTCCATGTGTGACCCCCAGACCTCCATGTGTGACCCCCAGACCTCCATGTGTGACCCCGGACTTCCATGTGTGACCCCCGGACCTCTATGTGTGACCCTGGACTTCCATGTTTGACCCCCGGACCTCTATGTGTGACCCCAGACCTCCATGTGTGACCCCCAGACCTCCATGTGTGACCCCCAGACCTCCATGTGTGACCCCCGGACCTCCATGTGTGACCCCAGACCTCCATGTGTGACCCCCGGACCTGCATGTGTGACCCCAGACCTCCATGTGTGACCCCCGGACCTTCATGTGTGACCCGCGGACCTCCATGTGTGACCCGTGGACCTGCATGTGTGACCCCAGACCTCCATGTGTGACACCCAGACCTCCATGTGTGACCCCGGACTTCCATGTGTGTACCCCGGACCTCAATGTGTGACCCCAGACCTCCATGTGTGACACCCAGACCTCAATGTGTGACCCCAGAGCTCCATGTGTGACCCCCGGACCTCCATGTGTGACCCCAAGACCTCCATGTGTGACCCCGGACTTCCATGTGTGACCCCCAGACCTCCATGTTTGACCCGCAGACCACCATGTTTGACCCCAGACCTCGATGTGTGACCCCCGGACCTCTATGTGTGACCCGTGGACCTCCATTTTTTTTTTTTTTTTTTATTCTTTTTTTTTTATTTTTCATTGCATATCAGAAATGGTATTGGAGTTATAACAGCTATTCCATTTAAGTTATTTTCCTTTCCTTTACCTCCACATAGTTTACAAGTAAAGTCTCAAAAACAATCCTCGGAGAGGTAACTTTTTTACAAAAACAAATACTATTTCCAATTGTCTAGTTCTGAATCAAAATGTAACAAATTCTCCTCCCTTCCTGTTATTCAGCAAAGAATTTATATATCAATTCCGTCTATCTTAGACTCACCTCATCTTGGACCTCTAATTTTCCAGATGTCCCAACAGGAGGCCCACCGTTTGTATCTCCCATCAAGTTCCGCTGAGAAGTGACTCATGGTTTGGATATGGTCAATTTTCTGTAGTACTTCTCTGAATGTAGGGGTAGTGTGTTTCCAATGTTTAGCTATAATGCATCTAGATGCCAAGAATATTTGGTTGGTTAGGAATTGCTCGCTTTTAGTTAGTTCCTTGTTTGGAAGTCCTAATAGTGCTTCTTCTGGTTTTTGCTGTATAGATTTCCCCCACAATTGCTCTAGCGTTTTGTATGTTGCCTGCCAAATATGTCTAATTTTGGGACATTCCCAAAGCATGTGGGTTAATGAACCGGTGTGTCCACATCCCCGAAAGCAATTGTTGGAGTGTGTTTTGTTTGAATGGTGAAGTCTTGTTGGTGTGAGATACCACCGTTTTTAATGCGTTCTCTCTCAAGGTGATGTTTAAAGATGCCATGTTGGCCTGTTTGATAACCTGATTCCATTGTTTGTCGTCTAATGTGATGTGTAAGTCTGATTCCCATGTTTCCTGATATTGTGGCTTGTTTGCACTAGACAGCTCAGAGAGATTTTTGTATAGCACTGAAATGTTGCCCTTGCCTCCGGGGTTGTTAATGCAACATTGTTCAAATATTAATTTTCTGTTCTGGCTATTTGATTTTGTAGTCTGAAACATCGTCTCTTTGATTATCATTAGATTAATCCATTCGTTGCTGGGTATTTGATTTAGTGTGTCCCCTTGAGCCAGAGTCCATGTGTCTGCAACTATAGTCAGGTTTTTTTGTGTCCACCATTTCATTTGGGAGCTTTTGTTGGGGTGATCCCCCTTCTGTGATTGCCATAGAGGGGTTAGGCCTGAGCCTATATGTAGCATGGGGGATTTTTTATTTATTTCCTTCCAAGTTTTCAATGAATTGCGGATACAGCTTGTGAGATTGTGAGTTTTCAGTTCTGTGTCTAGGCTTAGCCATAAAGCATGTGATAATGTTATATGATTGTTTTCTAAAATTTGTTTTTCTATCTCGACCCATGTTAGGATGGCTTCTTTTTTGTACCAGCTGGTCAATTGTGCCAGTCTCGTGGCTTTATAGTAATTAACCAGGTTTGGGAAGGCTAGACCTCCTTTCTGTGTGGGTGCGTGCATCGTATTTCTATTAATTCTTGGTTTCTTGTGATTCCAAGTGAATTTAAGGAGAGTTTTTTGTAGTGATTTTATGGCTGGTAAGTTAATTGGCGTTGGAATCGCCCTAAATAAGTATAACATTTTTGGGATAATATTAATTCTGATCGCGTTTATTTTACCAATCCAAGATATATTGGAGGAAGACCATTCTCTATGTCCTGTTTTATTTTACTGATAATTTGGGGAAAGTTTGCTTCGTAGACTTGCTCCGTCGAGCTTGGGATATTAATTCCCAGATAAGTCAGATATTTTTGGGCCCATTTCATGGAACAGTTTTTATCTAAATTTTCTACCACTTCTCTGGGGAGTGTGATGTTGAGTGCCTGACTTTTAGCCACGTTGATTTTAAAACAAAAAAAGGTGGGCAATAGTAAAATATAAACTTTATTGGTTGAAAAAAACGATGATTAAAACTTTAAAAAGGGAAAGAATAAAAACTGTACAAATACCTTTGAACAGAAAAACTGCAAACCTAATGACCACTGGACAACTGTCACTCATTAAGTGGGGTTTGAGCATTATTATAAATGAGACACAGAGAGTGTCTATGTATAGGCTTGTAGTACTATGCAACAAAAGGTGTAAATCATTAGAATAGTGGGCCAAACCTTCCTAAGTTACCTTGTGCTATAGCTATATATCTCTCCCCAGTAACGGTTGTGAAACCTAGTATAACAACATAAGGAAGATATAGGTAGCTTGGTAGTATGCTTCTAAACACCAGATTTATTTGCATACAAAGAATCCTCAGTTTGGCTCTTAGATCACCAGGTACTTCATTGCCTCTTATTAGGGTACAATGCCCCTATTATTTGAATGATATAGGTATAATTCAACCATTCAAACGATATGGCTCTTAAATGTCCAGATATTGCATTACCTCTTGTTAGAGTATAACACCACAACTATTTTGGTGGTGTAAGCATAATTTGGGCCATTCTGAACAAGCTCACTCTCTGTATACTCGCATATAGTATAACAGCGTCTCCCTGTGCTGGGGAGATTCGCGCTGCCTAGTTGCGTCGTGCGTAATAACGTCACGTTACACTAGCCTATATCCTAACATGTTTCTACGTGTTCAACGTCTTTTTCAAAGGATTAAGGCGTGTGTAGGGGCAGGAAGCTATTTAAAGCATATGGTAGCCATGGTAACCTGGACTACCTGATTGCTACACCTAAATTAACCCTATGAGTGAAAGTGTGGAATCAATGCAGTAAAATACTTTTTACAGATGAAAGGTTCTCCTTTTGATGAACTAAACATGTTGCTAATAGCACTATTGGAATATGTTTTAAAACACAACTTCTTCCTATTCAACCAAAAATGGTACCACCAACAACAGGGAACAGCTATGGGTACACCATGTGCCCCTAGCTATGCGAACTTGTTTCTAGGGTGGTGGGAAGACAAAAACATATATGATGACAACGCACATCCCTTTGGAGCAAATATACTCGTCTGGAGGAGATTTATAGATGATATTATCCTGGTCTGGACTGGTAACAGACAGGAATTGAGTTCATTTATACAATTTCTGAACACTAATGAATTAGGCCTCAAATTTACCTTTGAGACCAGTCAGAGTGAGATCTCTTTTTTGGATCTAATAATTAAAAAGGATGAAAGAGGGAAAATACGTACATCTACATTTAGAAAAGAAACAGCATCTAATACTCTGCTGAAATGGGAGAGACAACACTTTGAGCCACTTAAGAGAGGAATTCCTAAGGGACAATACCTCAGGATCCGGAGGAATTGCAGTTCAGAGGAAAAATTTAAAATTGAAGGGAACAAACTTAGGGAACGTTTTAAAGCAAGAGGTTACCCTAATAGAAGCCTTAAGTTGGCTTATAAACATGCTATGAACGGCAATAGAACCGATCTGCTAAATGTAAATAGAAAAGCTCAAGGTAAAATGGATACCCCCACTAACAGGACTATATCTAATGAATCTAAGATTACTAGATGTATAATGACATTTGGTCATGACTCTGAAATAATCAGAAACATCCTTTCTAAACACTGGCATCTCCTCACAAGTGATAAAGATCTTAAAGACACCCTCACTTCCAAAGCAAGTATCACTTATAGAAGAGGAAAGAACATTAAGGATATGCTTGTACATAGTGTATATACAGACAAGACATCTGAACCTAAAACTTGGCTCCAACCACTGAAGGGAATGTATAAGTGTGGGAACTGTAAATTTTGCAAATTTGTGAGACCATGCAAACATTATATACATCCGACAAATGGTGCTATTTTTGATATTGATAATTTTTTCAACTGTAAATCATCAGGCGTGATATATATAGCTACTTGTTTATGTAATAAGATCTATGTAGGGAAAACCTGCAGGGAATTCCGTCGAAGATTGGGGGAACATATGTATTCTATTAAAAACGAATATGACACTCCCATAGCAAGACATGTGAAATACTGTCACAACAACAATCCGGAAGTACTCAAATTTTGTATTATTGATTCTGTGAAAACTGGACCTAGAAGGGGTGATTTTCAAAATAAATTACTACAGCGTGAATCACAATGGATTTATAAATTAAGAGCACAGGTACCTGATGGCCTGAATGAAGGCTTTTCCTATACGGCCTTCATATAGTCTTGTGTAATTTTATCTTACATAAGTTGTCTATACAGGCCTTTTTCTGGGCCCTAGATTTGGACCCTCTAATTATATGAGAAATACCACCAAGTAATTCCTGAATCAGGATCATGATATATGCACTTTAATTTTACTTCATATATGTCTCATCTTTGCATAAAATATTTTTTGCTTTATTTATAATCTTTTTCAGGTAGATGTGGCCCACTCATGAGTCACATCTTACCTGAAATAGAATTATTCTTTTCACTTTTGGTCTCACGTGACCATCTTTTTATTCTAGTGGTCAACACCACTCACCCTCACATTCTGAGTTATAATATATATGGCCATACTAGATTTTTCTTGCCATTTACTCATTCATGCACTTAGTCACTTTTCACTATGGTCTCATTAATATGTCAATTTTGACCTAAGGTTTACATACAGGGTCTTTATACCCTGGCAATTTTATGCCCTTATACAGGGGTTTTAATTCATCTAGTTATCTTCATGCACAATATAAACTTTTTTTCTTTGCACATCATGATATACTTGTATATATTCTCTTTTCAGTATCCTGTTTCCAGATACACACCTATTCATTAAGGTTCCCCCTTCCCACTGATGTTGCTCCATCTACTATGCTAATAATATATATGGCCCATTTCTTTCTTTGTTCAGTCCTATCCTGCCATACATACTTTCACACTTTCACTCATAGGGTTAATTTAGGTGTAGCAATCAGGTAGTCCAGGTTACCATGGCTACCATATGCTTTAAATAGCTTCCTGTCCCTACACACGCCTTAATCCTTTGAAAAAGACGTTGAACACGTAGAAACATGTTAGGATATAGGCTAGCGTAACGTGACGTTATTACGCACGACGCAACTAGGCAGCGCGAATCTCCCCAGCACAGGGAGACGCTGTTATACTATATGCGAGTATACAGAGAGTGAGCTTGTTCAGAATGGCCCAAATTATGCTTACACCACCAAAATAGTTGTGGTGTTATACTCTAACAAGAGGTAATGCAATATCTGGACATTTAAGAGCCATATCGTTTGAATGGTTGAATTATATCTATATCATTCAAATAATAGGGGCATTGTACCCTAATAAGAGGCAATGAAGTACCTGGTGATCTAAGAGCCAAACTGAGGATTTTTTGTATGCAAATAAATCTGGTGTTTAGAAGCATACTACCAAGCTACCTATATCTTCCTTTTGTTGTTATACTAGGTTTCACAGCCGTTACCGGGGAGAGATATATAGCTATAGCACAAGGTAACTTAGGAAGGTTTGGCCCACTATTCTAATGATTTACACCTTTTGTTGCATAGTACTACAAGCCTATATATAGAAACTCTCTGTGTCTCATTTATAATACTGCTCAAACCCCACTTAATGAGTGACAGTTGTCCAGTGGTCATAAGGTTTGCAGTTTTTCTGTTCAAAGGTATTTGTACAGTTTTTATTCTTTCCCTTTTTAAAGTTTTAATCGTCGTTTTTTTCAACCAATAAAGTTTATATTTTACTATTGCCCACCTTTTTTTGTTATATATATTTAGAGTGTTATGCACTAATGGGCTTTATTCCCTAAAGATTTTTTCTGCGCGTTGATTTTAAAGCCTGAGATGGTGCCGAATTTTGTGAGTAATTGGAGTAAGTTGGGTAGGCTAATTATTGGTTCTGTCAGTGAGAGCAAAATATCATCTGCGAAGAGACTGATTTTGTATTCCATAGGTCCTACTTTTATACCTTTTATGTCTGGGCAGATTCTGATTGTAGTCGCCAGAGGTTCCAGGCAAAGAGCAAATAATAGAGGGGAGAGCGGGCAGCCCTGTCTAGTTCCTCTGGTAATTTTGAATTTTTTAGAACTAAAACCCTGATATGTTATGGATGCCTCTGGGTTCGCGTAAAGGGCCTGTATACCTCTTATGAAGCTTTCTCCTAGACCTATTCTGGCCAGCACTTCCCACATGAATGTCCAATCTATTCTGTCGAATGCTTTTTCTGCGTCAAGTGATAGTAGCATTGAGTGTATGTTGTTTCTTTTAGCTATTTCTATTAGATTCAACACTCTCCTGGTGTTATCTGGGGCTTCTCTGCCTGTAATAAATCCTACTTGATCTGGGTGGACAACCTTGGGTAATAGCGTGGCTAGTTTATTCGCCAAAATCTTTGTATAAATTTTAATATCAGTATTAATTAATGAAATTGGCCTGTAGCTTCCACATTGGGCTGGGTCTTTACCTTCTTTAGGGATTACAATAATTTTTGCTTCTAAAAATTCCAGTTTTATAGGGGGACCTTTTAAGAATTCATTAAATAACTCGTGTAGATATGGGAGTAATTGTTGTGAGCATTGTTTGTAGTAAAAGTTTGTAAACCCGTATGGGCCGGGTGCCCCATGTGACTTAGTTGTGTTAATTGCCTCCTTAATTTCCTCTAGCGTTATGGGGCTAGCTAATTCTTCAGCTTGGGCTTTCTTAATTTGTGGGAGTTCTGTTGAACTTAAGAAGCTATTTATTTGTGATTTGTGGGCTTTGGACCCTGAATATGGAGGGGCTGAGTAAAGCTCCTCGTAGAAATGTCGAAATGTTTCCGCTATCTCGTTCGGTTTATAGACCAGTTTGTTATTTTTGTTACTTATCTTAGGGATGAAGGATTTTGCCCTTTGTGTTTTCAATTTTTTGGCTAACATGGTGTCAGGTTTGTTGGCGCTTCTGAACATTGTGGCCTGCGAGCGTCGAAGAATGGTCACCATTTTTTTCCTAAGTATTGAATTTAGTTGTTGCTTTTGGGTCAGAATTTCATTATAGATTTTTGGGTCGTGTTTCCTCGTGAATTGCGCCTGTAGGTCCGCGATTCTAGATTTAATAAAGTTCATTTGTGCTTGGTCTAGTTTTTTCGTCGTTGCTCCTACCTGAATGCAAACTCCTCTAATGACTGCTTTATGGGCTGCCCACACTCCCTCTCTGCTTACCTCGCCCCCATTATTGACTGCAAAATAGTCATCTATCGCTTTGGTAATTTTGTCTCTAGATTTGATGTCATTGAGTAGGTGTGGGTTTAGGGTCCATGACGGGGACTGCCCCGATGAGATGATGCCGCTTAATGAGATCTGAACCAAGTCATGGTCCGACCACGCAATGGGGTGTATATTTGCGTCTATTAGGTTGTGGGCTAGTCGCTGTTGAATCAGCACGTGGTCGATCCTTGAGTGGGATTGGTGTCTAGAGGAGAAGAAGGTGTATGACCTATCTAATGGGTACATTGCTCTCCATGCGTCTATCAGACCGTGGGATTTTAGAATGTGTTTGAGCGCTTTGGTAGCCGCTGGCGTAGTGTGCGCAGAAGATTTGGAAGACCGGTCCCTGTCTGGATCTATTACGGTGTTCATGTCCCCCCCTATTACTAGGGTGGATGGTTCCCATCCCGTCATAATTTGTGATATTTTATCAAAGAATTGTGATTGTTCGGTATTTGGAGCATAAAGGTTGAGGAGGGTTATCCTTTGTTCCTGAATGGTCCTGTGGACTGCAATATATCTCCCTTCTGGGTCTGATTGAGTCTTGGAGTGGCAAAAATTTAATCTATTGTGAACTAAGATTGTCACTCCTTTTTTCTTCTCATTAGCTGTAGCATGGTAAGATTGTCTGTATGTTTTCCCCCAGTATCTGGGGACAGCTAATTTTTTAAAGTGTGTTTCCTGGATCATGACTATGTCTCCCCTGAGTTTTTGATATTATTTTATCGCTATCCGTCTTTTAACGGGTTCATTAAGGCCCTGGGTATTGTGTGATATGATGTTAAGATTCATAGTGTGTCCTACCTTTAGGCTCTTTGTACCTTGTGGGAGGTGAGTCGTTGCGGGATGATGTTTTGATGGTTTTGCTGAGATTGTCTGTGTCCGCTGCGAGACCCACAGGAGGTGCGTGGAATGGCCCCTGGTAAGATTCCTCTGGTGTAGTTAGGCTTACTTGCTGTTTTTGATTTGGCCTTGTGGACCCTGCTGCATGTCTTGGGTCTGCTGTGACGCTGTGGTGCAGCGGTCGCTGCTTCTTGTGTCCTCCGCTGAGATTGGAGCTGTGCTGGTCCGGTGTGCTCTTTGGTCAGGATCTTGTTGGAAGATCTCCCCTCCGGGGGGAGAGAGGAGACGTTTGGCGCGTATCAGGCGCCCGTCAGGCCCGTGTCCACGAGGGTGTGAAAAGTTGTATGTTCCACTCCAAAATATATCTCCGTGGTCCTTGGGAGTAGGTGGGACTCTGTGTGGTGGATTTATAGTGTTTTGGCGTGAATTAATCACGTTATTAGAGCAAATTTCGGTCGCCTAGACGGAGCTCCCTTGCAGCACGACCGTTCAGCTAGCTTGCTGGACACGCCCCCCTCCCTGGACCTCCATTTTTGACCCCAGACCTTCATGTGTGACCCCCGAACTTCCATGTGTGACCCGCGGACCTCCATGTGTGAACCCCAGACCTCCATGTGTGACCCCGGACTTCCATGTGTGACCCTAAGACCTCCATGTGTGTCCCCCAGACCTGCATGTGTGACCCCAGACCTCCATGTGTGACCCCGGACTTCCATGTGTGTACGACAGACCTCAATGTGTGACCCCAGACCTCCATGTGTGACCCCCAGACCTCTATGTGTGACCCCATACCTCCATGTGTGACCCCCGGACCTCCATGTGTGACCCCAAGACCTCCATGTGTGACCCCGGACTTCCATGTGTGACCCCCAGACCTCCATGTTTGACCCGCAGACCTCCATGTTTGACCCCAGACCTCCATGTGTGACCCCCGGACCTCTATGTGTGACCCCTGGACCTCCATGTTTGACCCCAGACCTTCATGTGTGACCCCCGAACTTCCATGTGTGACCCGCGGACCTCCATGTGTGAGCCCCAGACCTCCATGTGTGACCCCGGACTTCCATGTGTGACCCTAAGACCTCCATGTGTGTCCCCCAAACCTGCATGTGTGACCGCAGACCTCCATGTGTGACCCCCGGACCTCCATGTGTGACCCCCAGACCTCCATGTGTGACCCCAGACCTCCATGTGCGACCCCCGGACCTCCATGTGTGACCCCCAGACCTCCATGCGAGACCCTGGATCTCCATGTGTGATCCCCGGACCTCCATGTGTGACCCCCAGACCTCCATGTGTGACCCCCAGACCTCCATGTGTGACCCAAGACCTCCATGTGTGACCCCCGGACCTCCGTGTGTGACCCCCAGACCTCCATGTGTGAACCCGGACTTCCATGTGTGACCCCCAGACCTCTATGTGTGACCCTGGACTTCTATGTTTGACCCCCGGACCTCTATGTGTGACCCCAGACCTCCATGTGTGACCCCCAGACCTCCATGTGTGACCCCCAGACCTCCATGTGTGACCCCCGGACCTCCATGTGTGAACCCAGACCTCCATGTGTGACCCCCGTACCTCCATGTGTGACCCCAGACCTCCATGTGTGACCCCCGGACCTCCATGTGTGACCCGCGGACCTCCATGTGTGACCCGCGTGTCATGAATCAGCCAGTGGCCATATTGGATTTGGGTGTGAACTATGCTGGGGCCATTTTGTGATTGGCAGTCATCTGGGACTTGGACAGATGTCTGTCACAGGCTGTTGACACAAGAGACGATACCTGGGGGTTTGGGGCTCCCAGACACCCTGTTATACTGTTATACGGTTATACTGTTATATTATTATGATTATTGTCTAAGGAAATGAGCAGGGTTCCCATCACCATCAATAAAAGTCATCATAATGCATGAGATGGATTGATGTGGAAACCCTGCCCCAATCCCATATACTATGAGGACATTAGGTGGTTTTATGTGGGGTGCGCTTTTACGCTTGTACTTAAATAGACTGACAGTGTGTGGAATATGTACACATATGTATATGATAGTATGGGGTAGTCATGCTGGATACATTGCCACATACATCTTGCAACAGGAGAAGGACCCCCAGCTGGCCACCAAGGTTAATCCTTTAAGTACACATACTTAAGTCAGGAACAATGGGGTCTATACAGACATTGAGGCACCATCTCTCCAGGGGGTCTACAGGTATTCTCACTCAGAGAGTCAGAGCAAAGTCCAGAGGACAGGTAGATGTTTCTCCCTTGAGAGCCAGGCAGCAAATGACTCTGTTAGCCACACCTAGTGGGCGGCCCAGGGGAGGGGTCTGGAAGTTCCCAGAGCTTACCTCTAGTCCATTGTCTAGAGGTAATAAAGTTACTGTGGAGATTACCCCATTGGCCAAGAGGAAGATAAGGGTTGGACAAAGGGGTAGCCACTCCCTGTACTGTTGTTGTGAGTTGTTTAAATACTTGTGTAAAAATAAAGAGGTTGTTCATAATTTTCATCAAGACTTTGTGTGCAGGTGTATTATTGACCCAAGGGCATATGCTGGCAGAGGAGATCGTTTCTGACTCCATGCCAGGTTCTTCCCAGGCACACTACCAAAAGCTGGGACTTATGCTCTTGCATCCACAAGGAAGGTCCATTGGTCTGAGTCATCCAAATCTTAGGTCTAAAACCTACAGGAGAAAAGAGGACTAGGATCCTCTATACTCCATCATCATTGTAGGTTGTGACACCGCGGACCTGCATGTGTGACCCCAGACCTCCATGTTTGACACCCAGACGTCCATGTGTGACCCCGGACCTCCATGTTAGACCCCCGGACCTCTATGTGTGACCCCTGGACCTCCATGTGTGACCCCAGACCTCCATGTGTGACCCCCGGACCTCCATGTGTGACCCGCGGACCTCCATGTGTGACCCCAGACCTCCAAGTGTGACCCCCGGATCTCCATGTGTGACCCTAGACCTCCATGTGTGACCCCCTGACCTCCATGTGTGACCCCCAGACCTCCATGTGTGACCCCGGACTTCCATGTGTGACCCCCAGACCTCCATGTGTTACCCCCAGGCCCCCCTTTTCTACCCCCAGACCTCCATGTGTGACCCCCGGACCTCCATGTGTGACCCCCAGACCTCCATGTCTGACCTCCGGACCTCCATGTTTGAACCCCAGACCTCCATGTGTGACCCCGGACTTCCATGTGTGACCACCGGACCTCTATGTGTGACCCCTGGACCTCCATGTGTGTCCCCCAGACCTCCATGTTTGACCCCCAGACCTCCATGTGTGACCCCCGGACCTCCAGATTTTACAGCTTAACGTTTACTATTATTATCTAGTATTTACATTTCCTTTTCTGAGGAATTCAGGGCATTAAAACTTTATTTATGTTTGTTTGTGAGCGTCCTAACATATAGACATATTCAATACATGTAAGTGGCCATTTCTTGAGCATTTAACCAGTTTAACCTTCCCACAAGCCACCTCTTCTCTCTTCCTCCTTATCAGTATTTGCAGGTTAGGAGCCGGTTTCTGTTCCTCCGCCTGGCTGCACAAATTAGAGGAAGAGGTTTAATTCTGAGATTAAATTATACTGACACGTTACAAACTTCATAAGAAGGCCTTTTTTTTCTTCTAGTTATGAATAAGTCTCAGGATTTAATAGTGGCAGAAGCGTCTTGTAAGGATCATAGGTGTGAGGCGTCTTGTAAGGATCATAGGTGTGAGGCATCTTGTAAGGATCATAGGTGTGAGGCGTCTTGTAAGGATCATAGGTGTTAGGCTTCTTGTAAGGATCATAGGTGTGAGGCGTCTTGTAAGGATCATAGGTGTGAGGCTTCTTGTAAGGATCACAGGTGTGAGGCATCTGGTAAGGATCATAGGTGTGAGACGTCTTGTAAGGATCATAGGTGTGAGGCTTCTTGTAAGGATCATAGGTGTTAGGCTTCTTGTAAGGATCATAAGTGTGAGACGTCTTGTAACAATCTAAAATACATCACCCAATCTATCTAACATGCAATAAATCCTATCTATATAAAAAACATCCCCCTTGCTAACATACAATAAATGCTATCTCTATATAAAATACTCTACTTCTAAGCTAAAATAAAATAATTAGGACTACTTACCTTTGCAGATGTCCATTCAGATCAGCCACCTAGGAAAAAAAAGAAACTTACTACAACACATTTACATAAAATAAATATAGTACATATTATAAATATTATACTCACCTTTCCAGCATGTCCCCGTCCTTCTTCCTTTCTTTTTCTCCGGCGCGGCCCCTGTTGAAAAAAAATATTACATAAGTGTCATGAATCAGCCAGTGGCCATATTGGGACTGGCAGCAGAGGCCACACCCAGTGGCCATATTGTGTTTAGACAAAGTTCATGGCTCAGGCGGCAGCCATATTGGGACTGGCAGTGGTCACCTATAGGAGCCATTTTATGATCGGACTCTACTCTCCACATGGCCATGTAGAAGACAACTGGAGTACAGGATACCTACATCTGTACTTAGTGGTGTTTGGGGCTCACAGACCCCCTCTTATACTGTTATAAGGTTATATTGTTATTTTGTGGTCTAGGGGATAAAGTATTATAAGTTTATCCCTTAGCATATTCCCATACCTTCCATGTTTAGGCTCATTGTAATGAGTATCCTGTGAGGGATCTAATGGGATATATTGGTTGTATGTGGGTGAAACATTGGGGGGTTATATTTGCAAATATGAATGTATGTTATTATATTAGTATGTTATTATATTGTAGAGGGGAAGTCCGTTGAATACAGCCATTAGCTAAATGTCCAGCAGAGTACCAACAATGGGGAGCTCACAGCTGGAGAGAAGACAGGCAGGCACCCAGAAACAATGGGATGTCCTGAGGCTTCTCAGCCTTTCTAGCATGGGCACAGGAGAACCAAGGTGCTTTCCCCTGGAGATTCAGAGCCCAAATGAATTAGTTAGCCCCGCCTAGTGGGTGGACCTGGGGAGGAGTCTCATGGCTCCCACGTAGGGACCCTGCCTGATTGGCCAGAGGCAGTTAGGGGCTGACTAAAGGTAGCCCCTCCTGGTAATGTTGTATGCCTGTTTAAAATATGTTGTTTTCCAAATAAAGTGGTTCATAATTTTCATCAAGACTTTGTGTGCAGGTGTATTATTGACCCAGGGGCATATGCTGGTAGAGGAGATCGTTTCTGACTCCCTTTCAGGTTTCCCAGGCACACTACCAAAAGCTGGGACTTATGCTCTTGCATCTACAAAGACTGTCCATTGGTCTGGAGCCACCCAAACTTAGGTCTAAAACCTACAGGGGATAAGAGGGCTAGGATTCTCTATACTCCATCATCATTGTAGGTTGTGACAATTGGCTGGCAGAGGTGGGACGACTCTACAGAAAGACCAAGAATGGAGCAGCACTATGAGGAATATTACCAAAGAAGCAAAAAGGCGGTTTAAAGAAGCCAGACACCTTTTTCCAGAAAAGTTAACAGCACAAGATGTGGGCTGCGTGCTTGACCAGATGTTCCAGAGAATATGGAAAGAGCGCATGTGGGTAAGCAAAATGGAGGCGACCACATATACAAAGCCATGCTCTGGGCTGTCTGAGGCCCAGCAAGCAGAACTAGGTCAGAGTTGCCTAGAGGAGCTCTCTGAGTGGGATGTGTCAGAGGATCAGGAGGAGGGGGTAAACCCTGCCCCTGTACCACCTCCTGGGAATGGAGACAGTTTTTCCCCTAAAAAATGCAGAGACTGTGTCAGAGCCTAGAAGGGATAGTAAAGTCAGCTTGGGACCAAATCACCAGCTCCAAGAGCCAGAGACCCAGGGGAATGTTCCCTGGATGGGGTCAGAAAACCCATGTTTGTCCCCTGATACCCCAAGAGACTTAATCCCAGAGGAAATGCTAGCCGAGCACAGTTTCTCCAAACGGGTCACGCCTGAGGTACCGGATGTGGAAATGGTCTCACCTGAGGACTACCTTCCAGCACAAATCCTGGCAGAAACGCCAGTAACTGCTCAAGAGGTAGGGCCAGATGAACTAAGTCTGCCCTCAGAAGTTCTTGGCAATGTGTATGGGCCAGAGCTGCTCATGGAGACAGGGGCTCGGGATTGCTATTTAAGAGACTGTGGGGAGGGAAAGGAACTGGTTCCTAGCTACAGGGAACCGGACCTCACACAGGAGGAGGCAGTGGCACCAGGGATAGCTGTGCCTGCCTGGGAGAAAAAGCCATGGGTGCATTGCGGCATCCCAAAGGATTGTGTATGTAGTGAGGACTTGCCTGAGATGACCAGTGTCTAGGAAACCAATACAAACTCTGGAGCAGACAAAGCTCAGAGGGCCCAGGAATCCACAAAGGATGAGGCCCAAGTTGCCAAGCAAAAGATAACAGAAAAAGAGGGTCAGCTGAGGGCCCCAAAGCACAGCCTGGGTGGGAACAGCGTAGTTCTCCAGGCTGCAACACAGACAGACCAAGGGGAAGAAAACCAGGAGGCTCTGTCCAAAGATACAGATTTCCAGGAGCCAGAGCAAACGGAGCATCCAAGTCCGGACTCCATCAGGGACGCTGGAGTCAAGCGCAGACCGGTATCTACTTTACTGCAGTTATTGTGTTATTGGGCTCCCAACAATAATGATTTTGCTGAGAGAGGTACTGGACTGCCCCCTTGCAATCCCATAGGCCCAGAGACTGTTTTAGAAACCCCAGCCCAGCTGTGGGGACTGGCTGAGGGGAAAGGGGTTGCTATGGGACAGGGGTTGTTTTATGGGGCTCCCAAAAATACTGTTTTGCCTCAGAAGAGTGTATGGGTGCAACCCACTGTGTCCCCAGTGACTTCCATGCTGCTGCCCAAGAAGAGAGAGGTGGGATCCTGGACTACTTGGGTGGGGGTGCAGGGGAAGAGCAATTTGCTCTATACAGTGGGAGCAAGGCCAAGGGCTGGGGGAGGTCTTTACTCTGCACATTGGGACTGTGTGCGCACCGACATGAACTGGCATAGCATACAGAGGGCCTGGCCAAACCAGCAGATTCATGACTATCACTGTAGCTGGGAAAATCTTGGATGTTCCTTGCCACGCTTGGGGAAGGTTTGTCATGAATCAGCCAGTGGCCATATTGGGACTGGCAGCAGAGGCCACACCCAGTGGCCATATTGTGTTTGGACAAAGTTCATGGCTCAGGCGGTAGCCATATTGGGACTGGCAGTGGTCACCTATAGGAGCTATTTTATGATCGGACTCTACTCTTCACATGGCCATTTAGAAGACAACTGGAGTACAGGATACCTACATCTGTACTTAGTGGGGTTTGGGGCTCACAGACCCCCTTTTATACTGTTATAAGGTTATATTGTTATTTTGTGGTCTAGGGGATAAAGTATTATAAGTTTATCCCATAGCATATTCCCATACCTTCCATGTATAGGCTCATTGTAATGGGTATCCTGTGAGGGATCTAATGGGATATATTGGTTGTATGTGGGTGAAACATTGGGTGTTATATTTGTAAATATGAATGTATGTTATTATATTAGTATTTTATTATATTGTAGAGGGGAAGCCGTTGAATACAGCCAAACCTCCTTTGTTCCCAAAGGCCTGTTAATCCCATTAGCTAAGTGTCCAGCAGAGAACTAACAATGGGGAGCTCACAGCTGGAGAGCAGACAGGCAGGCACCCAGAAACAATGGGATGGCCTGAGGCTTCTCAGCCTTCCTAGCATGGGCACAGGAGAGCGAAGGCAAGCTTTGCCCTGGACATTCAGAGTCCAAATGAATTAGTTGGCCCCACCTAGTGGGTGGACCTGGGGAGGAGTCTCATGGTTCCCACGTAGGGACCCTGCCTGATTGGCCAGAGGCAGTTAGGGGCTGACTAAAGGTAGCCCCTCCTGGCAATGTTGAATGCCTGTTTAAAAGATGTTGTTTTCCAAATAAAGTGGTTCATAATTTTCATCAAGACTTTGTGTGCAGGTGTAATATTGACCCAGGGGCATATGCTGGTAGAGGAGATCGTTTCTGACTCCCTTCCAGGTTTCCCAGGCACACTACCAAAAGCTGGGACTTATGCTCTTGCATCTACAAAGATTGTCTATTGGTCCGGAGCCACCCAAACTTAGGTCTAAAACCTACAGGGGATAAGAGGACTAGGATTCTCTATACTCCATCACCATTGTAGGTTGTGACAATAAGTACAACATACATAAACCTCAAAACAAGGTAAAATGTCTCCGGCATCCTCCTCTTCTGCCCCGGATGGGCCCTGGAAGAATCCATGCTGTAAAATAAAAAAAATAACAGAGATCCGCACTCATGGATCTCCCCGACGCTAATGAGCCTGGTACAGAGTTTTCTCGAAGAAAATTGTCAATGGCGGCTTCTGATTGGCTGAAAACGCTGTCTATCAAATTCAGCCAATCAGAAGATGCCAATGTGTGAGCCAATGAGAAAGGAATACACCCCAAAATCACACTTTGATTGGATAATGCACCTGTCAATCTTTATTTAAACCAATCAGAAGGCTTTATTGCCATCAGCAAATCATAATGGGATACACCCCCACGGAGTGATTGGCTGAGGACATCTGTGCCTTCTTATTGGCTGTAATACTGATTGACAGTGACAACAGCCAATGAGAAGGCACAAATGCCTTCAGCCAATCAGTACATGGGGGTGTATCCCATTGTGATTGGCTATTGTCAGTGCAACCAATCAGAATGCGCAGATGCCTCCAGCCAATCACCCTGTGGTGGTGTATTTCATTATGATTGGCTGAAGGCATCTGCGCCTTGTGATTGGTTTAAATAAAGATTCACAGGTGCATTATCCAATCAGAGTGGGATTTTGGGGTGTACCCCTTTCTGATTGGCTCACACATTGGTGCCTTCTGATTGGCTGAATTTGATAGACAGCTTTTTCAACCAATCAGAAGGCGTCATTGCCTATTTTCTTCCTGAAAAGGTTCCGGGAGGCTCATTAGCTTCGGGGAGCGGTTTCAGGGTGGGGCAGAAGAGGAGGAGGCCGGGGACAACGCGGGGAGGTAAGTACAATGTAGATTAGGTTTATTTTATTTTATGTTTTGTATGTTTTTTTTTTAACAGGGTCCACGCCAGAGATAAAGAAAAGAAGAAGGACGGGGACATGCTGGAAAGGTGAGTAGAATATTTCGAATATTTATGATGTTTATTTATTTTCTGTAAATGTGTTGCACTAATTTATTAATATTTTATTCCCTAGGTTTGTGATCTGAATGGACATCTGCAAAGGTAAGTGGTCTTAATTATTTTATTTTAGCTTAGAATTAGATTATTTTATATATAGAGATAGAATTTATTGTATTTTAGCTAGGGGTATGTGTTTTATATATATATATATATATATATATATATATATATATATATATATATATATATATATAGTATTTATTGTATATTAGATAGATTGGGGGATGTATTTTATATATATAGGATTTATTGTATATTAGATAGGGGTGTATTGTATGTATTTCCTTTTCAGGTGTGTAATGTATTTTTTTTATTTTTTGTCTTAGGATTTTTTATTTTCTGTAATTAGAGTGGTGGGGGTTATTAGGGGGTAGGTAGGTAGTGTAAGAGTTAATTGGTTAGTGTAGAGGCTGTTTAGTTGATATATAATGTTTTATTGGGGGGATATAGTGCAGTGTAGTGTTTATACGTAGTGTCATGATGGTCCTTGAGGACCGTCATGGCACTTATGCTGTTAATGTTGGGTTGTAACAGGCCCATAACGGTCATAATATACCCTTATGGGACTGATGGGGTTAAATAGAGGCTTATGAGGGTCTCTATTGACCCCCATGAGTGACAGGGTTATTTATTGGCTTATGGGGGTCTGTATTGACCCCCATGAGTGATAGGGTTAATTATGGGTTTATGGGGGTCTGTATTGACCCCCATGAGTGACAGGGTTAATTATATGTATTATGGGGGTCTGTATTGACCCCCATGAGTGACAGGGTTAATTATATGTATTATGGGGGGCTGTATTGACCCTCATGAGTGAGGGGGTTAATGAAGTGCTTACGGGTGTCACAACCTACTATGATGATAGGATCTAGAGTATCCTAGTACTCTTATTCCCAGTAGGTTTAGACCTACGTTTGGGTGACTCTGGACCTATGGACAGTCTTTGTCGGTACAAAGGCATAAGTCCCAGCTACCTTGGTAGTGTACCTGGGAGCACCTTAGTAGGGAGTCAGAACGAGCTCCTCTACAAGCATATGCCTCTGGGTCAATAATACATGCGTAGTCAAAGTATGAAAATTAAGAACAACTTTATTTGGAAAACACACGTATATAAACTCTTTACAACATAGTAGAGGGAGGGGCTACCTGAGGTCAGCCCCTAATGGCCTCTGGCCAATCACGTAGCGTTACACTGTGGGAAACATGAGACTCCTCCCAGGTCCGCCCACTAGGTGTGGCTACCTAATTCACTTGGCTTCTTGCTCTCAGGAGAGACACATGTCCTTTTGCTCTGCTCCCTGCTCTGATAGTTGGTAGGGCACAAGCTGTAGACTCCCTGGAGTTATGGTGCCTCTGTGTCTGTGGAGATCCCTTTGTTCATTGCTCCTATCCCTTAAGTGAGTGTACACAAGGGATTAGCCTTTGTGGTCAACAGACTCCTATGACAAGATGTATGTGTCATATGTACAATAAGGCTACTCTCTACTATAATATACATTTATATATTTACAAATATAACATACAATGTTGACCCCACGTATAGGCAATATGTCCAATTAGCACTCTCACAGGACACTCATTACACTGAGCCTAAACATGGGAGTTATGGTATTTAGGGTTGGGACAGGGCTTTCTCCATCAATCCATTTTATGCATTATGATGACTTTATTAATGGTGATGAGAAAACCCTGCTCCTCCCCCTAGCCCACAGCATAACAATATACAGTATAATAGTGAGCCCCAAACCCCCCAGTAATCATATACAATATAACACATGGCTCTTAAATGTGACCATTGCTGCTAGTCACAACCTGGCTGTGCCAGTCACAACATGGCCACTGGCTGATTCATGACAATGGGGGTCTGTATTGACCCCCATGAGTGACAGGGTTATTTAAGGGCTTATGGGGTTCTGTATTGACCCCATGAGTGACAGGGTTTTTTAGGGGTTGATGGGGCTCTGTATGCATGTTAGGGTTAATTTGGTTGTTTATATAACGGGTCCTTTAAGGACCTGTAAGGCGGGAATTTTGAATTTTCATTGCAGCGGGGGGCCCCGATCACGAGGGTTAATGTGGGGTTAATGCAGGTCTCCGAGCTTATCTCGGATCCCTTCTTGGGTAAGTTGTAGGTGGCTGGGCGGTCTTGGGTCCTGTAGCCTCGTTTTCGTTTTTTTCGGTGGCCATTTATTCTCTCGCTTCGGTGATTTTCGGGTGTCTGAACTCAGAAATTTGGACTTAATTGGAGGTGTAACTTCCCTTTTAGAGGTCCTGGGTGCCCCCCCCCCTCCCCCCCCCCCCCCTTGCTGTGGGTAAGCTTTTTATGTATTTTTTGTGAGTATTTATTGAGTTTTTGATGTTTTTTTTGTGCGCGCGATTCGTCCGTTAAGGTCGTATTTTTGCGTCTTGAATTTTTTTGTGTAAGTCTGTGGTAGTGCCGCTTGTGTGGAGGTTTGTAACCGCTGTATCACCGGGGCCTCACTGCACCTCTGTATCACCGGGGCCTCACTGCGCCTCTGTATCACCGGGGCCACATTGCACCTCTGTATCACCGGGGCCTCACTGCGCCTCTGTATCAATGGGGCCTCACTGCACCTCTGTATCACCGGGGCCACACTGCGCCTCTCCATTACGGGGCCTCACTGCGCCTTTGTATCACCGGGGTCTCACTGCGCCTCTGTATCACCGGGGCCACACTGCGCCTCTGTATCACCGGGGCCACACTGCGCCTCTGTATCACCGGGGCCTCACTGCACCTCTGTATCACCAGGGCCACACTGCGCCTCTGTATCACCGGACCTCACTACACCACTCTATCACCGGGGCCACACTGCGCCTCTCTATTACAGGGCCTCACTGCGCCTCTGTATCACCGGGGCCTCACTGCTCCTCTGTATCACCGGGGCCACACTGCGCCTCTGTATCACCGGGGCCTCACTGCGCCTCTGTATCACCGGAGCCACACTGCGCCTCTATCACGGGGCCTCACTGCACCTCTGTATCACCGGGGCCTCACTGCACCTTTATTACCGGGGCCTCACTGCACCTCTGTATCACCGGGGGCCTCACTGCACCTCTGTATCACCGGGCCCACACTGCACCTCTCTATCACCGGGGCCTCACTGCACCTCTGTATCACCAGGGCCACACTGCGCCTCTGTATCACCGGACCTCACTACACCTCTCTATCACCGGGGCCTCACTGCACCTCTCTATTACAGGGCCTCACTGCTCCTCTGTATCACCGGGCCTGACTGCACCTCTGTATCTCCGGGGCCTCACTGCGCCTCTGTATCTCCGGGGCCTCACTGCGCCTCTGTATCACCGGGGCCTCACTGCGCCTCTGTATCACCGGGGCCTCACTTCACCTCTGTATCACCGGGGCCTCACTGCACCTTTATTACCGGGGCCTCACTGCACCACTGTATCACCGGGGCCTCACTGCACTTCTGTATCACCGGGGCCACACTGCGCCTCTGTATCACCGGGGCCACACTGCACCTCTGTATCACCGGGGCCACACTGCACCTCTGTATCACAAGGCCTCACTGTGCCTCTGTATCACCGGGGCCACACTGCACCTCTGTATCACCGGGGCCACACTGCACCTCTGTATCACCGGGGCCTCACTGCACCTCTGTATCACCGGGGCCACACTGCGCCTCTGTATCACCGGGGCCACACTGCACCTCTGTATCACCGGGGCCACACTGCACATCTGTATCACCGGGGCCTCACTGCACCTCTGTATCACCGGGGCCTCACTGCGCCTCTGTATCACCGGGGCCTCACTGCGCCTCTGTATCACCGGGGCCGCACTGTGCCTCTGTATCACCGGGGCCGCACTGCGCCTCTGTATCACCGGGGCCTCACTGCGCCTCTGTATCACCGGGGCCTCACTGCACCTCTGTATCACCCAGGCCACACTGCACCTCTGTATCACCCAGGCCTCACTACACCTCTCTATCACCGGGGCCACACTGCACCTTTCTATTACGGGGTCACACTGCGCCTCTGTATCACCGGGGTCTCACTGCGCCTCTGTATCACCGGGGTCTCACTGCGCCTCTGTATCACCGGGGCCACACTGCGCCTCTGTATCACCGGGGCCACACTGCGCCTCTATATCACCGGGGCCACACTGCGCCTCTGTATCACCGGGGCCTCACTGCGCCTCTCTATCACCGGGGCCACACTGCGCCTCTCTATCACAGGGGCCTCACTGCACCTCTGTAT
Source organism: Discoglossus pictus (assembly GCA_027410445.1). NCBI lineage: Eukaryota > Metazoa > Chordata > Amphibia > Anura > Alytidae > Discoglossus > Discoglossus pictus. Next base: position 3,319,439 of record CM050163.1, read on the forward strand.
CACCGGGGCCTCACTGCACCTCTGTATCACCGGGGCCTCACTGCACCTCTGTATCACCAGGGCCACACTGCGCCTCTGTATCACAGGACCTCACTACAACTCTCTATCACCGGGGCCACACTGCGCCTCTCTATTACAGGGCCTCACTGCGCCTCTGTATCACCGGGGCCTCACTGCGCCTCTGTATCACCGGGGCCTCACTGCGCCTCTGTATCACCGGGGCCTCACTTCACCTCTGTATCACCGGGGCCTCACTGCACCTTTATTACCGGGGCCTCACTGCACCTCTGTATCACCGGGGCCTCACTGCACCTCTCTATCACTGGGCCCACACTGCACCTCTCTATCACCGGGGCCTCACTGCTCCTCTGTATCACCGGGGCCTCACTGCACCTCTGTATCACCGGGGCCTCACTGCGCCTCTGTATCACCGGGGCCTCACTTCACCTCTGTATCACCGGGGCCTCACTGCACCTTTATTACCGGGGCCTCACTGCACCTCTGTATCACCAGGGCCACACTGCGCCTCTGTATCACCGGACCTCACTACACCTCTCTATCACCGGGGCCACACTGCGCCTCTCTATTACAGGGCCTCACTGCGCCTCTGTATCACCGGGGCCTCACTGCTCCTCTGTATCACCGGGGCCTCACTGCTCCTCTGTATCACCGGGGCCTGACTGCACCTCTGTATCTCCGGGGCCTCACTGCGCCTCTGTATCACCGGGGCCTCACTGCACCTTTATCACCGGGGCCTCACTGCACCTCTGTATCACCGGGGCCACACTGCTCCTCTCTATCACCGGGGCCTCACTGCACCTCTGTATCACCGGGGCCACACTGCACCTCTCTATCACCGGGGCCACACTGCGCCTCTCCATTACGGGGCCTCACTGCGCCTCTGTATCACCGGGGTCTCACTGCGCCTCTGTATCACCGGGGCCACACTGTGCCTCTGTATCACCGGGCCTCACTGCACCTCTGTATCACCAGGGCCACACTGCGCCGATGTATCACCGGACTTCACTACACCACTCTATCACCGGGGCCACACTGTGCCTCTGTATCACCGGGGCCTCACTGCTCCTCTGTGTTCACCGGGGCCACACTGCGCCTCTGTATCACCGAGGCCTCACTGCGCCTCTGTATCACCGGGGCCTCACTTCACCTCTGTATCACCGGGGCCACACTGCGCCTCTATCACGGGGCCTCACTGCACCTCTGTATCACCGGGGCCTCACTGCACCTTTATTACCGGGGCCTCACTGCGCCTCTGTATCACCGGGGCCTCACTGCACCTTTATTACCGGGGCCTCACTGCACCTCTGTATCACCGGGGCCTCACTGCACCTCTCTATCACTGGGCCCACACTGGACCTCTCTATCACCGGGGCCTCACTGCACCTATCTATCACCAGGGCCACACTGCGCCTCTGTATCACCGGACCTCACTACAGCTCTCTATCACCGGGGCCACACTGCACCTCTCTATTACAGGGCCTCACTGCGCCTCTGTATCACCGGGGCCTCACTGCGCCTCTGTATCACCGGGGCCTCACTGCTCCTCTGTATCACCGGGGCCTGACTGCACCTCTGTATCTCCGGGGCCTCACTGCACCTCTGTATCACCGGGGCCTCACTGCACCTCTGTATCACTGGGGCCACACTGCGCCTCTGTATCACCGGGGCCACACTGCACCTCTGTATCACCGGGGCCACACTGCACCTCTGTATCACAAGGCCTCACTGTGCCTCTGTATCACCGGGGCCACACTGCACCTCTGTATCACCGGGGCCACACTGCACCTGAGTATCACCGGGGCCTCACTGCACCTCTGTATCACAAGGCCTCACTGCGCCTCTGTATCACCGGGGCCACACTGCACCTCTGTATCACCGGGGCCACACTGCACCTCTGTATCACCGGGGCCACACTGCACCTCTGTATCACCGGGGCCACACTGCACCTCTGTATCACCGGGGCCTCACTGCACCTCTGTATCACAAGGCCTCACTGTGCCTCTGTATCACCGGGGCCACACTGCTCCTCTGTATCACCGGGGCCACACTGCACCTCTGTATCACCAGGGCCGCCTTGCACCTCTGTATCACCGCGGCCTCACTGTGCCTCTGTATCACCCAGGCCACACTGCACCTCTGTATCACCGGGGCCACACTGCACCTCTGTATCACCGGGGCCTCACTGCACCTCTGTATCACAAGGCCTCACTGTGCCTCTGTATCACCGGGGCCACACTGCTCCTCTGTATCACCGGGGCCACACTGCACCTCTGTATCACCAGGGCCGCCTTGCACCTCTGTATCACCGGGGCCACACTGCACCTTTCTATTACGGGGTCACACTGCGCCTCTGTATCACCGGGGTCTCACTGCGCCTCTGTATCACCGGGGCCACACTGCGCCTCTATATCACCGGGGCCACACTGCGCCTCTGTATCACCGGGGCCTCACTGCACCTCTGTATCACCAGGGCCTCACTGCTCCTCTGTATCACCGGGGCCTCACTGCACCTCTGTATCACACAGGCCACACTGCGCCTCTGTATCACCGGGGCCTCACTACACCTCTCTATCACCGGGGCCACACTGCACCTTTCTATTACGGGGTCACACTGCGCCTCTGTATCACCGGGGCCTCAATGCACCTCTGTATCCCCGGGGCCTCACTGCGCCTCTGTATCACCAGCGCCACACTGCACATCTGTATCACCAGGGCAACACTGCACCTCTATCACCGGGGCCTCACTGCGCTCTGTATCACCAGGGCCTCACTGCACCTCTGTATCACCGAGGCCTCACTGCACCTCTGTATCACAGGGGCCTCACTGCACCTCTGTATCACCCAGGCCACACTGCGCCTCTGTATCACCGGGGCCTCACTACACCTCTCTATCACCGGGGCCACACTGCGCCTCTGTATCACCGGGGCCTCAATGTGCCTCTGTATCACCGGGGCCACACTGCGCCTCTGTATCACCGGGGCCACCCTGCACCTCTGTATCACTGGGGCCTCACTGCGCCTCTGTATCACCGGGGCCACACTGCACCTCTGTATCACCGGGGCTTCACTGCACCTCTGTATCACCGGGGCCACACTGCACCTCTGTATCACCGGACCTCACTACACCTCTCTATCACCCGGGCCACACTGTGCCTCTGTATCACCAGGGCCACACTGCACTTCTGTATCACCCTGTGCCTCACTGCGCCTCTGTATCACCGGGGCCACACTGCACCTCTGTATCACCAGGGCCTCACTACACCTCTGTATCACCGGGCCTCACTGCACCTCTGTATCACAGGGGCCTCACTGCACCTCTGTTTCACCAGGGCCTCACTGTGCTTCTGTATCACCAGGGTCACACTGCGCCTCTGTATCACTGGGGCCACACTGCACCTCTGTATCACCGGGGCCTCACTGCACCTCTTTATCACCGGGGCCTCACTGCGCCTCTGTATCACCGGGGCCACACTGCGCTTCTGTATCACCGGGGCCTCACTGCTCCTCTGTATCACCGGGGCCTCACTGCGCCTCTGTATCACCGGACCTCACTACACCTCTCTATCACCCGGGCCACACTGTGCCTCTGTATCACCAGGGCCACACTGCACTTCTGTATCACCCTGTGCCTCACTGCGCCTCTGTATCACCGGGGCCACACTGCACCTCTGTATCACCAGGGCCTCACTGCACCTCTGTATCACCGGGCCTCACTGCACCTCTGTATCACAGGGGCCTCACTGCACCTCTGTTTCACCAGGGCCTCACTGTGCTTCTGTATCACCAGGGTCACACTGCGCCTCTGTATCACTGGGGCCACACTGCACCTCTGTATCACCGGGGCCTCACTGCACCTCTTTATCACCGGGGCCTCACTGCGCCTCTGTATCACCGGGGCCACACTGCGCTTCTGTATCACCGGGGCCTCACTGCACCTCTGTATCACCGGGGCCTCACTGCACCTCTTTATCACCGGGGCCTCACTGCGCCTCTGTATCACCGGGGCCTTACTGCGCCTCTGTATCACTGGGGCCACACTGCACCTCTGTATCACCAGGGCCTCACTGCACCTCTGTATCACCGGGCCTCACTGCACCTCTGTATCACAGGGGCCTCACTGCACCTCTGTATCACCGGGCCTCACTGCACCTCTGTATCACAGGGGCCTCACTGCACCTCTGTTTCACCAGGGCCTCACTGTGCTTCTGTATCACCAGGGTTACACTGCACCTCTGTATCACAGGGGCCTCACTGCACCTCTGTATCACCGGGGCCTCACTGCACCTCTGTATCACCGGGGCCTCACTGCGCCTCTGTATCACCGGGGCCTCACTGCACCTCTGTATCACCGGGGCCACACTGCACCTCTGTATCACCCGGGCCTTACTGCGCCTCTGTATCACCGGGGCCACACTGCGCCTCTGTATCACCGGGGCCTCACTGCGCCTCTGTATCACTGGTGCCTCACTGCGCCCCTGTATCACCGGGGCCACACTGCACCTCTTTATCACTGGGGCCACATGCTGCCTCTTTATCACCGGGGCCTCACTGCGCCTCTCTATCACCGGGGCCACACTGCACCTCTGTATCACCGGGGCCACACTGCACCTCTGTATCACCGGGGCCACACTGCACCTCTGTATCACCGGGGCCACACTGCACCTCTGTATCACCGGGGCCTCACTGCACCTCTTTATCACCGGGGCCTCACTGCGCCTTTGTATCACTGGGGCCACCCTGCACCTCTGTATCACCGGGGCCACACTGCAGCTCTGTATCCCTGGGGCATCACTGCACCTCTGTATCACCCGGGCCTCACTGCGCCTCTGTATCAACGGGGCCATACTGTGCCTCTGTTTCACCAGGGCCACACTGCACCTCTGTATCACCGGGGCCTCACTGTGCCTCTATCACCGGGGCCTCACTGCGCCTCTGTATCACCAGGGCCTCACTGCACCTCTGTATCACCTGGGCCTCACTGCACCTCTGTATCACCGGGGCCTCACTGCGCCTCTGTATCACCGGGGCCTCACTGCACCTCTGTATCACCGGGGCCTCACTGCACCTCTGTATCACCTGGGCCTCACTGCACCTCTGTATCACCGGGGCCTCACTGCACCTCTGTATCACCGGGGCCTCACTGCGCCTCTGTATCACCGGGGCCTCACTGCACCTCTGTATCACCGGGGCCACACTGCACCTCTGTATCACCCGGGCCTTACTGCGCCTCTGTATCACCGGGGCCACACTGCGCCACTGTATCACCGGGGCCACACTGCACCTCTTTATCACCGTGGCCACATGCTGCCTCTTTATCACCAGGGCCACACTGCACCTCTGTATCACAGGGGCCACACTGCACCTCTGTATCACCGGGGCCACACTGCACCTCTGTATCACCGGGGCCTCACTGCGCCTCTGTATCACTGGGGCCACACTGCACCTCTGTATCACCGGGGCTACACTGCTCCTCTGTATCACCGGGGCCACACTGCACCTCTGTATCACCGGGGCCACACTGCACCTCTGTATCACCGGGGCCACACTGCTCCTCTCTATTACGGGGCCTCACTGCACCTCTCTATTACGGGGCCTCACTGCACCTCTTTATCACCGGGGCCTCACTGCACCTCTTTATCACCGGGGCCTCACTGCGCCTCTTTATCACCGGGGACTTATTGCACCTCTGTATCACCGGGGCCTCACTGCACCTCTGTATCACCGGGGCCTCACTGCGCCTCTCTATCACCGGGGCCACACTGCGCCTCTGTATCACCGGGGCCTCACTGCGCCTCTTTATCACCGGGGACTCATTGCACCTCTGTATCACCGGGGCCTCACTGCACCTCTGTATCAACGGGGCCTCACTGCGCCTCTCTATCACCGGGGCCTCACTGCGCCTCTTTATCACTGGGGCCTCACTGCACCTCTCTATCACCGGGGCCTCACTGCACCTCTGTACCACCAGGTCCTCACTGCCCCTCTGTATCACCGGGGCCTCACTGCACCTCTGTATCACCGGGGCCTCACTGCGCCTCTGTATCACTGGGGCCTCACTACGCCTCTGTATAACCGGGGCCTCACTGCGCCTCTGTATCACCGGGGCCTCACTGCGCCTCTGTATCACCGGTGCCTCACTGCGCCTCTGTATCACAGGGGCCACACTGCACCTCTGTATCACCGGGGCCACATGCTGCCTCTTTATCACCGGGGCCACACTGCACCTCTGTATCACCAGGGCCACACTGCACCTCTGTATCACCAGGGCCACACTGCGCCTCTCTATCACCGGGCTTTACTGTGACTCTCTATCACCGGGGCCTCACTGCACCTCTGTATCACCAGGGCCTCACTGCGCCTCTGTATCACCAGGGCCTCACTGCACCTCTGTATCACCTGGGCTCTCACTGCACCTCTGTATCACCAGGGCCTCACTGCACCTCTCTTTCACCAGGGCCTCACTGCACCTCGGTATCACCAGGGCCACACTGCGCCTCTGTATCACCGGGGCCACACTGCACTTCTGTATCACCGGGGCCACACTGCACCTCTGTATCACCGGGGCCACACTGCACATCTATCACCGGGGCCTCACTGCGCCTCGGTATCACCGGGGCCACACTGCGCCTCTGTATCACCGGGGCCTCACTGCGCCTCTGTATTACCGGGGCCTCACTGCGCCTCTGTATCACCGGGGCCTCACTGCACCTCTGTATCACCGGGGCCTCACTGCACCTCTGTATCACTGGGGCCTCACTGCACCTCTGTATCACCGGGGCCACACTGCACCTCTATCACCGGGGCCTCATGCTGCCTCTTTATCACCTGGGCCACACTGCACCTCTGTATCACCGGGGCCACACTGCACCTCTGTATCACCGGGGCCTCACTGCACCTCTGTATCACCGGGGCCACACTGCACCTGTGTATCACCGGGGCCACACTGCACCTGTGTATCACCCAGGACTCACTGCGCCTCTGTATCACCGGGGCCTCACTGCGCCTCTGTATCACCGGGGCCTCACTGCGCCTCTGTATCACCGGGGCCTCACTGCGCCTCTGTATCACCGGGGCCTCACTGCGCCTCTGTATCACCGGGGCCTCACTGCGCCTCTGTATCACCGGGGCCTCACTGCGCCTCTGTATCACCGGGGCCTCACTGCGCCTCTGTATCACCGGGGCCTCACTGCGCCTCTGTATCACCTGGGCCTCACTGCGCCTCTGTATCACCGGGGCCTCACTGCGCCTCTGTATCACCGGGGCCTCACTGCGCCTCTGTATCACCGGGTCCTCACTGCGCCTCTGTATCACCGGGGCCTCACTGCACCTCTGTATCACCGAGGCCTCGATGCACCTCTCTCACCGGGGCCTTACTGCGCCTCTCTCACTGGCGCCACACTGCACCTCTCTCACCGGGGCCACACTGCACCTCTCTCACCGGGGCCTCACTGCACCTCTCTCACCGGGGCCTCACTGCGCCTCTCTCACCGGGGCCTCACTGCGCCTCTCTCACCGGGGCCACACTGCTCCTATACCCAGGGTCACCATATAAACACTGTGGATCCAGTGGGGCCCAGAACAATATCCAGCAGGAGATTCCTCTGTAATGAAGTCCTTAAAGGAGCACCGTACTATACAAATAATGGCTGCTGAGATGAATCTATACATGATGGTCACTCTTTGTAATGCTAGGAGTTGTGTATGAACATTCTTCCTTTTATAGGTTTCAGCTCCTGCCTTTTGTATAATTAGGGGCGTGGCATCTGCGGTGTGCTTCCTGTCTGACTCGTCTGGGTTGGGAAAAATTATGATTAGAGAATACTTATGATCCCAAAACCTTTTATAGCTCCATTAAGATATTTAATAATGTAATTTGCATTGTTATCAGAGGTGATGGAAACAGGGGGGATCGGGGGGACAAATCACCTTCAGATTACTGGCTCCTCCTCTCACAAGATCACGCAACATAATCTCGTGTGATCTTGTGAGACCCAGATATATATACTCTATCCCCCCAGATATTTTTCGGCTCCTACGCCCTTGGCTGTAATTTTATGGACTGTATATAATGATAGGAAAGTACAAACAACGTCTGATGATAGCGCAACCTCAGCACACAATGGGTTACAGCGCCCAGATTCTGTAATACATTGAAAAGGAGGGTCTCATTTACTGTGAAATTGGCTTCTTCTTCTTCTTCTTATTATTATTATTATTATTATTATTATTATTATTATGTACTAGGAAGTACATTTGAAGTGGGGATAGTGGTGGGTAGACCAACAAGAAGCGAGTTGCAGTAGTCTAGTACAGAGATGATGAGAGAGTGTATAAGGATTTTAGTTGTGTCTTGTGTAAGATAGTGACAAATTCTTGAGATGTTTTTTAGATGGAGAAGACAAGATTTAGTTAGTGATTGTATGTGAGGGATGAAAGACAGGGCGGGGACCAGTGGAACCCCAAGACAACGGGCTTGGGAGGTGGGGGTGATGATGTCTGAGGTGAGGAATTGACGCTGTGGGAGAGGGAGGGAAGATTAGGAGTTCAGTCTTAGACATGTTGAGTTTGAGATGCTGGGTGGACATCCAAGAGGATATACTAGAGAGGCAGTTGGAGACGTGTGTTAGGAATGATGCATGGGGGTACACTATGGTCCTATGTTTTGGGGCTATTTGCCCCACCACCCAGCTGCACACATTTCCCATGTGGCAATATAATTCCCCCATCCATTTTCTAATGAGGCGGTATGTCCTCTATGGTGGCTCAATGCACCGGGATCCAGGAAAGGGGTCAGTGACATGGCCAAATGGGCAAAGGGGTATAGGCAAACCCCCCACATACCCGTTGCTTCACCCCTGCCATATATATATATATATATATATATATATATATATATATATACTAGCTACTTGTCCGTCAAAATTGTCGGGAGTTAAATGTGTAGCTTGGAAACGCTGTTTGCCCCCAAGGAGAGTGTTTAACCCTTGTTACTTTTTTTTTGTATTTTATTTTTTATATAGATAGTTTTTCTATGTAATAATCTATATGTTTTCAAAAGAATAAGAAAAGACTGTTTTATTAATGTATTTGTTTATTGCTGTAACAGGGAAGTCGTATGGCAGTATGTATCGCCAACTCAGAAACCATGCCAACTATCGCCAACTCAGAAACCATGTCAACTATCGCCAACTCAGAAACCATGCCAACTATCGCCAACTCAGAAACCATGTCAACTATCGCCAACTCAGAAACCATGCCAACTATCGCCAACTCAGAAACCATGCCAACTATCGCCAACTCAGAAACCATGCCAACTATCGCCAACTCAGAAACCACGATTTTTAACGTTCTAACTTTTTTTATTGTAATGGTTCAGCAATATTATAACACTGTATAAACTTTGTTTGTAAAACATTACATGTATTTTATAGAGTGCAAGCATGAGGACAGACTTGCACATGCGTAGTTTACAGATTTTCAGCCATTTCATGGTGTAGAGCACATTTTTAGGGATTTGCGCACGCGGTTAGTATAAAATGGACAATATTACGTGTCTCGCAATCATCGGGTACGTGCTTCGCGTTGTTTGGGTAAGTGTTACGTGGTTCATGAGCGTGTTTACTGTGTTTCAGTAACTGTTACTGTCTTGGGTTTCGTTTTTACATCCTTCGGCCTCATTTTGGTTGTGTTTAAGTTTTTTTCAGCATACACTTTTATTCTCGCTTAGGCGATTTTCATTCGTAAAAAAACGCTAAATATGCCTCAAATGAACTTGCAATCTCATTCACAGGCTCCCTGGCTCTCCCCCTGTGCTGTGTCTAAGTGAATTTGATTAATATTTGTGTGTTTTTTAATGTTTTTCCAGTTTGGTGGTTCGGCCGTTAAAGTCGTACTTTTGCGAGCCCCGCAGTCCATCTACGTGCATATGGTCTGTAATTTTTGCAAAGTGGTACGTGTCTCGTGATGAGCTCCAGTGCATTTCAGCTAAGTCCTGCGTGTCTCAGGATAAGCGGTAACTAAGTCCTACGTGTCCACCCCTGCATTGAGCGCCTTTGGCGTTCATTGCAGCCTAAGCTTTGCGAGGCTCGCAGTGCAATGATCACCTTCAGTGCTCATTGCAGTCTAAGTCCTGCCTGGTCGACAGCTTGGCTCGCAAAGTGTGACTAACATCGTAAGCGTTCCGGACAGCCCAGCAGATCTAGAAATTGAAAAACAATACTCTGTCGCAATACAGATTGATATATTTTAATGGTATCATCTCTGATGTGTTAGACAGCTAGAGACAACATGGAGGTTGGCCTATTGTTCCCAGGTGCCAGACAGGATGCTAATGTTGAACCCCATGTGGAGTCAATATCCTGCGTTTGTCTGCCATTCCTTGTCATTATTGTTTTGTATACACCCCTCTGTATCTAACCCCTATAAATATTGTTTGACTTTCAAAAATAAATCACTTCACTGCTGAGACATATAGAAATGGTATGGACTCTTATTTGCTTCTGGTGGCTGCAATATTGTTCCTATCTCCACCCTGCAAGTAACTTGTCCTGGTCACTACCACAGGAAGGTCACTGAGACTCCTGGAAGTGCTGATTACTGATGAAGAGACTCTGACTGATACAGAAGCCAGATATCAGGGTGCTTTTGCCGATATTTCCAAGAACCCAATAGTCCTTGTGGGTAGATAACCTGTAGTCTATAGCAGGTGGCCCTGGGCAGTAATAGCCCCAACCCCTGGCTCATCACAGGCCATGAATCCAAATGGTTGTTATTTAGTCATTCAGTTTTGTTCAACTCTCAGTGTCTCTATGGACTGCAGCACACCAGGCACATCTGTCAGATACTGACCCTCCGAGAAGGGTCAAGTTCATGTTAATTGCTTCAATGACTGCATGTATCCATCTCTGCCTCTGCTGTCCCCTACTTCTAGCTCCTTACATTTTCTCAGCACCAGAGTCTTCTCTCTAGGGAATCCTGTCTTTTCATAATATGGCAAAATCCATATGTTACTATTGGAAATAAAATAGCTTTAACTATGCATACCTTTGCTGATGGTGTAATATCTTTACTTTTTACTAGCTTGTCCAGACTTGCTATAGCTTTCCTCCACAGAAGCAAAGTCTTTTAATAGCTTTCATGGCTGCAGTCACCATCCGCAGAGATCTTGGAGCCCAGGAAAATAAAATGTGTCACTTCCTCCACTTCTTTCCCATCTTGCCAGGGGCTGTGATTGCTGTTTGCCATGAGCTTCTGCACTATGTTCTTTCACCCTGATCAATAGGTCTTACTTCATCCTCTTTTTCAGCTATCAGAGTAGTATCCTCCGCATATCTGAGGTTGATGGTTTTAATCCCAACAATATTGATTGCAGCTTTGTCGCACTCCTTTCCCAATCTTGAAACATTTGATTGTCTCATGTTCGGTTCTGACCGTGGCTTCTTGGTCCACATACAGATTCTTTAGGAGGAGGAGGAGATGATCTGGTACTCCCATCTATTTAAGGACAGGCCACAATTTGTTTCTGACCCACAAAGGCTTTAGAATAGCCTATAAAGCAAAGTATCTTACTTTCTCTATTATACAGAGGATATTGGTAATTTGATCATTTTCGCCTCTGTGACACACGACTTGCGCATCTGGTAGTTCTTGTTCCATATATTGTTGGAGACAAACTTGCAGGATCTTGAGCATTACCTTATTTCATGTGAAATGAGTGCAGTTGTTTGTAGAATTGTGAACAGTTCGGCTGGGATTCCATCAACTCCTGCAGCCTTGTTATCTGCAAGGCTTCCTGGGGCTCATCTCATTTCACTCTCCAAGATGTCAGACTCCAGCTCATTGGACAAACTATTGAGGTTATCAATACTGTTAATGTTCTTTCTGTATAGATCTCATGTGTGTTCCTGCCACCTCGTCTTGATCTGCTTCTGTTAAAGCCCCCTTTTTTTGGCTTTTATCATGCACACTTTGACATGAAAGGTTCCTTTGAGAGATCTCTTGACTTATTCCCATACCCTATTATAAACCCTTATTTAGACCCACCCTAGCCCGTAACAGCCTGTGTGGTCTATGGTTGACTATCAACTTCCACCCCTTATCTAATAAATGATTCTCATGGTCTGCAACATTATGTTCCTCAGGATGTTCCTAACCCTCACACCAACCCTAAACCCCACACCCTCACCCAGGGTGGATCGTTAGCACCACCATGGTCTCTTTCACTAACCCCCTCCATGGGGTCCATATGAATCACCATATACCCTAAATTAAAAAAAAAATACTATTTAAACAAGCTAAAATTACACAAACAAAAAACACATAAAAAAATAAAAAATAATTACCATACGAATTAAATAATTATGAATAAAATAAAAAATAATCCTGTTAAAGAAACTAAAATATTAATTAATACATTCCCCTCTTGGATCCAGCATTGTCAACAGAAGCGCTCAGTCTTTCTCTTCTGCTGTTGTCAGCAACCACATCCATCTTGGTTATAGGCTTGACTGAAGACCCATGATCCTTCCTACCCAAGATCAACTCCAAAACCATGCCACTAGATTGTAAGTCTGCGAGTTTCATCCTGTGCGGCGATTTAGGGAAAGCGCTATGGACACCGGATTCCAAGCTCAAAGACAGCGCCCTCCATTCATCGCAATGTGCGAATCTTGAACTTGTCATTGCTGGTAACTTAACTTATGTAAAGCGCTACAGAATATGTTGGCGCGTTACAAATAAACGATAATAATAATACTATTAAAAAAAACATCACTAAACTAATGGCGGCTGCTCTTATGAGAATCCGTCATGTAGGACCTCACACGCCTTCTATCAGGACTTTCTAGGCTTCTTATTGTCTACCCTAACTTCACTGATTAACTGATAGCCAATCAGAACAGAGTATACTCAAATCTCTGATCAACTAACATATTGAAGCAATTTTATTAATTACTTATTAATTTGGACGTCTGTATCAGTTGTCATTAAAACAGAAGAAACTATATGAAGAAATTAGTGTTATTTATTATTATTATCACTAGCGACTTGCCCGTCAAAAATGACGGCAATAAAATTTGAAGCCTGGCAATGGTATTTGCCTCACATTGCGAGCCTCTCCCCCTCTACTTTACTGGCCTCGCGATGAGCGCCTTTGGCACTCATCATGGGCCTCGCAATGAGCGCCTTTGGCTCTCATCACGGGCCTCGCAATGAGCGTCTTCGGTGCTCATTGCGAGCCTCTCCACCCCTTTACCTCTCCCCCCTCTACTTTACTGGCCTTGAGATGAGCGCCTTTGGTGCTCATTACAGGCGTTGCAATGAGCGCCTCCCCTGTGTCTCTTCCCCCTCTGTCTCTCCCCCCTCCTCCCTTTCCTGTGTCTTTTCCCCCCACCTCTCCCCCGTGTCTCTCCCCTGTATGCACGCTTTGCGACAACTTGCAATTTGACAACTATTATATGTGATACTATCTGCTCTCTCTCTCTCTGTGCCCTCTCTCTCTCTGTCCTATCTCTCCCTCCCTCCTTTTCTCTCTCCTTCCTTCTGTCTCTTTCTCCCTCCTTCTCTCTCCCCTTCCTTCTCCTCTCTTCCCCTCTCCCTTCTTCTTCTCTCTTCCCCCTCCCATCTTTCTCTCTCCCCCATGTATCTCTCTCCCCATATCTATCCCACCCTCCCCTGACTCTCTCTCCACCCCATGTCTCTCCCCTATCTATCTCCCCCATGTTTCTCTCCCCTCCATGTTTCTCTTCCACCCTCTCCCATGTATCTCTCCCCCTGCCCCTTGTCTCCCCCCAAATGTTTCTTTCCCACCCTCGCCTGTCTCTCCCCCATGTCTCTCCCACCCTCCCCTGTCTCCCCCCCTCACCTGTCTCTCCCCCCCTTTCTCTCCCCATGTCTCTCCCACCCTCGCCTGTCTCTCCTGCATGTCTCTCCCACCCTCACCAGTCCCCCCCCTCGCCTGTCTCTCCCCCATGTCTCTCCCCCTCCCCTGTCTCTTCCCCATGTCTCTCCCACCCTCCCCTGTCTTTACCCCCCTCGCCTGTCTCTCCCCCATGTCTCTCTCCCCCATGTCTCTGCCCCCTCCCCTGTCTCTCCCCTATGTCTCTCCCCCCGTCTCTCCCCCCATGTCTCTCCCACCCTCCCCTGTCTTCTCACCCCCTCGCCTGTCTCTCCCGCATGTCTCTCCCACCCTCGCCTGTCTCTCCCCCTCTCGCCTGTCTCTCCCCATGTCTCTCTCCCCTCCCCTGTCTCTCCCCCATGTCTCTCCCCCTCCCCTGTCTCTCCCCCATGTCTCTCCCACCCTCGCCTGTCTCTCCCCATGTCTCTCCCACCCTCCCTTGTCTTCCCCCCCTCGCCTGTCTCTGCCCCATGTCTCTCTCCCCCATTTCTCTGCCCCCTCCCCTGTCTCTCCCCCATGTTTCTGCCCCCTCCCCTGTCTCTCCCCCATGTATCTCCCACTCTCGCCTGTCTCTCCCCCATGTCTCTCCCACCCTCCCCTGTCTCCTCCCACCCTCGCCTGTCTCTCCCCCATGTCTCTCTCCCCCATGTCTCTGCCCCCTCCCCTGTCTCTCCCCCCTCCCCTGTCTCTCCCCCATGTATCTCCCACCCTCGCCTGTCTCTCCCCATGTCTCTCCCACCCTCCCCTGTCTCCTCCCACCCTCGCCTGTCTCTTCCGCATGTCTCTCCAACCCTCGCCTGTCTCTCCCCCTCTCGCCTGTCTCTCCCCCATGTCTCTCTCCCCTCTCTCTCCCCCCATGTCTCTCCCCCTCCCCTGTCTCTCCCCCATTTCTCTCCCACCCTCGCCTGTCTCTCCCCATGTCTCTCCCACCCTCCCCTGTCTCCTCCCCATGTCTCTCCCACCCACCCCTGTCTCCTCCCACCCTCGCCTGTCTCTCCCCCATGTCTCTCCCACCCTCCCCTGTCTTCCCCCCTCACCTGTCTCTCCCCCATGTCTCTCTCCCATGTCTCTGCCCCCTCCCCTGTCTCTCCTGCATGTCTCTCCCCCCTCCCCTGTCTCTCCCCCCATGTATCTCCCACCCTCGCCTGTCTCTCCCCCATTTCTCTCCCACCCTCCCATGTCTCCTCCACCCCTCCCCTGTCTCTCTCTCCACCCCATGTCTCTCCCCTATCTATCTCCCCCATGTTTCTCTTCCACCATCCCCCCTGTCTCTCCCCTATGTCTCTCCCACCCTCCCCTGTCCTCCCCCCCTCACCTGTCTCTCCCCCATGTCTCTCCCACTCTCCCCTGTCTCCTCCCCATGTCTCTCCCACCCACCCCTGTCTCCTCCCACCCTCGCCTGTCTCTCCCCCATGTCTCTCCCACCCTCCCCTGTCTTCCCCCCTCACCTGTCTCTCCCCCATGTCTCTCTCCCATGTCTCTGCCCCCTCCCCTGTCTCTCCTGCATGTCTCTCCCCCCTCCCCTGTCTCTCCCCCATGTATCTCCCACCCTCGCCTGTCTCTCCCCCATTTCTCTCCCACCCTCCCATGTCACCTCCACCCCTCCCCTGTCTCTCTCTCCACCCCATGTCTCTCCCCTATCTATCTCCCCCATGTTTCTCTTCCACCATCCCCCCTGTCTCTCCCCTATGTCTCTCCCACCCTCCCCTGTCTTCCCCCCCTCACCTGTCTCTCCCCCATGTCTCTCCCACCCTCCCCTGTCTCCTCCCACCCTCGCCTGTCTCTCCCGCATGTCACTCCCACCTTCGCCTGTCTCTCCCCCATGTCTCTCTCCCCTCCCCTGTCTCTCCACCCATGTCTCTCCCCCTCCCCTGTCTCTCTCCCATGTCTCTCCCACCCTCGCCTGTCTCTCCCCATGTCTCTCCCACCCTCCCCTGTCTTCCCCCCTTGCCTGTCTCTCCCCTTGTCTCTCTCCCCCATGTCTCTGCCCCCTCCCCTGTCTCTCCCCCATGTCTATCCCCCCTCCCCTGTCTCTCCCCCATGTATCTCACACCCTCGCCTGTCTCTCCCCCATGTCTCTCCCACCCTCCCCTGTCTCCTCCCCCCCTCACCTGTCTCTCCCCCATGTCTCTCCCACCCTCGCCTGTCTCTCCCCCATGTCTCTCCCACCCTCCCCTGTCTCCCCCCCCTCGCCTGTCTCTCCCCCATGTCTCTCTCCCCCATGTCTCTGCCCCCTCCCCTGTCTCTCCCCCATGTCTCTCCCCCCTCCCCTGTCTCTCCCCCCATGTATCTCCCACCTTCACCTGTCTCTCCCCCATGTCTCTCCCACCCTCCCCTGTCTCCTACACCCCCTTCTCTCTCTCCACCCCATGTCTCTCCCCTATCTATCTCCCCCCATGTTTCTCTTCCACCCCCTCCCCTGTCTCTCCCCCATGTCTCTCCCACCCTCGCCTGTCTCTCCCACATGTCTCTCCCACCCTCCCCTGTCTCTCCACCATATATCTCCCACCCTCGCCTGTCTCTTCCCCATGTCTCTCCGCCCTCCCCTGTCTCTCCCCCGATGTGTCTCTCCCCTCACCTGTCTCCCCCCCCTCGCCTGTCTCTCCCCCATGTCTCTCTCTCCCTCTCCCCTATGTCTCACCCCACCTTCTCTCCTTTTTCTCTCCCACTCTCCCCCATCCTCGCGCTGCCCCCTCGCGCCTCGCGCTGCTCATGCCCCGTTTATCCCCACACATTAATAATATAGTATCCATACTGCGCATGCGCGCGCAGCTTTACACACTACGGAAACTACCTTAATGATTATTATTATTTTTATTATTATAAAGTTGTTGGGACAATATTTCCTATAAATTGCTTATAACGCGCGCTCACGCGCTCACACGCTTCCCTGTTGTGAGGATGAAGTTTCTTTTTAGTATTAAAATCTAAATGTTGTCATCTGAGAAGGCTGTTGCCCCGTGGCTAATGTCACCATTAGAGTCTCATAAAGGCCGTGGGGCAAATGGTTCCCTGGGGTCCAGTAGCTGGGACTTGGGACTTCCACTGCTGTCAACCTGGGTTCAATTCCAAGTTAGGGAGCCAAGAGGTCGCATCACCTTTAAGCCAAGCAGGCTTTGGCCTGGTCAGTAATGGGATGGTAGACCACCTAGGAATACTAGGAGATGCTGTGACCCACTGGAGAAGGAACCGGCAACCCACTCTAGTATCTGTGCCCTGAATACCAAGTGGATCAGGATGACCATGGACATAAAGATGTTCTGGTGTGTTACGGGTTATGGTTGTGCCGTAGTCGCCTCCTCGAGTTCTTACCAGATTAATCTTTTACCCAAATCACATGAATGTGCCATGGAAGTAACATATATTCCACAAAATAAAACAAGTTTAGGCTTTTTCGTGCAAGATGTTGGGTTATATTTCACATTAGATATATATATAGTGTGAGGATCTGATACCTAAGTGAAAGTCACCGGAATATTCTCTACTCATCTTCTCCTTTCTCACTTCTTTCTTTTTCGGTCACATTTCCTTCACATATTTTCTGTGGACATTTACATTAAAGGGGATGACGGGGGCCATGTAAATATTGTGGGGGGTTATTAGGATCAGAATCTTATTTTCGGTTATTTTGGGCAATATGTAAAGTAGAGAAGATCAGACATGGCGTGTGGGTCATATAAACTTAGAGGAGCATTAGATGGAAGCGGATAAGATCCAGTGTGGATGAGAGACCCCCGGGCATTGGATGGTGCGCGAGATCCCATAAATAATACAAAATAAGTGTAAAGAGAAGCTGCCATATTGTGATTAGACAGAAGACGATAAGATTCATCTGACAACCTTCATAAGATCTTTTCTCTCATTAAAGCTTCAACCCAAAGTATATATTTTTGTAAACCAGAGTTTTCATTTAAAGAGATATCTAATGAGGCGCTAAAGGACCCCGAAAAAGACCAAGATCTGCACCCGCTTCAGCCAAAGTCATAAAAGCAGAAATACCAACGTTCCTCTGATAAATACAACTTCTGGGAATCTCCATCTACCATGGTCCCTGCTCCAGTAGCCTGTCCATCCGGACCTCCTGCTCCTGTGGTCCCTGCTCCTGCTGCCTGTCCATCCGGATCTCCTGCTCCTGTGGTCCCTGTCATGAATCAGCCAGTGGCCATGTTGGATTTGGTGTGAACTGTGCTGGGGCCATTTTGTGACTGGCAGCAGTGGCCATTTTGGGCTGGGTTGTCTTCCACATGCTGTTGCCATGGGGAGGAACAAAAGGTTTGGGGCCCACTTGTTATGGATATATTGTTGTGTTGTGGTCTAGGGGATCAAGTATTATAAGTTTACCCCTTAGCATATCCCCATCCCTTCCATGTTTAGGCTCATTGTAATGGGTGTCATGTGAGGGAGCTGGTGGGATGTGTTGGTTCTATGTGTGTGAAACATTGTGTGTTGTATTTGTAAATATGAATGTATGGTATTATATTAGTATGTCATTATATTGTAGAGGGGAAGCCATTGAATACAGCCACGCCTCCTTTGTTCCCAAAGGCCTGTTAATCCCATTAGCTAAGTATCCAGCATAGAACTAACAATGGGAAGCTCACAGCTGGAGAGCAGACAGGCAGGCACCCAGAAACAATGGGATGGCCTGAAGGATTCTCAGCTTTCATAGCCTGGGCACAGGAGAGTAAAAGACATGCTTTGCCCTGGAGAGTCAAAACCCAAATGAATTAGTTGGCCTCGCCTAGTGGGCGGACCTGGGAGGGGACTATTGGTTCACACACAGTTCCCCTTCATGATTGGCCAGACGTCATTTGGGGCTGGCTAACGGTAGCCACTTCCCCCATTCTTGTGTGATGTGGTTAAATATGCTGTTCTAAAATAAAACATGGTTCATAGTTTTCATCAAGACTTTGTGTGCAGGTGTATTATTGACCCAGGGGCATATGCTGGCAGAGGAGATCGTTTCTGACTCCCTACCAAGGTTTTCCCAGGCACACTACCTTAAGCTGGGACTTATGCTCTTGCATCCGCAAAGAAGGTCCATTGGTCTGAGTCACCCAAATCTTAGGTCTAAAACCTACAGGAGATAAGAGGACTAGGATCCTCTATACTCCATCCTCATTGTAGGTTGTGACAATTGGTGGCATTGGTGAGAGACTCCACAGAAAGACCAGCAATGGAACAGACGGATATCACCAAAGAAGCAACAAGACGGTTTAAAGCAGCCAGGCACTTATACCCCAGTAAGATGACCGCACAAGAGGTGTCCAACTCACTAGACCAGCATTGCCAGAGGATCTGGCAGGAGCGCAATGGAGCGAGAACTCGAGCTCAGCAAAGACTTGGCTACAGAGAGACATTGCGTCTAGAGAAATGGATGGCGATTCTGAATCTGTGGCAGGACGATGAGCTAATGGGCTGGCTGGAAGTACTAGTAAGAAAAGAAGTTGCCTTGGAGAACCAATATCACGTTTTTCACGCCAGAATAGTTGGTGGCCTTGGAGAGGAGTTTGATTTCCGCTTGGAGATAGATTCTGGCCTCCAAGACATTGTGTATGGTGATCCTGAAGGGGGCATAGGAACCTTTAAAAGGCACAACAACTTGTTTGTGGAACGCTGTCGTGGTCTGGGACTGGAACCGTGGTCCATGGAGGCTAATTTAATGGTACACCTGATTGAGCAGGAACTGCAGCTGGAGGAGGAGTATTTTGAGTTGTGGGACGAGATCTATGGGGAGACATTTTGCCCATCAAGAGGGGAACAACCCAGTCAAGAGGACTGGTCGCCAGATCTTTACAACACAGATGGTATGTACCGAAGTGATTGTGTGCAAGGGGTCTGGGGAGAACATAGTGATGGAGAATGCGTTCCTTTAAAAAATATAGAGACTGTGTCAGAGCCTAGAAGGGATGGTAAAGTCAGCTTGGGACCAAATCACCAGCTCCAAGAGCCAGAGACCCAGGGGAATGTTCCCTGGGTGGGGTCAGATAACCCATGTTTGTCCCCTGATACCCCAAGAGACTTAATCCCAGAGGAAATGCTAGCAGAGCACAGTTTCTCCAAACAGGTCTCACCTGAGGACTACCTTCCAGCACAAATCCTGGCAGAAACCCCAGTAACTGCTCAACAGGTAGGGCCAGATGAACGAAGTCTGCCCTCAGAAGTTCTAGGCAATGTGTATGGGCCAGAACAGCTAATGGAGCCAGGGGCTCAGGATAGCCACCCAAGAGACTGTGGGGAGGGCTATGTAATGCACTCTGGGGAAAAGGCCGTAGAGGTCAGGTTGGGTGGGAAGGATAAGATTCCCCAGCCTACAACAGATAACCAAAATCTGTACTCTGACACCCCAGGAGAGTTGCTACAAAAGGTGCTAGGGAAGCACAGAGCCCAGGTGGGCTATGTAATGGACTCTGGGGAGGGAAAGGAACTGGTTCTTAGCTACAGGGAACCAGGCCTCACACAGCAAGAGTGCCAGGGGCACCAAGAGAGGGCCAGGGGCACCAAGAGCCCGACAGGGGCAGCAAGCTTGCCAGCCTTGGCAAAGGAGCGGTGGGTGCAGTGTGGCACCATAGTAGAGGGTGAACCAAGTGGGGAGATACCCTGGATAACCAATGTCCAGAGGCCCACTGGAACAGACACCGCTCCAAAGGCCCAGTTAAACCTGGAGGACTGGGATAAGGGTACCAAGCAAAAGGCCATAGAAGAAGAGGGTCAGCTGAGGGCCCCAAAGCACAGCCTGGGTGGGAACAGCGTAGTTCTCCAGGCTGCAACACAGACAGACCCAGGGGAAGAAAACCAGGAGGGTCTGTCCAAAGATACAGATCTCCAGGAGCCAGAGCAAACAGAGCATCCAAGTACGGACTCCATCAGGGACGCTGGAGTCAAGCGCAGACCGGTATGTACTTTACTGCAGTTATTGTGTTATTGGGCTCCCAACAATAATAATTTTGCTGAGGGAAGTACTGGACTGCCCCCTTGCAATCCCATAGGCCCAGAGACTGTTTTAGAGACCCCAGCCCAGCTGTGGGGACTGGCTGGAGGGAAAGGGGTTGCTATGGGACAGGGGTTGTTTTATGGGGCTCCCAAAAATACGGTTTTGCCTCAGAAGAGTGTATGTGTGCAACCCACTGTGTCCCCAGAGACTTCCATGCTGCTGCCAAAAACAGAGAGATAGGATCCTGGACTGTTTTGGGTGGGGGTTGCATGGAAAGAGCAATTTGCTCTATACAGTGGGAGCAAGGCCAAGGGCTGGGGGAGGTCTTTACTCTGCACCTTGCGACAGACAAGAACTTGCCTAGCATGCCGCGGGCCGGGCCAAAGCAGCAGATTCATGACTATCAGCGTAGCTGGGAAAATCTTGGATGTTCCCTGCCCGCTTGGGGAAGGATTGTCATGAATCAGCCAGTGGCCATGTTGGATTTGGTGTGAACTGTGCTGGGGCCATTTTGTGACTGGCAGCGGTGGCCATTTTGGGCTGGGTTGTCTTCCACATGCTGTTGCCATGGGGAGGAACAAAAGGTTTGGGGCCCACTTGTTATGGATATATTGTTGTGTTGTGGTCTAGGGGATCAAGTATTATAAGTTTACCCCTTAGCATATCCCCATCCCTTCCATGTTTAGGCTCATTGTAATGGGTGTCATGTGAGGGAGCTGGTGGGATGTGTTGGTTCTATGTGTGTGAAACATTGTGTGTTGTATTTGTAAATATAAATGTATGGTATTATATTAGTATGTCATTATATTGTAGAGGGGAAGCCATTGAATACAGCCACGCCTCCTTTGTTCCCAAAGGCCTGTTAATCCCATTAGCTAAGTATCCAGCATAGAACTAACAATGGGAAGCTCACAGCTGGAGAGCAGACAGGCAGGCACCCAGAAACAATGGGATGGCCTGAAGGCTTCTCAGCTTTCATAGCCTGGGCACAGGAGAGTAAAAGACATGCTTTGCCCTGGAGAGTCAAAACCCAAATGAATTAGTTGGCCTCGCCTAGTGGGCGGACCTGGGAGGGGACTATTGGTTCACACACAGTTCCCCTTCATGATTGGCCAGACGTCATTTGGGGCTGGCTAACGGTAGCCACTTCCCCCATTCTTGTGTGATGTGGTTAAATATGCTGTTCTAAAATAAAACATGGTTCATAATTTTCATCAAGACTTTGTGTGCAGGTGTATTATTGACCCAGGGGCATATGCTGGCAGAGGAGATCGTTTCTGACTCCCTACCAAGGTTTTCCCAGGCACACTACCTTAAGCTGGGACTTATGCTCTTGCATCCGCAAAGAAGGTCCATTGGTCTGAGTCACCCAAATCTTAGGTCTAAAACCTACAGGAGATAAGAGGACTAGGATCCTCTATACTCCATCATCATTGTAGGTTGTGACAGTCCCTGCTCTTGTGGTCCCTGATGCTACAGCCTGTCCATCCGGACCTCCTGCTCCTGTGATCCCTGCTCTTGTGGTCCCTGATGCTACAGCCTGTCCATCCGGACCTCCTGCTCCTGTGGTCCTTGCTATATGTCCCAGGCCTCTTTCTACCTGCATCTTGCTGTCCAGGACCTCCTGCTACATGCAGTCCCCTATCTTGGTTCTCTTGTTACCTTTAGTCTGCTGTCACAGACCTCCTGTTACAGTCCAGTTTCCTGGGGCCTTCCTTCTGCTGGGCACCACCTCGACCTGCCTCTGACTGCCTGCTCCTGATGACTGAGCTATTCAAGGAGTCTGCGGGAATACTCCAGACCTTCACCCTGCTCTCTTCACAGATTGAACTTCTGGTACAACTGGTGAAACGGTTTCTGACCAACTATGGTCAGATCAGTAATGCTTTGCAATCACCTAGACACTGATAAGTCCCATAGCGGAGGGTCCACTTGTTATATATGCCCTCCGCCCGCAGATTGCTTGTCCAGTTTTGGGAAGAGAACTGGTCCCTTTGTCACTGGATGAGGGAGCACACCAAAGGACTTTCGGTTTGTGTTATTATTGTGGCAAGACGGGCCATCTCACCCAATTCTGGCCATCTCACCCAATTCTGGCCATCTCACCCAATTCTGGCCTGTCCATCTCATACACTAGTTAGACTTCAGTGAAGCTACGAGCAAAACCAGGACTCCAGAAGCAGCTGCATTTCAGCCCCAGTAATATCCCCATGGCCCCGCATATAAGGGGTACTTAGCATAAAGGCCATCGCTTCATCCAATACTGTGGTCACAGCTACAGGGACCTGTCACAAACCCTTAAAAGCTACTAAAAGCAAGGATCCTACTGCCCCATCCTTTGTCCCCTGGGCCTGTTGTGGATCCTTTTCTGCCTCTGATTCTGGACCCACCAAGTGCACTGACCATGCCGGGGTGTGTTCCTGTGGCTCTGTGTGGTGCCAGTCCGTTGTTTCTCCGACACAACATGTGATAACCTCTTGGAACCAAGTGGGGACAAAAAGGTGAGGACTTTGTGACAGAGTTTGAAGAAAAGTCTTCTGGCTCCTCTGCAGTGTTTGTGCCGAGTGGTCACTTGTGGGGGGTGGGCACGGTCAGGGCCATCTAACCAACAACACTGCATGTAAGGTCATGGCACTGGAGATACTTGAACCCAGGACTGGGACCTCACTGCAAGTGGTCTGTAAATGATGAGCCTCCAGGGAACGTGTACGCGGAAGCGCCAACCCCCATAACAAATGTCGGCGCTTCCTGGATGTGATGCTGTTTATTACCAGTTGTCACTTCCACTTGTGACTTTCCCTGAAGTCTAATTATAGGGAATTAGCCGTTGTGACCAGTTATCTGTCATTTTGCCCCTGATTTAGCAATTTCTGGTACTCTGATTTTCTGGTATTTTGGACATTTCCTGGGTCTTTTAAGCCCCCAATTTGTCTGCAGCCTGCTCCTGACCTGATTTTGCTTTACTTTGTTGGTACCTCTGCCTTGGACTATGACTTCTGCTCAGTTTGCTCCTGCATTCCGTCCAGTTGGACCTCCTGCTCCTAAGGTTCCTACTCTTGCAGCCCATCCAGTTGGACCTTCTGCTCCTGTGGTGCCTACTCTTGCAGCCCGTCCAGTCGAGCCTCCTGCTCCTATGGTTCCTACTCTTGCAGCCCGATCAGTTGGACCTTCTGCTCCTGTGGTACCTCATGCTGCAGCCCGTCCAGTTGGACCTCCTGCTCCTATGGTTCCTACTCTTGCAGCCCATCCAGTTGGACCTTCTGCTCCTGTGGTGCCTCATGCTGCAGCCCGTCCAGTCGGACCTCCTGCTCCTATTTTGCCTCATCCTGCAGTCCGTCCAGTTGGACCTCCTGCTCCTATGGTTCCTACTCTTGCAGCCCGTCCAGTTGGACCTCCTGCTCCTATGGTTCCTACTCTTGCAGCCCGTCCAGTCAGACCTCCTGCTCCTATGGTTCCTACTCTTGCAGCCCATCCAGTCAGACCTTCTGCTCCTATGGTTCCTACTCTTGCAGCCCATCCAGTCGGACCTCTAGCTCCTATGGTTCCTACTCTTGCAGCCGTCCAGTCGGACCTCCTGCTCCTATGGTTCCTACTCTTGCAGCCCATCAAGTCAGCCCTCCTGCTCCTATGGTTCCTACTCTTGCAGACCATCCAGTCAGACCTCCTGCTCCTATGGTTCCTACTCTTGCAGCCCATCCAGTCAGACCTTCTGCTCCTATGGTTCCTACTCTTGCAGCCCATCCAGTCGGACCTCTAGCTCCTATGGTTCCTACTCTTGCAGCCGTCCAGTCGGACCTCCTGCTCCTATGGTTCCTACTCTTGCAGCCCATCAAGTCAGCCCTCCTGCTCCTATGGTTCCTACTCTTGCAGACCATCCAGTCAGACCTCCTGCTCCTATGGTTCCTACTCTTGCAGCCTGTCCAGTTGGACCTCATGCTCCTGTGGTGCCTCATCCTGCAGTCCGTCCAGTTGGACCTCCTGCTCCTGTGGTGCCTCATCCTGCAGTCCATCCAGTTGGACCTTCTGCTCCTGTGGTTCCTACTCTTGCAGCCTTCCAGTCGGACCTCCTGCTCCTATGGTTCCTACTCTTGCAGCCTGTCCAGTTGGACCTCCTGCTCCTGTGGTTCCTACTCTTGCAGCCCATCCAGTCGGACCTCCTGCTCCTATGGTTCCTACTCTTGCAGCCCGTCCATTTGGACCTCCTGCTCCTGTGGTGCCTCATGCTGCAGTCCGTCCAGTTGGACCTCCTGCTCCTGTGGTGCCTCATCCTGCAGTCCATCCAGTTGGACCTTCTGCTCCTGTGGTTCCTACTCTTGCAGCCCGCCCAGTCGGACCTCCTGCTCCTGTGGTTCCTACTCTTGCAGCCGTCCAGTCAGACCTCCTGCTCCTATGGTTCCTACTCTTGCAGCCCGTCCAGTCGGACCTCCAGCTTCTATGGTTCCTACTCTTGCAGCCGTCCAGTCGGACCTCTAGCTCCTATGGTTCCTACTCATGCAGCCGTTCAGTCGGACCTCCTGTTCCTATGGTTCCTACTCTTGCAGCTCGTCCAGTCAGACCTCCTGCTCCTGTGGTTCCTACTCTTGCAGCCTTCCAGTCGGACCTCCTGCTCCTATGGTTCCTACTCTTGCAGCCCGTCCAGTTGGACCTCCTGCTCCTATGGTTCCTACTCTTGCAGCCCGTCCAGTCGGACCTCCTGCTCCTATGGTTCCTACTCTTGCAGCCTGTCCAGATGAACCTCCTGCTCCTGTGGTGCCTCATCCTGCAGTCCATCCAGTTGGACCTCCTGCTCCTGTGGTGCCTCATCCTGCAGTCCATCCAGTTGGACCTTCTGCTCCTGTGGTTCCTACTCTTGCAGCCCGCCCAGTCGGACCTCCTGCTCCTGTGGTTCCTACTCTTGCAGCCGTCCAGT
Organism: Discoglossus pictus; assembly: GCA_027410445.1. Classification (NCBI taxonomy): domain Eukaryota; kingdom Metazoa; phylum Chordata; class Amphibia; order Anura; family Alytidae; genus Discoglossus; species Discoglossus pictus. Next base: position 3,345,197 of record CM050163.1, read on the forward strand.
CAGACCTCCTGCTCCTATGGTTCCTACTCTTGCAGCCCGTCCAGTCGGACCTCCAGCTTCTATGGTTCCTACTCTTGCAGCCGTCCAGTCGGACCTCTAGCTCCTATGGTTCCTACTCATGCAGCCGTTCAGTCGGACCTCCTGTTCCTATGGTTCCTACTCTTGCAGCTCGTCCAGTCAGACCTCCTGCTCCTATAGTTCTTTCTCTTGCAGCCTGTCCAGTTGGACCTCCTGCTCCTATGGTTCCTACTCTTGCAGCCCGTCCAGTCAGACCTCCTGCTCCTGTGGTTCCTACTCTTGCAGCCCGTCCAGTCGGACCTCCTGCTCCTATGGTTCCTACTCTTGCAGCCAGTCCATTTGGACCTCCTGCTCCTGTGGTGCCTCATGCTGCAGCCCGCCCAGTCAGACCTCCTGCTCCTGTGGTTCCTACTCTTGCAGCCTTCCAGTCGGACCTCCTGCTCATATGGTTCCTACTCTTGCAGCCCGTCCAGTCGGACCTCCTGCTCCTATGGTTCCTACTCTTGCAGCCTGTCCAGATGGACCTCCTGCTCCTGTGGTGCCTCATCCTGCAGTCCATCCAGTTGGACCTCCTGCTCCTGTGGTGCCTCATCCTGCAGTCCGTCCAGTTGGACCTTCTGCTCCTGTGGTTCCTACTCTTGCAGCCCGCCCAGTCGGACCCCCTGCTCCTGTGGTTCCTACTCTTGCAGCTGTCCAGTCAGACCTCCTGCTCCTATGGTTCCTACTCTTGCAGCCCGTCCAGTCGGACCTCCAGCTTCTATGGTTCCTACTCTTGCAGCCGTCCAGTCGGACCTCTAGCTCCTATGGTTCCTACTCATGCAGCCGTTCAGTCGGACCTCCTGTTCCTATGGTTCCTACTCTTGCAGCTCGTCCAGTCAGACCTCCTGCTCCTATAGTTCTTTCTCTTGCAGCCCGTCCAGTTGGACCTCCTGCTCCTATGGTTCCTACTCTTGCAGCCCGTCCAGTCAGACCTCCTGCTCCTGTGGTTCCTACTCTTGCAGCCCATCCAGTCGGACCTCCTGCTCCTATGGTTCCTACTCTTGCAGCCCGTCCATTTGGACCTCCTGCTCCTGTGGTGCCTCATGCTGCAGCCCGCCCAGTCAGACCTCCTGCTCCTGTGGTTCCTACTCTTGCAGCCTTCCAGTCGGACCTCCTGCTCATATGGTTCCTACTCTTGCAGCCCGTCCAGTCGGACCTCCTGCTCCTATGGTTCCTACTCTTGCAGCCTGTCCAGTTGGACCTCCTGCTCCTGTGGTGCCTCATCCTGCAGTCCGTCCAGTTGGACCTCCTACTCCTGTGGTGCCTCATCCTGCAGTCTGTCCAGTTGGACCTTCTGCTCCTGTGGTTCCTACTCTTGCAGCCCGTCCAGTCGGACCTCCTGCTCCTATGGTTCCTACTCTTGCAGCCCATCCAGTTGGACCTCCGCTCCTGTGGTGCCTCATGCTGCAGCCCGCCCAGTCGGACCTCCTGCTCCTGTGGTTCCTACTCTTGCAGCCGTCCAGTCGGACCTACTGCTCCTATGGTTCCTACTCTTGCAGCCCGTCCAGTCGGACCTCCTGCTCCTATGGTTCCTACTCTTGCAGCCATCCAGTCGGACCTCTAGCTCCTATGGTTCCTGCTCTTGCAGCCCGTCAAGTCAGACCTCCTGCTACTATGGTTCCTACTCTTGCAGCCCGTCCAGTTGGACCTCCTGCTCCTGTGGTTTCTACTCTTGCAGCCTGTCCAGTTGGGCCTCCTGCTCCTGTGGTGCCTCATCCTGCAGTCCGTCCAGTTGGACCTCCTGCTCCTGTGGTTTCTACTCTTGCAGCCTGTCCAGTTGGGCCTCCTGCTCCTGTGGTGCCTCATCCTGCAGTCCGTCCAGTTGTACCTCCTGCTCCTGTGGTGCCTCATCCTGCAGTCCGTCCAGTTGGACCTCCTGCTCCTATGGTTCCTACTCTTGCAGCCCGTCCAGTTGGACCTCCTGCTCCTGTGTTTCCTACTCTTGCAGCCCATCCAGTCGGACATCCTGCTCTTGTGGTGCCTCATCTTGCAGCCGTTCAGTCGGACCTCCTGTTCCTATGGTTCCTACTCTTGCAGCCCGTCCAGTTGGACCTCCTGCGGTGCCTTATCCTGCAGTCCGTCCAGACCATTACCAATAGTTGGATCATACAATCGATATATTGTTGCACAAATAGACAAAACTATATAAGAAGGGTATCACACAAATACACTCACAGCTGATATATATGGGACATTGTGGGCTGTAACAACACAAACTACAAGATACAACATAAACCTTCACAATACATTTCTCCCCATGGCCGCGCCATCCGGGTATACCCATAATGGCGCATAATGCTGTGTGATGTCGCCTTCTGTCCATCTCTGTTTGCCAGGTTGGGACGTGTTGGGTGGTGCCCACTGACACATCAGAAGAATTATCCGGGCTTTAGCCACTGCCCTCCGTGTGAAGCCAATTGGTCCTATACAGAGATCGCTCTTCAAGCCAAAGTCTCAAGATGAGTGCCAGAAGAGATGAATGCCGGCCCGCAGCACATGGGGATCGGAGAGAAAATGCTGCTTGCCCAGTGGGTGGTCAGGGCAGTGGAAGTGAGAATGCCCCCTCCCCCCCGCAGTGAGAGGAACAACTGGCATCGGCATGTTCCCAATTCTAAGCAAATGTTGAGTAACGGACTCAAATAATATAGTGTTTATAATCTTTCTTATATATTTACTAGCGACTTGCCCGTAAAAAAATGACAGGAATAAAAATGTACGGCAGGTAATGCTGTTTGCCAGAGAGAGTAAGTGTTTTGGTCGTCTGAGATCCTTCGTCGCTCATTGCGAGCCTCGTGCTGAGCGCCTTTGTCGCTCATTGCGAGACTCTGAGTTTGTGTATTTTTTGTTATGACAGGCGCTTTTGCTTTTATTGTAAGGTCGGCGCTGATCTCCTTTTTGCACTTATTGCAAGCCTCTCCCCTGGTGTACGTTGTGTCCTATGAGCATCGTTGGCGCTCCTTGTGAGGCGCGCATTGAAGGTCTTTGTGTTTTTTGCGATACTGTGGGGTTTTTATTGTGTATATTTTTTGTTTTTTTATGGTAATTAATTAATGAAATAATAAATTAGTATACTTTACATATTTGTAATTAATATATGCAGCAAGGAATGTGCTGAAGAGCTGACAATCTGTTTTGATGTCCCTACACATACAATGTAGGTTTGCAGTGTTGTGGAGCTAAGGTGTAAGTGTCAGCAATGTGCGCAGTGTGTAGTGTAAATAGGCTGCGTGCGCGAGGGGAAGCCGTTAGGGTAGCTGTGTACTTCCGCATTGTGTAAGTTAGTGTAAAATGGCGGCGAATGTGTATGTGGTACACGGGTGTGGATGATGTAGCGTCCTTGCTAATGGTGTATGTTGTAGGTCGTATGGGTATTTGTAAAAGTGGTATGTGCTTGGCGCTGTTTTGTGGCTTTAGGGGCTTCGTTTTCATTTTTTTGGGCGGCCATTTTTCTCTCGCTTAGGGGATTTTTGAGTGTCTAAACCTTGTAAATTGGACTAAAATCGAGGAGTAGCCTGTCTTCCAGACGTCGTGGGTGTCCCCCCTTGCTGTGGGTAAGGTTTTTATTTTATTTTTGTGTGTATTTTGTGTTTTTTTTATGTTTTTCGCTTTGCGACAATATTTTTGCGAGTCCGTAATGGTTTTTTCCTATTTCCCCATCTCGTAATTTTTTTTGTGTAAGTCCGTATTTAGTCATTGCGTGTTTTGTATTTTTTTTCAAAGTCCTGCTTCTGTGGGCATTTGTAACCGCTTGTGAAGCGCCATAGTGCCTCCGCATCAACAAATGCGGCCCCTTGCTTCACGGTCCGAAAGTCATAGGGGGTTGTAGGGATGAGCGCCTTCAGAAGCGAGCGAGGGCTGCAGTTGCGGCGGGCTCGCTATGCGTTAGCAACAACCCGTATTGCTGAGAACTATAGACATGATGTACGTATAACTGAACCTTCTCTGATTACACTGTTGATGAGATATCATTTTCGCAGTCAGACTGCGCTGGTTCCTCTTAGTTAATACTGAATAGAATCTAATTATAGAACGTCGTGGCTAAATAACCAGAGGAATAAAATTTACTTGTTGTCTCCCTGAATCACTCAAGAATTTTATGTTGTAAAATAGTTCCCCAAATGTCCTAATTGGCTAAAATACCAACATAAATGGATCTGATCCATAAAACTGGGCCTGAAAGGACTTTCTCTTATTGTCTCGGGTCTTAGT
>CM050163.1:3354462-3357590 GCA_027410445.1 Discoglossus pictus
ATGTTCTACAAGTTTATAAATACTGTCTATTTGACAGAGAAAAATACATTTCTCCTCAGGTGATGAACAGAGTGACTTCTGAGATAACTGCTGCTAAAACTTGAGAAGATAATTCTTTCCTAATTTACTACTTTACATTGTGCAAATTACAACTGAGAGGTAAGCTATAATATATTACTTATTTTATTATCAAGACAGGACATAAAAAAAAAAAATTAAAGAAGACAAAGAGGTTTATGTATACTGACATGTGACACGCACATATATGCGTATAATGTATAGTGACATGTGACACGCACATTTATGCGTATAGTGTATACTGACAAGTGACACGCACATTTATGCGTATAATGTATACTGACAAGTGACACGCACATATATGCGTATAATGTATACTGACAAGTGACACGCACATTTATGCGTATAATGTATACTGACAAGTGACACGCACATTTATGTGTATAATGTATAGTGACATGTGACACGCACATTTATGCGTATAATGTATAGTGACAAGTGACACGCACATTTATGTGTATAATGTATAGTGACAAGTGACACGCACATTTATGCGTATAATGTATAGTGACATGTCACATGCACATTTATGTGTATTGCCCCTGCAACAAACTAATTAAACAACTACATTTAAATTACATTACAAAAAAATAAGTTGGGACTATTAAAATACTATTAAAATATGAGTCATGTATACTGATATGTGACACGCACATATATGTGTATCATCTATAGTCACATGTCACACACACATTTATGTATGTTGGCCAAAAATAAAAATAAGGTTAATTTAACAATTAAAATATGATTCATGTATAGTGATATGTCACACGCACACAAAAAAATTACTTTCAACTATGGAAATGTGCTTCATGTATGTGACATATGTGTGTAGACCCCACCAAAAAATAATGTTAATTCAAATTAATTACAGAAGTATATTTCAATGAAATTAATTTACTGCAATTCAATAGATCACCTAAAGCTCAATCTTTCTACTTTTTTTAATATTCAAACAGACTCTGCATCAACAGCGTCTCTCAACAATTTGCACTGTGCACTGTGAAGCACAATCCCTTTTAAAGAACACCAACAAAGAAGAAGAGGTAAGATACAAAAATACTTTAAATGCTGAAAAGGCCATGGTTTGTTAAATACAAATAAAAAATTCTATAATTCACTATTTCACTTTATTTTTCAAACAGACACTACAAGAAGACCGGCGGATTAAGATTGGCAGGAGGGGACCCTCTGTCATTCCACACTTCAATCAAGGTAAAGTATTAAGTATAAAAAAGAACCGAACCATGAGCCTTATTCAATTATGAGTTGGCTAATTGAATAGGGCTTTATATAAGCACATAATAGGTCTTCACTAACTAAAAACTTCTGTCAAAAAATATGTTATGTGCTTATATAGAGCCCTATTCAATTGGTCAAAACGCAATTGATTCAGGACCTAAATATGTTTAATGCCCGAGGGCCTCATTCAAATGTGATTTGCCCATTTCAATAGGGCTCTATATAAGCACATTTGGCTCAATTTAACTAAAAACTTCTGTTCAAAAATATGCTCTGTGCTTATATAGAGCCCTATTGAAAAACCAAATTCAATGAGGCCCTCACAATATAACAAATCCAGCAAACAAAGGCCCTCATTCAATTGATATTTTGGACAATTCAATAGGGCTCCAAATAAGCACATTTAGAACCCTATTGAATTGGCCAAACTGCAATTGAATGAGGGCCAAAGTATGCAACATATGGTACACACAAACTGGTACACACAAAACAGGATTGTAACAAACACATAGCAAACTAAATTCATATTCTTTTTGTTTACCAACCTATAACCATTAGAAAAAACACTACATAAGTATAACAAAAGTGGTGCCCATCAAACAGGATTGTACGAAAACTCACACAAACACATAGCAAAATACATTTAAATTCTTATTTTAATGTTTAACAACCTATAAGCCTTAGAAAGAAGCCTAAATAAGCATACCAACATTGGTGCCCACCAAACCGGATTGTATGAAAACTCACACAAACACATAACAAACTACATTTACATTCTTATTTTATGTTTAACAACCTATTAGCATTACAAAACTACATTAATAAGCATACCAACAGTGGTGCGCATCAAACAGGATTGTATGAAAACTCACACAAACACATAGCAAACTACATTTAGATTCTTATTTAATGTTTAACAACCTATAAGCCTTAGAAAGAAGCCTAAATAAGCATACCAACATTGGTGCCCACCAAACAGGATTGTATGAAAACTCACACAAACACATAGCAAACTACATTTATATTCTTAATTTTATGTTTAACAACCTATAAGCCTTAGAAAGAAGCCTAAATAAGCATACCAACATTGGTGCCCACCAAACCGGATTGTATGAAAACTCACACAAACACATAGCAAACTACATGTATATTCTTAATTTTATGTTTAACAACCTATAAGCCTTAGAAAGAAGCCTAAATAAGCATACCAACATTGGTGCCCACCAAACAGGATTGTATGAAAACTCACACAAACACATAGCAAACTACATTTATATTCTTAATTTTATGTTTAACAACCTATTAGCATACATTAATAAGCATACCAACAGTGGTGCGCATCAAACAGGATTGTATGAAAACTCACACAAACACATAGCAAACTACATTTAGATTCTTATTTAATGTTTAACAACCTATAAGCCTTAGAAAGAAGCCTAAATAAGCATACCAACAGTGGTGCGCACCAAACAGGATTGTATGAAAACTCACACAAACACATAGCAAACTACATTTACATTCTTAGTTTATGTTTAACAACCTATTAGCATTACAAAACAACATTAATAAGCATACCATCAGCGGTGCGCATCAAATAGGATTGTATGAAAACTCACACAAACACATAGCAAACTACATTTACATTCTTATTTTATGTTTAACAACCTATAAGCATTACAAAACAACATTAATAAGCATACCAACAGTGGTGCGCACCAAACAGGATTGTATGAAAACTCACACAAACACATAGCAAACTACATTTACATTCTTATTGTATGTTTAACAACCTATAAGCCTTAGAAAGA
>CM050163.1:3358090-3385590 GCA_027410445.1 Discoglossus pictus
CTATACAGGTTTATACACGCGGGTGTGTTGGATAGAACATGTTATACATACAGGTTATACACGGGGTGTGTTGGATAGAACATGATACTATACAGTTATACACCGGGTGTGTTGGATAGATCATGTTATACTATACAGTAACACGCGGGTGTGTTGGATAGATCATGTTATACTATACAGTTATACACGCGGGTGTGTTGGATAGATCATGTTATACTATACAGGTTATACACGCGGGTGTGTTGGATAGAACATGTTATACTATACAGGTTATACACGCGGGTGTGTTGGATAGATCATGTTATACTATACAGGTTATACACGCGGTGTGTTGGATAGAACATGTTATACTATACAGGTTATACACGCGGGTGTTGGATAGAACATGTTATATATACAGGTTATACACGCGGGTGTGTTGATAGAACATGTTATACTATACAGGTTATACACGCGGGTGTGTTGGATATAACATGTATATACTATACAGGTTATACACGCGGGTGTGTTGGATAGAACATGTTATACTATACAGGTTATACACGCGGGTGTGTTGGATAGATCATGTTATACTATACAGGTTATACACGCGGGTGTGTTGGATAGAACATGTTATACTATACAGGTTATACACGCGGGTGTGTTGGATAGATCATGTTATACTATACAGGTTATACACGCGGGTGTGTTGGATAGATCATGTTATACTATACAGGTTATACACGCGGGTGTGTTGGATAGATCATGTTATACTATACAGGTTATACACGCGGGTGTGTTGGATAGAACATGTTATACTATACAGGTTATACACGCGGGTGTGTTGGATAGAACATGTTATACTATACAGGTTATACACGCGGGTGTGTTGGATAGAACATGTTATACTATACAGGTTATACACGCGGGTGTGTTGGATAGATCATGTTATACTATACAGGTTATACACGCGGGTGTGTTGGATAGATCATGTTATACTATACAAGGTTATACACGCGGGTGTGTTGGATAGAACATGTTATACTATACAGGTTATACACGCGGGTGTGTTGGATAGAACATGTTATACTATACAGGTTATACACGCGGGTGTGTTGGATAGAACATGTTATACTATACAGGTTATACACGCGGGTGTGTTGGATAGAACAATGTTATACTATACAGGTTATACACGCGGGTGTGTTGGATAGATCATGTTATACTATACAGGTTATACACGCGGGTGTGTTGGATAGATCATGTTATACTATACAGGTTATACACGCGGGTGTGTTGGATAGATCATGTTATACTATACAGGTTATACACGCGGGTGTGTTGGATAGAACATGTTATACTATACAGGTTATACACGCGGGTGTGTTGGATAGAACATGTTATACTATACAGGTTATACACGCGGGTGTGTTGGATAGATCATGTTATACTATACAGGTTATACACGCGGGTGTGTTGGATAGATCATGTTATACTATACAGGTTATACACGCGGGTGTGTTGGATAGATCATGTTATACTATACAGGTTATACACGCGGGTGTGTTGGATAGATCATGTTATACTATACAGGTTATACACGCGGGGGTGTTGGATAGAACATGTTATACTATACAGGGTTACACACGCGGGTGTGTTGGATAGATCATGTTATACTATACAGGTTATACACGCGGGTGTGGTTGGATAGATCATGTTATACTATACAGGTTATACACGCGGGTGTGTTGGATAGAACATGTTATACTATACAGGTTATACACGCGGGTGTGTTGGATAGAACATGTTATACTATACAGGTTATACACTCGGGTGTGTTGGATAGATCATGTTATACTATACAGGTTATACACGCGGGTGTGTTGGATAGAACATGTTATACTATACGGGTTATACACGCGGGTGTGTTGGATAGAACATGTTATACTATACGGTTATACACCGGGTGTGTTGGATAGAACATGTTATACTATACGGGTTATACACGCGGGTGTGTTGGATAGAACATGTTATACTATACGGGTTATACACGCGGGTGTGTTGGATAGAACATGTTATACTATACGGGTTATACACGCGGGTGTGTTGGATAGATCATGTTATACTATACAGGTTATACACGCGGGTGTGTTGGATAGATCATGTTATACTATACGGGTTATACACGCGGGTGTGTTGGATAGATCATGTTATACTATACGGGTTATACACGCGGGTGTGTTGGATAGAACATGTTATACTATACAGGTTATACACGCGGGTGTGTTGGATAGAACATGTTATACTATACAGGTTATACACGCGGGTGTGTTGGATAGATCATGTTATACTATACAGGTTATACACGCGGGGTTGTTGGATAGATCATGTTATACTATACGGGTTTGTGATGGAGTGCCACTAGGGGTCACAAGAGAGCTCTGCAAGACTTCTTCCTTGAGAATAAAAAGAGTTAAATCCATTCAGTTATCAGTGACTAAATGGAAGCAGCCTGGCTGCGAACTGCCTTTAAAAGCAGCAGAGAGATGGGTGGAGTTTCTCTCACTTAGGCTTGGGCCTAACAGCCGTGAGCTGTGTGTGAAAGCCCTGGACAGCTCAGCTGCGGGGATCCTAAGAGCTGGGATTTGTGCTGGAGCGAGACAGTCAGGAAGGCTGCGGAGTTCCAGAGTTTGTTCACAGAGAAGACTCCTGTGGTATCAGAGATACTCCACTGAGAGAAGATTATCTAAAGACCCCATCCCTGGGAAGCCGAAGGCAACAAGGGATAAAAAGGTTGGTGACAAATATATGTTGTTTTCACCATATGAGGATAAGAAGTACAAATGCCCCAGGAAGAAGAGTATTGAGAGAAAGTAATAGTTCCTCATTTCAAGAGGGTGACAAGGGCCCTAGGCTTCACCCACTGTTGGCAGAAGCCATAGAGGAAAAGACATTAAAAGACTGTTTTGTTTCCTGGCCACAAGGTGGCGACATAACAAATAAGAGACTGTTTGTTCCCTGGCCACAAGGTGGCGATACAACTCAAATAAGAAACTGTTTGTTCCCTGGCCACAAGGTGGCACTCTCCGGAGCCAGAGAAGCTGGCCGGATATAGTCAGGGCGTTCCTAAGTATAGTAAGCACGTTTATGTAGGGATTTATTTGGTTGCTGAATACAAGCACTGTTTTTGTTCTGTTTTTGTGCTGACCAATAAATGGCAGTAAAACTCTGTCAAGCCTGCTGTGTCTTCCTCCCTGTATAAAAAAGGATAAGAAAGTGCAGGACGCAAACCCCGCCAGAAGGGGGCGCCCTGTTACAGGGTTATACACGCGGGTGTGTTGGATAGATCATGTTATACTATACGGGTTATACACGCGGGTGTGTTGGATAGATCATGTTATACTATACGGGTTATACACGCGGGTGTGTTGGATAGATCATGTTATACTATACAGGTTATACACGCGGGTGTGTTGGATAGATCATGTTATACTATACAGGTTATACACGCGGGTGTGTTGGATAGATCATGTTATACTATACAGGTTATACACGTGGGTGTGTTGGATAGAACATGTTATACTATACAGGTTATACACGCGGGTGTGTTGGATAGATCATGTTATACTATACATGTTATACACGCGGGTGTGTTGGATAGATCATGTTATACTATACATGTTATACACGCGGGTGTGTTGGATAGAACATGTTATACTATACATGTTATACACGCGGGTGTGTTGGATAGAACATGTTATACTATACAGGTTATACACGCGGGTGTGTTGGATAGATCATGTTATACTATACAGGTTATACACGCTGGTGTGTTGGATAGAACATGTTATACTATACAGATTATACACGCGGGTGTGTTGGATAGAACATGTTATACTATACAGGTTATACACGCGGGTGTGTTGGATAGATCATGTTATACTATACAGATTATACACGCGGGTGTGTTGGATAGAACATGTTATACTATACAGGTTATACACGCGGGTGTGTTGGATAGATCATGTTATACTATACAGGTTATACACGCGGGTGTGTTGGATAGAACATGTTATACTATACAGGTTATACACGCGGGGGTGTTGGATAGAACATGTTATACTATACGGGTTATACACGCGGGTGTGTTGGATAGATCATGTTATACTATACAGGTTATACACGCGGGTGTGTTGGATAGATCATGTTATACTATACAGGTTATACACGCGGGTGTGTTGGATAGATCATGTTATACTATACAGGTTATACACGCGGGTGTGGTTGGATAGATCATGTTATACTATAACGGGTTATACACGCGGGTGTGTTGGGTAGATCATGTTATACTATACAGGTTATACACGCGGGTGTGTTGGATAGATCATGTTAATACTATACAGGTTATACACGCGGGTGTGTTGGATAGAACATGTTATACTATACAGGTTATACACGTGGGTGTGTTGGATAGATCATGTTATACTATACAGGTTATACACGCGGGTGTGTTGGATAGATCATGTTATACTATACAGGTTATACACGCGGGTGTGTTGGATAGATCATGTTATACTATACAGGTTATACACGCGGGTGTGTTGGATAGATCATGTTATACTATACAGGTTATACACGTGGGTGTGTTGGATAGAACATGTTATACTATACAGTTTATACACGCGGGTGTGTTGGATAGAACATGTTATACTATACAGGTTATACACGCGGGTGTGTTGGATAGATCATGTTATACTATACAGGTTATACACGCGGGTGTGTTGGATAGATCATGTTATACTATACGGGTTATACACGCGGGTGTGTTGGATAGATCATGTTATACTATACGGGTTATACACGGGGTGTGTTGGATAGATCATGTTATACTAGACAGGTTATACACGCGGGTGTGTTGGATAGATCATGTTATACTATACAGGTTATACACGCGGGTGTGTTGGATAGAACATGTTATACTATACGGGTTATACACGCGGGTGTGGTTGGATAGAACATGTTATACTATACGGGTTATACACGCGTGGGTGTTGGATAGAACATGTTATACTATACGGGTTATAACACGCGGTGTGTTGGATAGATCATGTTTATAATATACAGGTTATACACGCGGGTGTGTTGGATAGATCATGTTATACTATACAGGTTATACACGCGGGTGTGTTGGATAGATCATGTTATACTATACAGGTTATACACGCGGGTGTGTTGGATAGATCATGTTATACTATACGGGTTATACACGCGGGTGTGTTGGATAGATCATGTTATACTATACAGGTTATACACGCGGGTGTGTTGGATAGATCATGTTATACTATACAGGTTATACACGCGGGTGTGTTGGATAGAACATGTTATACTATACAGGTTATACACGTGGGTGTGTTGGATAGATCATGTTATACTATACAGGTTATACACGCGGGTGTGTTGGATAGATCATGTTATACTATACAGGTTATACACGCGGGTGTGTTGGATAGATCATGTTATACTATACAGGTTATACACGCGGGTGTGTTGGATAGATCATGTTATACTATACAGGTTATACACGTGGGTGTGTTGGATAGAACATGTTATACTATACAGGTTATACACGCGGGTGTGTTGGATAGAACATGTTATACTATACAGGTTATACACGCGGGTGTGTTGGATAGATCATGTTATACTATACAGGTTATACACGCGGGTGTGTTGGATAGATCATGTTATACTATACGGGTTATACACGCGGGTGTGTTGGATAGATCATGTTATACTATACGGGTTATACACGGGGTGTGTTGGATAGATCATGTTATACTAGACAGGTTATACACGCGGGTGTGTTGGATAGATCATGTTATACTATACAGGTTATACACGCGGGTGTGTTGGATAGATCATGTTATACTATACAGGTTATACACGTGGGTGTGTTGGATAGATCATGTTATACTATACAGGTTATACACGCGGGTGTGTTGGATAGAACATGTTATACACGCGGGTGTGTTGGATAGATCATGTTATACTATACAGGTTATACACGCGGGTGTGTTGGATAGAACATGTTATACTATACAGGTTATACACGCGGGTGTGTTGGATAGAACATGTTATACTATACAGGTTATACACGCGGGTGTGTTGGATAGAACATGTTATACTATACGGTTATACACGCGGGTGTGATGGATAGATCATGTTATACTATACGGGTTATACACGCGGGTGTGTTGGATAGAACATGTTATACTATACGGTTATACACGCGGGTGTGTTGGATAGATCATGTTATACTATACAGGTTATACACGCGGGTGTGTTGGATAGAACATGTTATACTATACAGGTTATACACGCGGGTGTGTTGGATAGAACATGTTATACTATACAGGTTATACACGCGGGTGTGTTGGATAGAACATGTTATACTATACAGGTTATACACGCGGGTGTGTTGGATAGATCATGTTATACTATACAGGTTATACACGCGGGTGTGTTGGATAGATCATGTTATACTATACAGGTTATACACGCGGGTGTGTTGGATAGAACATGTTATACTATACAGGTTATACACGCGGGTGTGTTGGATAGATCATGTTATACTATACAGGTTATACACGCGGGTGTGTTGGATAGAACATGTTATACTATACGGGTTATACACGCGGGTGTGTTGGATAGATCATGTTATACTATACGGGTTATACACGCGGGTGTGTTGGATAGAACATGTTATACTATACGGGTTATACACGTGGGTGTGTTGGATAGAACATGTTATACTATACAGGTTATACACGCGGGTGTGTTGGATAGATCATGTTATACTATACAGGTTATACACGCGGGTGTGTTGGATAGATCATGTTATACTATACAGGTTATACACGCGGGTGTGTTGGATAGAACATGTTATACTATACAGGTTATACACGTGGGTGTGTTGGATAGATCATGTTATACTATACAGGTTATACACGCGGGTGTGTTGGATAGAACATGTTATACTATACAGGTTATACACGTGGGTGTGTTGGATAGATCATGTTATACTATACAGGTTATACACTCGGGTGTGTTGGATAGATCATGTTATACTATACAGGTTATACACGCGGGGTGTGTTGGATAGATCATGTTATACTATACAGGTTATACACGCGGGTGTGTTGGATAGAACATGTTATACTATACAGGTTATACACGCGGGTGTGTTGGATAGATCATGTTATACTATACAGGTTATACACGCGGGTGTGTTGGATAGAACATGTTATACTATACAGGTTATACACGCGGGTGTGTTGGATAGATCATGTTATACTATACAGGTTATACACGCGGGTGTGTTGGATAGATCATGTATACTATACATTTTATACACGCGGGTGTGTTGGATAGATCATGTTATACTATACAGGTTATACACTCGGGTGTGTTGGATAGATCATGTTATACTATACAGGTTATACACGCGGGTGTGTTGGATAGAACATGTTATACTATACAGGTTATACACGCGGGTGTGTTGGATAGATCATGTTATACTATACAGGTTATACACGCGGGTGTGTTGGATAGATCATGTTATACTATACATTTTATACACGCGGGTGTGTTGGATAGATCATGTTATACTATACAGGTTATACACGCGGGTGTGTTGGATAGATCATGTTATACTATACGGGTTATACACTCGGGTGTGTTGGATAGATCATGTTATACTATACAGGTTATACACGCGGGGGTGTTGGATAGATCATGTTATACTATACAGGTTATACACGCGGGTGTGTTGGATAGAACATGTTATACTATACAGGTTATACACGCGGGGGTGTTGGATAGAACATGTTATACTATACAGGTTATACACGCGGGTGTGTTGGATAGAACATGTTATACTATACAGGTTATACACGCGGGTGTGTTGGATAGATCATGTTATACTATACAGGTTATACACGCGGGTGTGTTGGATAGATCATGTTATACTATACAGGTTATACACGCGGTGTGTGTTGGATAGATCATGTTATACTATACAGGTTATACACGCGGGTGTGTTGGATAGAACATGTTATACTATACAGGTTATACACGCGGGTGTGTTGGATAGATCATGTTATACTATACAGGTTATACACGCGGGTGTGTTGGATAGATCATGTTATACTATACAGGTTATACACGCGGGTGTGTTGGATAGATCATGTTATACTATACAGGTTATACACGCGGGTGTGTTGGATAGAACATGTTATACTATACGGGTTATACACGCGGGTGTGTTGGATAGATCATGTTATACTATACGGGTTATACACGCGGGTGTGTTGGATAGATCATGTTATACTATATGGGTTATACACGCGGGTGTGTTGGATAGAACATGTTATACTATACAGGTTATACACGCGGGTGTGTTGGATAGATCATGTTATACTATACAGGTTATACACGCGGGTGTGTTGGATAGAACATGTTATACTATACAGGTTATACACGCGGGTGTGTTGGATAGATCATGTTATACTATACAGGTTATACACGGGGTGTGTTGGATAGATCATGTTATACTATACAGGTTATACACGCGGGTGTGTTGGATAGATCATGTTATACTATACAGGTTATACACGTGGGTGTGTTGGATAGATCATGTTATACTATACATGTTATACACGCGGGTGTGTTGGATAGATCATGTTATACTATACGGGTTATACACGTGGGTGTGTTGGATAGATCATGTTATACTATACGGGTTATACACGTGGGTGTGTTGGATAGAACATGTTATACTATACGGGTTATACACGTGGGTGTGTTGGATAGAACATGTTATACTATACAGGTTATACACGCGGGTGTGTTGGATAGATCATGTTATACTATACAGGTTATACACGCGGGTGTGTTGGATACTATACTAGAGTCCTAGCACTCCATCTTTGTCGGTATAGTGATGATCGCGGCGTCCACCATTTCACCTTCTGTTACCTTCATTAGAAAAGAACTCAAGATCCAGAGCAGAAATCTCCAAAACCATCTGGACCCGGAGCAGAACCCACCGCCAGTTTAGAAATAGTATTGACAATGTAATTATCAGAAAAAAATCAGCATTCTCTCTCTCTCCCCCCCCCCCCTTTCTCGTTCTCTCCCCCCCTTTCTCTCTCTCTCTCCCCCAACTTTCTCTCTCTCCCTTGCCTTTCTCTCTTTCCCCTCCCCTTCCTCTGTTTCCCCTTCCCCTCTCCCCCCCCTTCTCTCTCGCTCTACCCCCTTTATCTCTCCCCCCTCCTCCTTTCTCTCTTTCCCCCCTCTGATTAGATGTATTCCTATTCCTCTATCAAATATTTTATTAACACGATATCAACGAATTGTGATAATTTATCTATCAATGGTATATGGCGATAGGGTTACAAAGCGCATCGTGTCCAAGAGGTTTACCGAGGGTGCATTAGCTTACCCAAAGATTCAAACTTATCTTGGCGCAACGATGTGGTGTCATGTGACATCCTGAATCTTCCAGGTGGCGGCAGATAGAATCGAGCTTCGTAGCAACAGACACCTTGAGATCTTTGCTTTTTAGAAAGGATATTATAATAGATCTGCTCCTGGTAGGTCTGGATATTGGTACAAGAATAAACTAAGACCCAATGATACAATCTCCAGCCGCGGTCTTCCCCTTTTCTTTTGTAGAGGAGGATCTTCATTTACCATTTTTGAGACACTGGAAAAGATTTGATATTTATCGTTTAAGACGTTTTCGTTCTTAATTCCCGGGCTGCCTTTCACCGCCTTCCTGACCGTTGCTGGTTAGAATATTATAGACTTCGCGAAGCATTCAGGCGGTTAGCGCATTACACCCCTAACCGCTTTCGAAAATCTTGTTTTAATGAAAGATGGGAACCATGTAATTTCAAGATATTATAATATAACAAGATAGGAGATGGATAAAATCAATAATTGGGAATATTATCTGAAAAGTTCCTGGTCCAATGATGTAGGTTTGAATCTCTACTAATCGGGAAGTTTACTTTAAACGCATGCGTGGTACCTGGTCCCTACTAAAATAGCACAGATCGCTAAAAATGTAACGCTAAAGTTTTGTTGGAGGGACTGTGGACAAGTTGGTGCGCAGTCTCATGTTTGTGGGAGTGTCCCATAATGCAGCAGTGCTTTCACCACATTGATACGCACCTTGGTATTTGGACCTCCTTGTCTTTAGAAGCGTTTTTTGTTTCACATTTTTCCGAAAGACTCCACCCTGGGCGTTATAGCGTTTATTACTCACATTATTATGGCTGACAGACTTCTTTCATTTTACATTTTTTAATTTTTCAAGACGATAAGACCTTGTTCTTGAAGGATCTCTGCCAAATTTATATATATATATATATATATATATATATATATGTTTGGGATCAAAATAAAGATCTGTTATAATCCGGCCTCATGTGACCTTTTCCCCATTTCGTGTTTGTTTTTGGGACTATGTTATGTTTTCTACCTTACTGGATGGAAATGTTCCACTTGGGGAGAAAGATTGAATTACCGTATTTAATCGGCATATAACACGCAATTCATTTTAAGAAGGACATTTTAGGGGAAAAAAAAATTTCAAATAAAGAACTTTGAAGCAATATCCTCAACCTCCAACCCCCCCCCCCCCCCCCATCATAAACACCGGTATATGCAAACGACGTGGCGCGCATGTGTTGTCACATACACGCCGGGTCAAGGAGCAGAGCAGAAGCAGGTGAGGGGGAAGGTTTAGAACGAGGATGGAATATCGGTGTATAACACGCACACATCATTTGCCCCCTATTTACGTGGTGACCTCACAAATCCCAGGTTGGACATTAAGACGAACGTCGTCAGTCATGCCATGTATTCCACATGTATGGAGTTTGTGCGATTGAGGACACACAGGAAGCCGCGCTTTGGCAACGCTGTAGCCGCCAGGTTGATTGTTATTTTAGATGCCTTGATGGTTTATTCCATGAGGATTAATCCAGTTCCAACACTATTGATACTGGAAAAATGATAATCTGTTAGGTGGGACTTTTCAAGATGGCCCTTGGGGTTCCTTACTTGTTATTATTAAAGACATGGAAGCTCCTGAATAATGTGATGGGGTATAAAAAAAAAAAAGTGTAATGTTAGTCTTTACTTGAAGTTACAGGAGGCACAGGACAGAGTGTCCCCTTGATGCCAGTTATTGGAAAACTTTACTTTCCCATAGAAAACCAGAAATGTGCTGGGGCCATGTGAGACGGGGCCCCCTCCCCAACACGCTAGATCTTATACCCAAACATACTGCCTGTGACCACCTAACGGTGTATATAAACCGGACGCATGGAAACCAGTTGTAGCCAATAACCACCATGCACAGACCAAGACTTCATACAAATGTTTAATTGAGAAAATAAAACTTTACATTGATCCGAAGGGACGATTTGGACTTTAATACCTCGGGGCCCAATGGCTCCTGAAATGTCTGTATGAAGCATCACAAAATGAAAGGCGCCCAGTCTGGGCTGCTAGAGTCTGTGGGATATGGGAATGGCCGCCTCACTCAGCTCTCATCATCCTCCTGCTGCACCTTGGACTTTTTCTTCTTTTTCTCTGTTTGAGGAGTCTCCGAGAGAAGTTTCTTCTTTTTCTTTTTGGACGGAGTTTCCTCCTCTATCCCATTCTCGGATACATCGGCATCAGACTCCGGTTTCTTCTTGCTCTTTTTCTTGGTAGGTTGTTCCTCCTGAGTGGGGGAATTTATAACATTAGAGAAAGTGATGCATAGGCAAGTAAAACAGCCCCAAAATACCAAGCAATTCTACCCTGACCAGGAACCAGATGTAAGTGCCACCCTGTGTTTGACCTAGTCAGCCAGGTGTATCTGGAGTCCCCTCAGGAAGACTACTGGTGTCCCATAGACATGTGCTAGTCTATCCAGTTATTATACGACCTATTAAAACAGATTTAATATATCCTCAGCCTAAAGTGGTGCTCAACTAGGACATTCCCAAAATGTGACTACAGTCCAACCAATATCTTCTGGGCACCTTCAGACATGTGGATCAGCCTCGTTCATCCACAAATGAGTCAGGCGAGATGTGATCTTATCCCCACAATCACTGCCCCCCCCCCCCCCCCCAGTGTGTGGACGCGCAGCGCACAACCCCCCCACTCACCTCTGGATGTTTGGCCTTTTTGGGCGTGGGCTCCTCTGCCTCTTCCTCCTCTGCAGCAGCTTCCAGAGCCTCCAGCCTCCTCTTCTCTCGCTTCTTTTTCTTCTTTTCTCTCTTCTCCTGTTTCCTCTTTATTTCTGACACAACCTCTGTGGCCTAGAAGAGTTACCAATGTTTTGGGTCAGACTCACTGAACAGCAAGGGTTAACAAGACCAGACATTTAATGCACTCCACATAGTGTCCCGTTAATTGAATGGGACATGTGTCTAGAGCAGCTGCAGAAGCTTGTTGGATCAGCCTCATTAAATCAGTTTTTGCCTCCACCAGTTTGTCAGGGGTTAAGTTGACATCACTTCCAACAGATCTGGCTGGTACAGGAGCCAGTACCAGGTGTAAGACCCAACATCGATAGGCACATCACATGGACTCACCTCCACCAGAGCTTCCTTCATCACATCCAGGTTCTTGCGAGGAGCTTCTCCAGTTTCATAGAAAGTCAGACGCTCCTCAACCTGCTCCCTCAGCTTGTCCCCAAACACACTAGTGGGCACCTCTGGAACAGACAAGGAGGGTCGGTGTCATTCAAATGGACTAGATTACAGTCATAATCAAAACCTAGCCTCAAATACCCCCCCCACCTTATGGAAGATCCTACAGCCATGAACTTAAGTCTTTCCATAAACCTATTACCCCACATTAATTTGTCCCCATATTCAGGTCGTCTCCCACCAGCTTCGTTCAGACAAAATATATCAACATACACTGCGGGTGAATATACTGTTGACGAAAAATTAGTCATCATTGCAGAAGCTGGCAGGGAGGAGTATAACCAAGCGCCAACGTATCCACCCTCTACTCACCCGAGAAGCAGTCTATGCGAGACGCAATGGTGCACTTGTTGGCCAGATAGCGGGAGATCCTGCCCTTGTTCTTCGCAGCCGCCCGACCAATGAAAGTGGAGTGGAAGATAAGGCCATATTTGGGAGTGTTACCCCGGGTCTTTAATGCTCTGGAAGAAGTTGTTTTACACACTGAGTATAAAGTAATGACATACAGGAAAGGGACCCCTAGCCTGAAGAACTTGCATTCTAATAACTAGATCACCTCTGGTCTTGAAGAACCTTGAAAATGCTACATTATGCTCGTTTTAATAGGTTTAATGATTTTTAAACCATAAATAAAAAAAGTGTGTATAGGGAGTTGAACCAAAGACCTTCACCACAGAAAACAACCTTAATACCATTGTATATGATTGCCATCTGGTGCTACCCCGGCTGCTATAGTAGTTACATATCACTTAGTCACTGCCGGATTCAAAGCTTCTAATCATTGTGTGGTACAGAGCTCAGAGGCAACAATGAAGTTTCCTTTTTTGAATTTATGCTCAATTCATGGAGTCAGTCAGGCTAACACTTTTTCCACCATAGTGCAGCGCACCTACGGGGCCTGGCAGCGCACCTACGGGGCCTGGCAGCGCAGTTTACACAAATCATCTTGTGGATCAACTGAATGGAGTTCTGACCAGTTTAAGAAGCTCTACTCTAGAAGCTATAGGACCAAGTTCACTCGCACCTCACTCATATCGGACCTCTTGTGCTGCTCAGGACAACGCTCAGGCACTCAGCCGCTAACCATAGAAGGGTGGTTGTTCAGACTCTGGGGCCAGTTATCACTCACATGGTCACCACGACCAGCACCAATGTGTCAAACCTGGGCACCCAGTGACCTGCCATCACCACAACCACCTGGCAGTAGTACCTGAAGAGAGCCTTCTCTGCTCCCAGGATCTGCACCGTGGAGGCTGGGTACTTGGCCAGATTCGTCAGACTGCCGGCGTGGGAGATAAGACGGGCGCCCACCTAGGAAGAGAGTATTAGGTTAGACCGTGCACGGCAGATTACGGGCTATATGTGACTGATGGAGGACACAGATCAGCAGTGGAGGGTATCAGCACGAAGGGTCAGGGGATTGACAGATTTCACTGGTACATCATTTCTGTGTACTAAACGAATACCAGGCTGCCATGCTGGCACAGATGTTATACGCGCGGGTGTGTTGGATAGATCAGTCAGGATCAGTACATTGACCATAACCTAATGCGGCCAGTATATTTCCCAGCACTCACCACTTCTCCGATGAGAGCAGACAGACTGGGGGCCACTTGGGTCATCTTGGAGCGCAGATATTCCTGCAGAGTCTTCCTGTATTCTGACAGCGAGATGACACGGCTGGAGAAGCTCTCGATATTAATGAGATCGATGGGAGAGATGTCCATCCCTGGAGACAAGATACCAGAAGGAACGAGGTTAAGGGGGGGGCAGATACAAGGGGTTGTATAGGGAGTTTTATAAAGACGCCAAGGTCATTATTTAGTATGCATTGCAGCCATGATGACTGGGAAGTAGACAATACCGTGACACATGGATAGGGCAAACCATAACTTACCCATTGATGACCGGGACGCGTCCAGGACCGCCTGTGCCTTGGCACTATCCATAACGATCTCCTCCATTTCCTCCAGCTTCTCCTCGCTCAGCTCCTTGCGGTTGCCTATGTACTTGGCCATGCGGCAGTAAGTGTAGTTATCAGCCACAATCTTTATCAGCTCTGGGAAGTGATACCCATACCACTCTCTGAAGGGGAGAGGAGAGCGGTGTCAGTACTGCTACCAATTCTAACTGATCAAATCCTCATACAGCCTTATTTACAGGGCATGTTAAGGATCCTTACTATAGAGGCCTGAATAAGATGTGTCTCCCCGATAACAAGACAGTCAGGGCCCCAAGAGCCCGTCTGTGGTGTACACAGAGATGTTTATTTTCCTCCTCTTCCTGTACAGTCAGTGGAAAGGACAAGCACTGACTGTGGTAAGCATTGGGAGGGTAACAGGAGCCATAGGTCCCTGCTAGTACAAGTACTCACAGTACATCATTACTGACCTGACCCTCATGGAGAACGTGTTGATGTCTTTGTCCAGCTGATCCAACAGACTGATTGACTGGATGATCATATTGTCCACCCTGTTGACATTGAACTTGACCTTGGCTCGGGAGTAACTGTGTCCCAGACCCAGCTGGGCTTTGGAAGCGGACTGCGCGGTGAGACCCTTTACCAAGCAGTGGAAGTGCAGCCGGATCCCTGCACAAGTAGATGAAAAGGTCAAGGACACGGTATAAGATGCAACGTCACAATTCAGCTTCACACAGCTACTTTACAAAAAAATGTGATTCTGGGGTGAACACCAAAGGGCTGGAGAACATCCCATAGTCATCACACCCCAAATACATGCTAAAGACCACTCCTGAAGATATGCCCAAGGAGACCAGAGCTGCGCCCAGGGCAATGAGGAGGCAGACTGCACTCAGCTCTGATATGTAACATCACAGGGGTCAGTGGATTGACAGATAATGAGGACATCACGGTGCAGCCCCTCGACCCCGGGAGCAGCATTCCGATCTCCTCTTCAGTATCTCCAGCTGGAGGAGAGTGTGACTTACACCAACATGTGTACACTAAATAACTAGATCATACAATCTATATACACAGCTTTCTAAGCCTATAAGACATTAGATTTTTTTAAGCCCTAAAAAAAAAAAAAAAAGTGTCTTTGAGACTGTTGAACCTAGGACCTTCTTAGCTACTATCCCATCTGTTCTGTTGCTTCTGAAGTGGTTACTAAGCTACAATAATTACACAATAAGCGTACAATCTGTCCCCCCCCCCCCCCACACACTCACCTCTGATGATCTCACCGACCACACCCCCGGCCTGACACGTGATCTTCAGCTCCTCCTGGACGGCAGCACCGATCTTAGGGTCTCCCACCCCCAGCAGCGCTTTCTTTTTCTTGGCCGGCATGTTTGTCTCCAGCAGCAGCTTGAGGTCCTCATGCAGGACACCTAGGGAGGGGTTAGAAGTTATACCATCTGATTGAGCTGGGGACGGTATAGAAGTCGCCAAATAGGTCCTTCCCCCACTTGCCACAACCACGTGCTCAGTAAATTAAGGTGACATCACTGGTGTCAGTGGATTGACAGATTAGTTACACATCATTGCACGTCAGGATGCAGACATGGAGATCCTCACCTTCAGAGATGGCGTTCACATTCTCCAGGGCGCTCTGGGCGGACTTAAAAGGAGAGAATGCGGCCAACTTCACCAGGCTGCTAAACTTCCCAACGTTCAGGAGACTCTCCTCCACCTGCAGGAGAGAAATGGAGATGAGACCCAGCCAGGAGACTACCCAGGCAACTGAGACCCAGCCAGGAGACTACCCAGGCAACTGAGACCCAGCCAGGAGACTACCCAGGCAACTGAGACCCAGCCAGGAGACTACCCAGGCAACTGAGACCCAGCCAGGAGACTACCCAGGCAACTGAGACCCAGCCAGGAGACTACCCAGGCAACTGAGACCCAGCCAGGAGACTACCCAGGCAACTGAGACCCAGCCAGGAGACTACCCAGGCAACTGAGACCCAGCCAGGAGACTACCCAGGCAACTGAGACCCAGCCAGGAGACTACCCAGGCAACTGAGACCCAGCCAGGAGACTACCCAGGCAACTGAGACCCAGCCAGGAGACTACCCAGGCAACTGAGACCCAGCCAGGAGACTACCCAGGCAACTGAGACCCAGCCAGGAGACTACCCAGGCAACTGAGACCCAGCCAGGAGACTACCCAGGCAACTGAGACCCAGCCAGGAGACTACCCAGGCAACTGAGACCCAGCCAGGAGACTACCCAGGCAACTGAGACCCAGCCAGGAGACTACCCAGGCAACTGAGACCCAGCCAGGAGACTACCCAGGCAACTGAGACCCAGCCAGGAGACTACCCAGGCAACTGAGACCCAGCCAGGAGACTACCCAGGCAACTGAGACCCAGCCAGGAGACTACCCAGGCAACTGAGACCCAGCCAGGAGACTACCCACCAATCAGGGGACCACCCAGGGAAGTGAGACCCAGCCAGGAGACTACCCACCAATCAGGGAACCACCCAGGGAACTGAGACCCAGCCAGGAGACTACCCACCAATCAGGGGACTACCCAGGGAACTGAGACCCAGCCAGGAGACTACCCACCAATCAGGGGACCACCCAGGGAAGTGAGACCCAGCCAGGAGACTACCCACCAATCAGGGGACCACCCAGGGAAGTGAGACCCGGCCAGGAGAAGCCCCCAGGAGAGAAACCCAGCCAAGAGACTACCCACCAATCAGGGGACCACCCAGGCAACTGAAACCCAGTCAGGAGACTACCCACCAATCAGGGGACCACCCAGGGAAGTGAGAGACCTGGCAAGGAGGCACCCCCCCCCCATACCTCTGTTACTAGGTATATAATATCCCCGGGCATCGATTTACCGACACTTACTTTAATGGGAGGTTATAAGCTTGGTTTTTAGCACCTAAAGCCAAAGTCTCTGCACAGTACTGTACTTGTGTTTTGTCTGTACTTGTGTTTTGTCCCAACCAGTGACCATAACAGCTACATGCCACTGATAGGCTAGAACACTGCATTGACCAGATCCATCCTGGGCCACACTCAGCTCTGATATCTGACATCACAGGGGTCAGTGGATTGACAGATTATGATGACATCACAGTGCGGCCCCTCGCCCACCCACGTTGTCCTTACCTGGGGGAGCAGCATCCCGATCTCCTCTACCTCCTGGACAGCAAACAGAGCGTAGCCAGCAGCATGTTCAAACAGGACGTGAAGCAGCACCTGGGGGGGCAGGAAGGGGGTTACACATGTGTGAGAGACAGAGAGAGGGGGCAAGCCGGGGGGATACACGTGTGAGAGAGAGAGCGAGAGGGTCAAGCCGGGGGGATACACGTGTGAGAGAGAGAGCGAGAGGGTCAAGCCGGGGGGATACACGTGTGAGAGAGAGAGAGAGCGAGAGGGTCAAGCCGGGGGGATACACGTGTGAGAGAGAGCGAGAGGGGCAAGCCGGGGGGATACACGTGTGAGAGAGAGAGAGAGGGTCAAGCCGGGGGGATACACGTGTGAGAGAGAGCGAGAGGGTCAAGCCGGGGGGATACACGTGTGAGAGAGAGCGAGAGGGTCAAGCCGGGGGGATACACGTGTGAGAGAGAGTGACAGGGGCAAGCCGGGGGATACACGTGTGAGAGAGAGTGACAGGGGCAAGCCGGGGGATACACGTGTGAGAGAGAGAGCGAGAGGGTCAAGCCGGAGGGATACACGTGTGAGAGAGAGAGCGAGAGGGTCAAGCCGGGGGGATACACGTGTGAGAGAGAGAGCGAGAGGGTCAAGCCGGGGGGATACACGTGTGAGAGAGAGCGAGAGGGGCAAGCCGGGGGATACACGTGTGAGAGAGAGAGAGAGGGGCAAGCCGGGGGGATACACGTGTGAGAGAGAGAGAGAGGGGCAAGCCGGGGGGACACACGTGTGAGAGAGAGTGAGGGGGCAAGCTGGGGGGATACACGTGTGAGAGAGCGAGAGGGGCAAGCCGGGGGATACACGTGTGTGAGAGAGAGAGAGAGCAGCAGCCGGGAGGGGGACACGAGTAGGCCCCAGCCCGGGACATAAGCTGCCGGACACGAGTAGGCCCCAGCCCGGGACATAAGCTGCCGGACACGAGTAGGCCCCAGCCCGGGACATAAGCTGCCGGACACGAGTAGGCCCCAGCCCGGGACATAAGCTGCCGGACACGAGTAGGCCCCAGCCCGGGACATAAGCTGCCGGACACGAGTAGGCCTCAATGCTCACTCACTACAAACCAGCACTCACCATGGCTGCAGATCCTCCTCACACTGGGATCACGAACAGACTGAACGAAACGCGCCAGCCTCACGGATCCAGACCTGAGAGATAAGCCCCGCCCACCGTTGTAGCCAATCATAGCGCGAGCACCGAAAGACCGCCTATGCATACAGCCAATCACAGTGCGAGCATAGAGAGCGAAAAAGAGCAGCTTCCGGTCGGCTAAGCACTGTTGTGAGTCTATGGCAGATGGGAGGACTGAGGATGACACACGTGGTCAGGACCATGTGGGAGAGATCACATATAGACATACATACATATGTGTGTGACTAACACACACAGGACTATCACTGACGTAACATACAATACTATATTGGCTCTTATCTGTATTCAAGGTCCCTAAGCACATATAAATCCTCTGTGGTCTGAGCATGCCCAGTCTACTGGCAATAATCTCCCATTAGCAAGAGATATCAGTCTGTCCTTAATGTAATGAGGTTATAATATACTAGCGAATTGCCCGTCAAAAAATGACGGCAATGAAATTGTAAGGTAACTAATGCTGTTTGGTGTATAATAATGACATATATAATACATTAATAAATGAATATACTGTACCTATTTTGAAGCATTGTGATGAAGAGCTGGCAATCTGTGTTGATGTTGCTGCAGCATTAGTGGTGTGGAGCTGCTGTGTAAGCGTGCTGAATGTGTGCAGTGTAATAGTGTGCGTGCGCTGAGACCAAACAGTTAGCGTACCTGTGTACTTCCGCATTGTTCTAAAATGGCGGCTAATGTGTGGTATGCGTCTGTAGCGGAATGTCCGTAGATGTTTTGTGGTGTTTTGCGAGTTTCTTGTGGTGTTTGGCGAGTTTCTTGTGGTGTTTGGCGAGTTTCTTGTGGTGTTTGGCGAGTTTCTTGTGGTGTTTGGCGAGTTTCTTGTGGTGTTTGGCGAGTTTCTTGTGGTATTTTGCGAGTTTCTTGTGGTATTTTGCGAGTTTCTTGTGGTGTTTTGCGAGTTTCTTGTGGTTTTTGGCGAGTTTCTTGTGGTGTTTGGCGAGTTTCTTGTGGTGTTTGGCGAGTTTCTTGTGGTGTTTGGCGAGTTTCTTGTGGTGTTTTGCGAGTTTCTTGTGGTATTTTGCGAGTTTCTTGTGGTGTTTTGCGAGTTTCTTGTGGTGTTTTGCGAGTTTCTTGTGGTGTTTGGCGAGTTTTCTTGTGGTGTTTTGGCGAGTTTCTTGTGGTGTTTGGCGAGTTTCTTGTGGTGTTTTGCGAGTTTCATGTGGTGTTTTGCGAGTTTCTTGTGGTGTTTTGCGAGTTTCTTGTGGTGTTTGGCGAGTTTCTTGTGGTATTTTGCGAGTTTCTTGTGGTGTTTTGCGAGTTTCTTGTGGTATTTTGCGAGTTTCTTGTGGTGTTTTGCGAGTTTCTTGTGGTGTTTTGCGAGTTTCTTGTGGTGTTTGGCGAGTTTCTTGTGGTGTTTGGCGAGTTTCTTGTGGTGTTTTGCGAGTTTCTTGTGGTGTTTTGGCGAGTTTCTTGTGGTGTTTTGGCGAGTTTCATGTGGTGTTTTGCGAGTTTCTTGTGGTGTTTTGCGAGTTTCTTGTGGTGTTTGGCGAGTTTCTTGTGGTGTTTTGCGAGTTTCTTGTGGTGTTTTGCGAGTTTCTTGTGGTGTTTTGCGAGTTTCTTGTGGTGTTTTGCGAGTTTCTTGTGGTGTTTGGCGAGTTTCTTGTGGTGTTTGGCGAGTTTCTTGTGGTGTTTGGCGAGTTTCTTGTGGTGTTTTGCGAGTTTCATGTGGTGTTTTGCGAGTTTCTTGTGGTATTTTGCGAGTTTCTTGTGGTGTTTTGGCGAGTTTCTTGTGGTGTTTGGCGAGTTTCTTGTGGTGTTTTGCGAGTTTCATGTGGTGTTTTGCGAGTTTCTTGTGGTTTTTGCGAGTTTCTTGTGGTGTTTTTGCGAGTTTCTTGTGGTGTTTTGCGAGTTTCTTGTGGTGTTTTGCGAGTTTCTTGTGGTGTTTTGGCGAGTTTCTTGTGGTGTTTTGCGAGTTTCTTGTGGTGTTTGGCGAGTTTCTTGTGGTGTTTTGCGAGTTTCTTGTGGTGTTTTGCGAGTTTCTTGTGGTGTTTTGCGAGTTTCTTGTGGTATTTGCGAGTTTCTTGTGGTGTTTTGCGAGTTTCTTGTGGTGTTTTGCGAGTTTCTTGTGGTGTTTGGCGAGTTTCTTGTGGTGTTTTGCGAGTTTCTTGTGGTGTTTGGCGAGTTTCTTGTGGTGTTTGGCGAGTTTCTTGTGGTATTTTGCGAGTTTCTTGTGGTGTTTTGCGAGTTTCTTGTGGTATTTTGCTAGTTTCTTGTGGTGTTTTGCGAGTTTCTTGTGGTGTTTTGCGAGTTTCTTGTGGTGTTTTGGCGAGTTTCTTGTGGTGTTTTGGCGAGTTTCTTGTGGTGTTTTGGCGAGGTTTCTTGTGGTGTTTTTGCGAGGTTTCATGTGGTGTTTTGCGAGTTTCTTGTGGTGTTTTTGCGAGTTTCTTGTGGTGTTTGGCGAGTTTCTTTGTGGTGTTTTGCGAGTTTCTTGTGGTGTTTGGCGAGTTTCTTGTGGTGTTTTTGCGAGTTTCATGTGGTGTTTTGCGAGTTTCTTGTGGTGTTTTGGCGAGTTTCTTGTGGTGTTTGGCGAGTTTCTTGTGGTGGTTTGCGAGTTTCTTGTGGTGTTTTGCGAGTTTCTTGTGGTATTTTGCGAGTTTCTTGTGGTGTTTTGCGAGTTTCTTGTGGTGTTTTGCGAGTTTCTTGTGGTGTTTGGCGAGTTTCTTGTGGTGTTTGGCGAGTTTCTTGTGGTGTTTGGCGAGTTTCTTGTGGTATTTTGCGAGTTTCTTGTGGTGTTTTGCGAGTTTCTATGTGGTGTTTTTGCGAGTTTCTTGTGGTGTTTTGGCGAGTTTCTTGTGGTGTTTTGCGAGTTTCATGTGGTGTTTGGCGAGTTTCTTGTGGTGTTTTGCGAGTTTCTTGTGGTATTTTGCGAGTTTCTTGTGGTGTTTTGCGAGTTTCTTGTGGTGTTTTGCGAGTTTCTTGTGGTGTTTTGCGAGTTTCTTGTGGTGTTTTGCGAGTTTCTTGTGGTGTTTTGCGTGTTTAGAGCGCTGTAGCCTC
This sequence comes from Discoglossus pictus, assembly GCA_027410445.1. Classification (NCBI taxonomy): domain Eukaryota; kingdom Metazoa; phylum Chordata; class Amphibia; order Anura; family Alytidae; genus Discoglossus; species Discoglossus pictus. The sequence goes on from CM050163.1 coordinate 3,380,132, forward strand.
TTTTTCGTTTTGTTCGGCGGCCATTTTTTCTCTCGCTTGGAGATTTTTTTAATATCTAAACTCTTTTATTTTGAGTTAAATGAAGGTGTAAGTTGTTTTCGAGGTCCTGGGCGCCCCTCTTGCTGCAGGTAATCTTTTTATGTCTGTGCTGTGTGTATTTATTGTGTTTTTCATGTCCGCGGGTTGCGGACGATTTTTGCGAGTCCGTAATGTGTCGTAACGTGTCTCGTATGTTGTTTGCGTTGCGACGTAAAGTTTGCGAGGGTCACAGTTGATACACACACAATATACACACACACATTATATACACACATTATATATACACACATACACACACATACACACACATATACACACATTATATATACACACATACACACACATATACACACATTATATATACACACACACATTATATACACACATTATATACACACATTATATATACACACACACATTATATACACACACATTATATATACACACACACACACACACAATACACACACACATTATATATACACACACACAATATACACACACATTATATACACACATTATATATACACACACACATTATATACACACACATTATATATACACACATTATATACACACACATTATATATACACACATACAGTATACACACACATTATATATACACACATACACACATTATATATACACACATTATATATACACACACACACACAATACACACACACATTATATATACACACATACAGTATACACACACATTATATACACACACAATACACACACACATTATATATACACACATTATATATACACACACACATTATATATACACACATTATATACACACACATTATATATACACACACACACATTATATATACACACATTATATACACACACACATTATATACACACACATTATATATACACACATTATATACACACACATTATATATACACACATACACACAATACACACACACATTATATATACACACACACATTATATATACACACATTATATACACACACATTATATATACACACACACAATACACACACATTATATATACACACACATATACACACACACAATATACACACACACATATACACACACATTATATATACACACATACACACACATTATATATACACACATTATATATACACACACACAATACACACACACACATTATATATACACACATACACACACATATACACACACATACACACACACACACAATATACACACATTATATACACACACATTATATATACACACATACACACACATATACACACACACAATATACACACACAATATACACACACATTATATACACACACATTATATATACACACACACACACAATACACACACACATTATATATACACACATACAGTATACACACACATTATATATACACACACACAATACACACACACATTATATACACACACATTATATATACACACATTATATACACACACATTATATATACACACACATTATATATACACACATACACACAATACACACACACATTATATATACACACACACATTATATATACACACATTATATATACACACACACAATACACACACACATTATATACACACACATTATATATACACACATTGTATACACACACATTATATATACACACATACACACAATACACACACACATTATATATACACACACACAATATATATACAAACATTATATACACACACATTATATATACACACACACAATACACACACACATTATATATACACACATACACACACATATACACACACACAATATACACACACAATATACACACACATTATATATACACACATACACACACACATTATATATACACACATACACACACATATATAAATACACACATACACACACACAATATACACACACACAATATACACACACATATACACACACACAATATACACACACATTATATATACACACATTATATACACACACATTATATATACACACATTATATATACACACACACACAATACACACACACATTATATATACACACATACAGTATACACACACATTATATATACACACACATTATATATACACACACACATTATATACACACACATTATATATACACACACACAATACACACACACATTATATATACACACATACACACACATATACACACACACATTATATATACACACATACACACACATATACACACACACAATATACACACACATTATATACACACACATTATATATACACACACACAATACACACACACATTATATACACACACATTATATATACACACATATACACACACACAATACACACACACAATATACACACACAATATACACACACATTATATACACACACATTATATATACACACACACAATACACACACACATTATATATACACACATACACACACATATACACACACACACATTATATATACACACATTATATATACACACATTATATATACACACACACATTATATATACACACACACATATACACACACACAATATACACACACATTATATATACACACATACAGTATACACACACAATATATACACACATTATATACACACACATTATATATACACACACACAATACACATATACACACACACATATACACACACACAATATACACACACAATATATACACACATTATATATACACACATACAGTATACACACACAATATACACACACAATATATACACACATTATATATACACACATTATATACACACACATTATATATACACACACACACACACACATTATATATACACACATTATATACACACACATTATATATACACACACACAATACACACATTATATATACACACATACACACACATTATATATACACACATACACACACACATACACACACACACAATATACACACACAATATACACACACAATATACACACACATTATATATACACACATACACACACATATACACACACACATTATATATACACACATACACACACATACACACACACACACAATATACACACACAATATATACACACATTATATACACACACATTATATATACACACACACAATACACACACACATTATATACACACACATTATATATACACACACACAATACACACACACATTATATATACACACATACACACACATATACACACACACACATTATATATACACACATTATATATACACACATTATATATACACACACACATTATATATACACACACACATATACACACACACAATATACACACACATTATATATACACACATACAGTATACACACACAATATATACACACATTATATACACACACATTATATATACACACACACAATACACATATACACACACACATATACACACACACAATATACACACACAATATATACACACATTATATATACACACATACAGTATACACACACAATATACACACACAATATATACACACATTATATATACACACATTATATACACACACATTATATATACACACACACACACACACATTATATATACACACATTATATACACACACATTATATATACACACACACAATACACACATTATATATACACACATACACACACATTATATATACACACATACACACACACATACACACACACACAATATACACACACAATATACACACACAATATACACACACATTATATATACACACATACACACACATATACACACACACATTATATATACACACATACACACACATACACAATATACACACACACAATATATACACACATTATATACACACACATTATATATACACACACACAATACACACACACATTATATATACACACATACACACACATATACACACACACATTATATATACACACATACACACACATATACACACACACAATATACACACACATTATATATACACACATACAGTATACACACACAATATATACACACATTATATACACACACATTATATACACACACACACAATACACACACACATTATATATACACACATACACACACATATACACACACACAATATACACACACATTATATATACACACATACAGTATACACACACAATATATACACACATTATATACACACACATTATATACACACACACACAATACACACACACATTATATATACACACATACACACACATATACACACACACAATATACACACACATTATATATACACACATACAGTATACACACACAATATATACACACATTATATACACACACATTATATATACACACACACAATACACATATACACACACACACAATATACACACACAATATATACACACATTATATATACACACATTATATACACACACATTATATACACACACATTATATACACACACACACAATACACACACACATTATATATACACACATACACACACATATACACACACACAATATACACACACATTATATATACACACATACAGTATACACACACAATATATACACACATTATATACACACACATTATATATACACACACACAATACACATATACACACACACATATACACACACACAATATACACACACAATATATACACACATTATATATACACACATACAGTATACACACACAATATACACACACAATATATACACACATTATATACACACACATTATATACACACACATTATATACACACACACACATTATATATACACACATTATATATACACACACACATTATATATACACACATTATATATACACACATACAGTATACACACACATTATATATACACACACACATTATACACACACATTATATATATACACACACATTATATACACACACATTATATACACACACATTATATATACACACATTATATATACACACACACACATTATATACACACACACACACATTATATACACACACATTATATACACACACATTATATATACACACATTATATATACACACACACACATTATATACACACACATTATATATACACACACACACACACACATTATATATACACACATTATATACACACACATTATATATACACACATTATATACACACACATTATATATACACACACACATACACACACACATTATATATATACACACACATTATATACACACACAGTATATATACACACATTATATACACACACATTATATATACACACATACAGTATACACACACAATATATATACACACACAAACACATTATATATACACACATTATATACACACACATTATATATACACACATACAGTATACACACACAATATATATACACACACACACATTATATATACACACATTATATACACACACATTATATATACACACACATTATATATATACA
>CM050163.1:3390590-3467952 GCA_027410445.1 Discoglossus pictus
CACACCCTCTTATAACTGGGGATGTAGCTGTGTTCAGAATTAAGCAATCACATTCCAAATCGTGTTAAATAGGAGTCAGTATACACCTGCCATCATTTAAAGTGCCTCTGATTAACCCCAAATAAAGTTCAGCTGCTCTAGTTGGTCTTTCCTGAAATTTTCTTAGTCGCATCCCACAGCAAAAGCCATGGTCCACAGAGAGCTCCCAAAGCATCAGAGGGATCTCATTGTTAAAAGGTATCAGTCAGGAGAAGGGTACAAAAGAATTTCCAAGGCATTAGATATACCATGGAACACAGTGAAGACAGTCATCATCAAGTGGAGAAAATATGGTACAGTGACATTACCAAGAACTGGAGCTCCCTCCAAAATTGATGAAAAGATGAGAAGAAAACTGGTCTGGGAGGCGACCAAGAGGCCTACAGCAACATTAAAGGAGCTGCAGGAATATCTGGCAAGTACTGGCTGTGTGGTACATGTGACAACAATGTCCTGTATTCTTCATATGTCTGGGCTATGGGGTAGAGTGGCAAGACGAAAGCCTTTTCTTACGAAGAAAAACATCCAAGCTAGGCTACATTTTGCAAAAACACATCTGAAGTCTCCCAAAAGCATGTGGGAAAAGGTGTTATGGTCTGATGAAACCAAGGTTGAACTTTTTGGCCATAATTCCAAACGATATGTTTGGCGCAAAAACAACACTGCACATCACCAAAAGAACACCATACCCACAGTGACGCGTGGTGGTGGCAGAATCATGCTTTGGGGCTGGAACTGGGGCCTTGGTTAAGATAGAGGGAATTATGACCAGTTCCAAATACCAGTCAATATTGGCACAAAACCTTCAGGCTTCTGCTAGAAAGCTGAACATGAAGAGGAACTTCATCTTTCAGCATGACAACGACCCAAAGCATACATCCAAATCACCAAAGGAATGGCTTCACCAGAAGAAGATTACAGTTTGGGAATGGCCCAACCAGAGCCCAGGCCTGAATTTGCCCAGGAGATGCCCTCGCAATCTGACAGAGCAAAGAAGAGTGGGCAAATCTTGCCAACTCAAAATGTGCCATGCTGATAGACTCATACCCAAAAAGACTGATCACAAGGGGCTTCAACAAAGTATTAGTTTAAGGGTGTGCAGACTTATGCAACCATATTGTTTTATTTTTATATTTTTTCTTCCCTCTACCTAAAAGATTTCAGTTTGTTTTTCAATTGAGTTGTACAGTTTATAGGTCACATTAAAGGTGGAAAAAGTTCTGAAATGATTTATCTTTCTTTCATTTCTTAACAGCACAGAAACCTGGCATTTTAACAGGGGTGTGTAGACTTTTTATATCCACTGTATTCTTGACTGTATGGGTTGTTGGCCATAATTGTATCCAGCTGTTCAAAGACTATGCGCAAAAACTGTTTATTTTCTGGAAGCGTCATTCAATGTTCTACAGCTTCCATTGTATCCAAGACGTATAACCGTGCAAATTTCCTTTCCTCTCCTTCTTGTGGGTGTAAATGTGAAGTGCGGTGGTAAATTTTTCCTTGAACTCTATAACAATATGGACCATGTCCTGGGAAATTCTCTGCTAATGTAGCACCCGTAGAAGCAAATTAAATTCCACTGTTATAAGACCTGATGTCTTTTTTTAAATTGGTATAATTTGGAAATGTTGGATCACTCAGGATACTTTGTAAGTAATCTGGAAATGTGTGTATTTGTGGAAGTCTAACCTTTCCTAACTTACAGGAACTAATGAAGTCTCAGTCAGTTGGTTACTAAATGAATATACGTTCGTGAATGAATCCAAAAATTAGATCACTGTTAAACATAAACCGCTATTATCAAAGTATAGATGTGTTCTAAGAGAATGTTGAATTTTCTTAAAGATGCAATGAATGTAGATATGATGTCTGAGGTTCTTTAAAACGTAATTACTTAAGCATATATATATATATATATATATATATATATATATATATATATATATTTTTTTTTTTTTTTTGCAAAATGACATCCTAAAAACCTCATTAATTTGCAAGTTGTTCCAAGCAATCTGGCACTATATAAGCAGCTTTTTTTTTATTTGTTATTAAAACTTTATTTCTGGATAGATGTTCATTCCCTAAAATGTTCGTTTTAAATAATATGCTATGTGGTTTTATCGCTCCCTATGAATCCCTAAATCAATATATTATATATATATATACTTTCCTGAATTAATCATTAAGTGTCATCAATCCCAAACCATAAGGGCATGCTAAAATCATATACCTGTGAACTTGCTGTTCTTTGTGTCCACTGTCTTCAGTCATGTGCAGAGATGAGTAATCTGTGAAATAACATGAAAATAAGTTTTAATCATTGAATTCCATTCCTTCTTGATTGAATGAAAAACATTTTCTAAAGTCTTTTAACCTCATCTTGTTTTTTATCTTATTATTAATTAATATTTCCAAAAATAATGAACATAAATGAGCTGTAATATATAAGTGCATGTTAAAAATTGTTCTTACTTTTATTGCATTCTCACTTATTTTTTTTAAAATGATGACTAATTATTAATATATAATTATATTATTATACGTTAATTAATCAATAACTGTTATCCATTTTAGCAACATTTAATGTAGCCTTTTTTGTTCCCTAACTCGATAATTAAATTATATACCTGTCCACGTGATCTTTATGTTGTTCAAAGGCTGCAAGCGTCACTCTCTGGGTTCAGTCAGCTGCAGATCCGATGAAACTGTGAAATAAGATTGAAATCATTTGTAATATTTTGCTTCATCCCTATCAGGCAATCAGCAGCAACACATAACACATTGCTCTAAGAACATAATTTAATTACTGTATATACTCGAGTATAAGCCGGCCCGAGTATAAGCCGTGGCACCTTTTTTACCACAAATGTGTGCTGCCCCCTGTGTCCCTCTTGTGCCCTCTGTGTCCCCCTCTAGTGTGCCCTCTGTGCCCCTTTCTTGTGTCCCCCCTCTCTCTCCCCTGTGTCTCTTTCCCTCCCCCTCCCTTATCACCCTCCTCAACCCTCCTCTTCATCCTCAACCCCCCTCTTCATCCTCAACCCCCCTCCTCATCCTCAACCCCCCTTCTCATCCTCAACCCCCCTCCTCATCCTCAACCCCCCTCCTCACCCTCAACCCCCCTCCTCACCCTCAACCCCCCTCCTCATCCTCAACCCTCATCCTCAACCCCCCTCCTCATCCCCTCCTCATCCTCAACCCCCCTCCTCATCCTCAACCAACCTCCTCATCCTCAACCCCCCTCCTCATCCTCAATCCCCCTCCTCATCCTCAATCCCCCTCCTCATCCTCAATCCCCCTCCTCATCCTTAATCCCCCTCCTCATCCTCAACCCCCCTCCTCAACCCCCCTCCTCATCCTCAACCCCCCTCCTCATCCTCAACCCCCCTCCTCATCCTCAATCCCCCTCCTCATCCTCAATCCCCCTCCTCATCCTCTATCCCATCCTCAACCTCTCTCCTCATCCTCAACCTCTCTCCTCATCCTCAACCTCTCTCCTCATCCTCAACCGCTCTCCTCCTCCTCAACCCCCCTCCTCATCCCCTCCTCATCCTCAACCCCCCTCCTCATCCTCAACCCCCCTCCTCATCCTCAACCCCCCACCTCATCCTCAATCCCCCTCCTCATCCTCAATTCCCCTCCTCATCCTCAATCCCCCTCCTCATCCTCAATCCCCCTCCTCATCCTCAACCTCATCCTCAACTTCTCTCCTCATCTTCAACCGCTCTCCTCCTACTCAACCGCTCTCCTCCTCCTCAACCGCTCTCTTCATCCTCAACCTCTCCTCATCCTCAACCCCACTCCTCACTTTACCCCTCACTTACATTCCATCAGCAGCAGCTCCTCCGCACTCCTTCCAGCTGCATCGGGACCAGGCCAATGCTAATGAAGTGACGGTCATGTGACGTCACGTCATTTGCATACGCCGGGTCCCGACGCAGCTGGGGGGGGCGCAGAGGAGCAGCTGCTAATGGAAGGTAAGTGAGGGGGGAGGTAATTAGAGGGGTAAAGTGAGGAGGGGGTTTAGGATGAGGAGGATGATAAGGGAGGAGGAGGGAAAGAGCCACGGGGGTGGAGCGAGACACGGGTGTGGGGAAGAGAGACACAGGGGTGGAGAGACACGGTGGCGGGGAAAGAAAGACACACGTGTGACTCGAGTTTTAGCCGAGGGGCCCCTTTTCAGCCTTAAAAAAAGGGCTGAAAAACTCTGCTTATTCTCGAGTATATACAGTATATACTTGTCAAGATGATCCTTATACTGTTTAATGCCTGCAAACGTCACTTTCTGTTCAGTCAGCTGCAGGTACGCTGAAACTGTCAAATAAGATTAAAAAATGTGTAATATGTTGCTTCAGAGATAGTATAGGTATCTATGGGGGGGGGGGGGTGGCTGCTGAGAGGGACTGGCTACTATGTAGAGTTAGTGTATATATATATATATATATATATATATATATAGGATGGTTGCTGAGAGGCAATGGCTGCTATCCAGTGCTGTGGAGTCAGAGTCGGAGGAAATTTCGGGTACCTGGATCACAAAAAGTTATAATTAATGACTTCTCTACTGTAAGAATAAAGACTCATGCATGCAGTGCCTCACCCAACCGCTAAACAAACACTTTAAGTGACCGTGAAAAAGCTTCACTTTATGCTACGCAACGAACAATTCTAGGCACCAATACTTATACATTTTCTAAAGGAAAGCGACATCGCATAAGCGTTACAGAACCAATAAATGAAATTAAAAAATTCCAACAGGAGTTTTATGAAGCACTAAAAGAAGTTGAAAAGTATGATGGCTCCTCAAAACTTATTGAAGAAGTCATCCTTGTTTATCCAGAGAGAGTTTGTGATGTGGCCACAATAGTTACTGCAATGCCACGCACCCAAGTCAGTGTCGAAAGATTATTTAAAGTCTGACTTAAGAGGATCTGGCAGAGGCAATTCTCTTCCTTACAACTCTACATTGATTTGCTAAGTCTATAACTACATTTCATTTCAAGATTAATATAAACCATTTCTAGGTTTTACAGAGTTTGATTTTGGTTTCTATAGATAAGCTTTGTTTTTGTTCCCAAAACAACCAAATAGTGTGGTTTTTATCCTTGAAAAGGTAAAGTTCCTGTTCCTGCTGCTACTATCCAGCCATTTAATTAATTAATAAAAGAATTAATAAAACTTTGTTTTCATTGTTTTTGTCTTTTGCTTAAACTGTTCAATACAGTAGACTGTTAGCTTCCCAGCCAGTAGTGTCTGTGGTAATGACACGTATGTTGCCTTTCTTTCCTTCAAGAAATGTATAAAATACATTCGCATATTAATACAGAGGAGTCGGGGAGTAAGAAGTACCCAAAACTGAGGAGTCGGAACATTTATCTACTGCTATGTAGAGATATTATATGTATATATGGGGGGATGGCTGCTGAGAGGGACTGGCTGCTATGTAGAGATAGTATATGTATATATGTGGGGGTGGCTGCTGAGAGGGACTGGCTCCTATGTAGAGATATTATATGTATATACGGGGGGATGGCTGCTGAGAGGGACTGGCTGCTATGTAGAGATAGTATATGTATATATAGGGGATGGCTGCAGAGAGGGACTGGCTCCTATGTAGAGATAGTATATGTATATACGGGGGGATGGCTGCTGAGAGGGACTGGCTGCTATGTAGAGATAGTATATGTATATATGTGGGGGTGGCTGCTGAGAGGGACTGGCTCCTATGTAGAGATATTATATGTATATATGGGGGGATGACTGCAGAGAGGGACTGGCTCCTATGTAGAGATATTATATGTATATATGGGGGGATGACTGCAGAGAGGGACTGGCTGCTATGTAGAGATAGTATATGTATATACGGGGGGATGGCTGCTGAGAGGGATTGGCTGCTATGTAGAAATAGTATATGTATATATGGGGGGTGACTGCAGAGAGGGACTGACTGCTATGTAGAGATAGTATATGTATCTATGGGGGATGGCTGCTGAGAGGGACTGGCTCCTATGTAGAGATAGTATATGTATATATGGGGGGATGGCTGCTGAGAGGGACTGGCTGCTATGTAGAGATAGTATATGTATATATGGGGGGTGGCTGCTGAGAGGGACTAACTGCTATGTAGAGATAGTATATGTATATATGGGGATGGCTGCTGAGAGGGACTGGCTGCTATGTAGAGATAGTATATGTATATATGGGGGTGGCTGCAGAGAGGGACTGGCTCCTATGTAGAGATAGTATATGTATATATGGGGGGTGGCTGCTGAGAGGGACTGGCTGCTATGTAAAGATAGTAGTATATGTATATATGGGGGGATGGCTGCTGAGAGGGACTGGCTCCTATGTAGAGATATTATATGTATATATGGGGGTGGCTGCTGAGAGGGACTGGCTGCTATGTAGAGATAGTATATGTATATATGGGGGTGGCTGCTGAGAGGGACTGGCTGCTATGTAGAGATAGTATATGTATATATGTGGGGTGACTGCAGAGAGGGACTGGCTGCTATGTAGAGATAGTATATGTATCTATGGGGGATGGCTGCAGAGAGGGACTGGCTCCTATGTAGAGATAGTATATGTATATATGGGGGGATGGCTGCTGAGAGGGACTGGCTGCTATGTAGAGATAGTATATGTATATATGGGGGGTGGCTGCTGAGAGGGACTGGCTGCTATGTAAAGATAGTAGTATATGTATATATGGGGGTGGCTGCAGAGAGGGACTGGCTCCTATGTAGAGATAGTATATGTATATATGGGGGGTGGCTGCTGAGAGGGACTGGCTGCTATGTAAAGATAGTAGTATATGTATATATGGGGGGATGGCTGCTGAGAGGGACTGGCTCCTATGTAGAGATATTATATGTATATATGGGGGTGGCTGCTGAGAGGGACTGGCTGCTATGTAGAGATAGTATATGTATATATGGGGGTGGCTGCTGAGAGGGACTGGCTGCTATGTAGAGATAGTATATGTATCTATGGGGGATGGCTGCAGAGAGGGACTGGCTCCTATGTAGAGATAGTATATGTATATATGGGGGGATGGCTGCTGAGAGGGACTGGCTCCTATGTAGAGATAGTATATGTATATATGGGGGGATGGCTGCTGAGAGGGACTGGCTGATATGTAGAGATAGTATATGAATATATGGGGGTGGCTGCTGAGAGGGACTGGCTCCTATGTAGAGATAGTATATGTATATATGGGGGGTGACTGCAGAGAGGGACTGGCTCCTATGTAGAGATAGTATATGTATCTATGGGGGATGGCTGCAGAGAGGGACTGGCTGCTATGTAGAGATAGTATATGTATATATGGGGGGATGGCTGCTGAGAGGGACTGGCTGCTATGTAGAGATAGTATATGTATATATGGGGGTGGCTGCTGAGAGGGACTGGCTGCTATGTAGAGATAGTATATGTATATATGTGGGGTGACTGCAGAGAGGGACTGGCTGCTATGTAGAGATATTATATGTATATATGGGGGGTGGCTGCTGAGAGGGACTGGCTGCTATGTAGAGATAGTATATGAATATATGGGGGGATGGCTGCAGAGAGGGACTAACTGCTATGTAGAGATAGTATATGTATATATGGGGGGGTGGCTGCTGAGAGGGACTGGCTGCTATGTAGAGATAGTATATGTATATACGGGGGGATGGCTGCTGAGAGGGACTGGCTGCTATGTAGAGATAGTATATGTATATATGTGGGGTGACTGCAGAGAGGGACTGGCTCCTATGTAGAGATAGTATATGTATCTATGGGGGATGGCTGCTGAGAGGGACTGGCTGCTATGTAGAGATAGTATATGAATATATGGGGGTGGCTGCTGAGAGGGACTGGCTGCTATGTAGAGATAGTATATGTATTTATGGGGGATGGCTGCAGAGAGGGACTGGCTGCTATGTAGAGATAGTATATGTATATATGGGGGGTGGCTGCTGAGAGGGACTGGCTCCTATGTAGAGATATGTATATACATGGGGATGGCTGCAGAGAGGGACTGGCTGCTATGTAGAGATAGTAGTTTATGTATATACAGGGGGATGGCTGCAGAGAGGGACTGGCTGCTATGTAGAGATAGTATCTGTTAACATGGGGGTGGCTGCTGAGAGGGACTGGCTCCTATGTAGATATATTATATGTATATATGGGGGGGGGGGTGGCTGCAGAGAGGGACTGACTGCTATGTAGAGATAGTAGTATATGTATATATAGGGGGATGGCTGCTGAGAGGGACTGGCTGCTATGTAGACATAGTATATGTATATACGGGGGGATGACTGCAGAGAAGGACTGGCTGCTATGTAGAGATAGTATATGTATATATGGGGGTGGCTGCTGAGAGGGACTGACTGCTATGTAGATATAGTATATGAATATATGGGGGTGGCTGCTGGGAGGGATTGGCTCTTTTATGTAGAGATATTATATGTATATACGGGGGGATGGCTGCTGAGAGGGACTGGCTGCTATGTAGAGATAGTATATGTATATATGGGGGGTGGCTGCTGGGAGGGATTGGCTCTTTTATGTAGAGATATTATATGTATATATGGGGGGTGGCTGCTGGGAGGGATTGGCTGCTATGTAGAGATAGTATATGTATATACGGGGGGATGACTGCAGAGAAGGACTGACTGCTATGTAGATATAGTATATGTATATACGGGGGGATGGCTGCTGAGAGGGACTGGCTGCTATGTAGAGATAGTATATGAATATATGGGGGTGGCTGCTGAGAGGGACTGGCTCCTATGTAGAGATAGTATATGTATATATGGGGGGTGACTGCAGAGAGGGACTGGCTCCTATGTAGAGATAGTATATGTATCTATGGGGGATGGCTGCAGAGAGGGACTGGCTGCTATGTAGAGATAGTATATGTATATATGGGGGTGGCTGCAGAGAGGGACTGGCTCCTATGTAGAGATATTATATGTATATATGGGGAGTGGCTGCTGGGAGGGATTGGCTGCTATGTAGAGATAGTATATGTATATACGGGGGGATGGCTGCTGAGAGGGACTGGCTCCTATGTAGAGATATTATATGTATATACGGGGGGATGGCTGCTGAGAGGGACTGACTGCTATGTAGAGATAGTATATGTATATATAGGGGATGGCTGCAGAGAGGGACTGGCTCCTATGTAGAGATAGTATATGTATATACGGGGGTGGCTGCTGAGAGGGACTGGCTGCTATGTAGAGATAGTATATGTATATATGGGAGTGGCTGCTGGGAGGGATTGGCTGCTATGTAGAGATAGTATATGTATATACGGGGGGATGGCTGCTGAGAGGGACTGGCTCCTATGTAGAGATATTATATGTATATACGGGGGGATGGCTGCTGAGAGGGACTGGCTGCTATGTAGAGATAGTATATGTATATATAGGGGATGGCTGCAGAGAGGGACTGGCTCCTATGTAGAGATAGTATATGTATATATGGGGGGATGGCTGCTGAGAGGGACTGGCTGCTATGTAGAGATAGTATATGTATATATGTGGGGGTGGCTGCTGAGAGGGACTGGCTCCTATGTAGAGATATTATATGTATATATGGGGG
The DNA here is from genome assembly GCA_027410445.1 of Discoglossus pictus. NCBI lineage: Eukaryota > Metazoa > Chordata > Amphibia > Anura > Alytidae > Discoglossus > Discoglossus pictus. The sequence continues at coordinate 3,400,218 of CM050163.1, forward strand.
GATGACTGCAGAGAGGGACTGACTGCTATGTAGAGATAGTATATGTATATATAGGGGATGGCTGCAGAGAGGGACTGGCTCCTATGTAGAGATAGTATATGTATCTATGGGGGATGGCTGCAGAGAGGGACTGGCTCCTATGTAGAGATAGTATATGTATATATGGGGGGATGGCTGCTGAGAGGGACTGGCTGCTATGTAGAGATAGTATATGTATATATGGGGGGTGGCTGCTGAGAGGGACTAACTGCTATGTAGAGATAGTATATGTATATATGGGGATGGCTGCTGAGAGGGACTGGCTGCTATGTAGAGATAGTATATGTATATATGGGGGGTGGCTGCTGAGAGGGACTAACTGCTATGTAGAGATAGTATATGTATATATGGGGGTGGCTGCAGAGAGGGACTGGCTCCTATGTAGAGATAGTATATGTATATATGGGGGGTGGCTGCTGAGAGGGACTGGCTGCTATGTAAAGATAGTAGTATATGTATATATGGGGGGATGGCTGCTGAGAGGGACTGGCTCCTATGTAGAGATATTATATGTATATATGGGGGTGGCTGCTGAGAGGGACTGGCTGCTATGTAGAGATAGTATATGTATATATGGGGGTGGCTGCTGAGAGGGACTGGCTGCTATGTTGAGATAGTATATGTATCTATGGGGGATGGCTGCAGAGAGGGACTTGCTCCTATGTAGAGATAGTATATGTATATATGGGGGGATAGCTGCTGAGAGGGACTGGCTGCTATGTAGAGATAGTATATGAATATATGGGGGGATGGCTGCAGAGAGGGACTAACTGCTATGTAGAGATAGTATATGTATATATGGGGGGGTGGCTGCTGAGAGGGACTGGCTGCTATGTAGAGATAGTATATGTATATACGGGGGGATGGCTGCTGAGAGGGACTGGCTGCTATGTAGAGATAGTATATGTATATATGTGGGGTGACTGCAGAGAGGGACTGGCTCCTATGTAGAGATAGTATATGTATCTATGGGGGATGGCTGCTGAGAGGGACTGGCTGCTATGTAGAGATAGTATATGAATATATGGGGGTGGCTGCTGAGAGGGACTGGCTGCTATGTAGAGATAGTATATGTATTTATGGGGGATGGCTGCAGAGATGGACTGGCTGCTATGTAGAGATAGTATATGTATATATGGGGGGTGGCTGCTGAGAGGGACTGGCTCCTATGTAGAGATATGTATATACAGGGGGATGGCTGCAGAGAGGGACTGGCTGCTATGTAGAGATAGTAGTTTATGTATATACAGGGGGATGGCTGCAGAGAGGGACTGGCTGCTATGTAGAGATAGTATCTGTTAACATGGGGGTGGCTGCTGAGAGGGACTGGCTCCTATGTAGAGATAGTAGTATATGTATATATGGGGATGGCTGCAGAGAGGGACTGGCTGCTATGTAGACATAGTATATGTATATACGGGGGGATGACTGCAGAGAAGGACTGACTGCTATGTAGATATAGTATATGTATATACGGGGGGATGGCTGCTGAGAGGGACTGGCTGCTATGTAGAGATAGTATATGAATATATGGGGGTGGCTGCTGAGAGGGACTGGCTCCTATGTAGAGATAGTATATGTATATACGGGGGGATGGCTGCTGAGAGGGACTGGCTGCTATGTAGAGATAGTATATGTATATATGGGGGGATGGCTGCTGAGAGGGACTGGCTGATATGTAGAGATAGTATATGAATATATGGGGGTGGCTGCTGAGAGGGACTGGCTCCTATGTAGAGATAGTATATGTATATATGGGGGGTGACTGCAGAGAGGGACTGGCTCCTATGTAGAGATAGTATATGTATCTATGGGGGATGGCTGCAGAGAGGGACTGGCTGCTATGTAGAGATAGTATATGTATATATGGGGGGATGGCTGCTGAGAGGGACTGGCTGATATGTAGAGATAGTATATGAATATATGGGGGTGGCTGCTGGGAGGGATTGGCTGCTATGTAGAGATAGTATATGAATATATGGGGGTGGCTGCTGGGAGGGATTGGCTGCTATGTAGAGATAGTATATGTATATACGGGGGGATGACTGCAGAGAAGGACTGACTGCTATGTAGAGATAGTATATGTATATACGGGGGGATGGCTGCTGAGAGGGACTGGCTGCTATGTAGAGATAGTATATGAATATATGGGGGTGGCTGCTGAGAGGGACTGGCTCCTATGTAGAGATAGTATATGTATATATGGGGGGTGACTGCAGAGAGGGACTGGCTCCTATGTAGAGATAGTATATGTATCTATGGGGGATGGCTGCAGAGAGGGACTGGCTGCTATGTAGAGATAGTATATGTATATATGGGGGGGGGTGGCTGCAGAGAGGGACTGGCTCCTATGTAGAGATAGTATATGTATCTATGGGGGATGGCTGCTGAGAGGGACTGGCTGCTATGTAGAGATAGTATATGTATATATGGGGGGGTGGCTGCAGAGAGGGACTGGCTCCTATGTAGAAATAGTATGTGTAAACATGGGGGTGGCTGCTGAGAGGGACTGGCTCCTATGTAGATATATTATATGTATATATGGGGGGGTGGCTGCAGAGAGGGACTGGCTGCTATGTAGAGATAGTATATGTATATATGGGGGGTGGCTGCTGAGAGGGACTGGCTGCTATGTAGAGATAGTATATGTATATATGGGGGGTGGCTGCTGAGAGGGACTGGCTGCTATGTAGAGATAGTATATGTATATATAGGGGGATGGCTGCTGAGAGGGACTGGCTGCTATGTAGAGATAGTATATGCATATATGGGGGATGGCTGCTGAGAGGGACTGGCTGCTATGTAGAGATAGTAGTATATGTATATATAGGGGGATGGCTGCAGAGAGGGACTGGCTGCTATGTAGAGATAGTATATGCATATATGGAGGGATGGCTTCAGAGAGGGACTGGCTCCTATGTAGAGATAGTATATGCATATATGGGGGGATGGCTGCTGAGAGGGACTGGCTGCTATGTAGAGATAGTATATGCATATATGGGGGGATGGCTTCAGAGAGGGACTGGCTCCTATGTAGAGATAGTATATGCATATATGGGGGGATGGCTGCAGAGAGGGACTGGCTCCTATGTAGAGATAGTATATGCATATATGGGGGATGGCTGCTGAGAGGGACTGGCTGCTATGTAGAGATAGTAGTATATGTATATATAGGGGGATGGCTGCAGAGAGGGACTGGCTGCTATGTAGAGATAGTATATGCATATATGGGGGGATGGCTTCAGAGAGGGACTGGCTCCTATGTAGAGATAGTATATGCATATATGGGGGGATGGCTGCTGAGAGGGACTGGCTGCTATGTAGAGATAGTATATGCATATATGGGGGGATGGCTTCAGAGAGGGACTGGCTCCTATGTAGAGATAGTAGTATATGCATATATGGGGAGATGGCTGCTGGGAGGGATTGGCTGCTATGTAGAGATAGTATATGAATATATGGGGGTGGCTGCTGAGAGGGACTGGCTGCTATGTAGAGATAGTATATGTATATATGGGGGTGGCTGCTGAGAGGGACTGGCTCCTATGTAGAGATAGTATATTTATATATGGGGGGATGGCTGCTGAGAGGGACTGGCTGCTATGTAGAGATAGTATATGTATATATGGGGGGATGGCTGATGAGAGGGACTGGCTGCTATGTAGAGATAGTATATGTATATATGGGGGGATGGCTGCAGAGAGATGGACTGGCTGCTATGTAGAGATAGTATATTTATATATGGGGGGATGGCTGCAGAGAGGGACTGGCTGCTATGTAAAGATAGTATATGCATATATGGGGGGATGGCTGCAGAGAGGGACTGGCTGCTATGTAGAGATAGTATATGTATATATGGGGGGTGGCTGCTGAGAGGGACTGGCTGCTATGTAGAGATAGTATATGTATATATAGGGGGTGGCTGCTGAGAGGGACTGGCTGCTATGTAGAGATATTATATGTATATATGGGGGATGGCTGCACAGAGGGACTGGCTCCTATGTAGAGATAGTATATGTATATATGGGGGGATGGCTGCAGAGAGGGACTGACTGCTATGTAGAGATAGTATATGTATATATGGGGGTGGCTGCTGAGAGGGACTGGCTGCTATGTAGAGATAGTATATGAATATATGGGGGTGGCTGCAGAGAGGGACTGGCTGCTATGTAAAGATAGTAGTATATGTATATATGGGGAGATGGCTGCTGAGAGGGACTGGCTGCTATGTAAAGATAGTAGTATATGTATATATGGGGAGATGGCTGCTGAGAGGGACTGGCTGCTATGTAGAGATAGTATATGCATATATGGGGGGATGGCTGCTGAGAGGGACTGGCTCCTATGTAGAGATAGTATATGTATATACGGGGGGATGGCTGCAGAGAGGGACTGGCTGCTATGTAGAGATAGTATATGCATATATGGGGGGATGGCTGCTGAGAGGGACTGGCTCCTATGTAGAGATAGTATATGTATATACGGGGGGATGGCTGCAGAGAGGGACTGGCTGCTATGTAGAGATAGTATATGCATATATGGGGGGATGGCTGCAGAGAGGGACTGGCTCCTATGTAGAGATAGTATATTCATATATGGGGGATGGCTGCTGAGAGGGACTGGCTGCTATGTAGAGATAGTAGTATATGTATATATAGGGGGATGGCTGCAGAGAGGGACTGGCTGCTATGTAGAGATAGTATATGCATATATGGGGGGATGGCTTCAGAGAGGGACTGGCTCCTATGTAGAGATAGTATATGCATATATGGGGGGATGGCTGCTGAGAGGGACTGGCTGCTATGTAGAGATAGTATATGTATATACGGGGGGATGGCTGCTGAGAGGGACTGGCTGCTATGTAGAGATAGTATATGTATATATGGGGGGTGGCTGCTGGGAGGGATTGGCTCTTTTATGTAGAGATATTATATGTATATATGGGGGGTGGCTGCTGGGAGGGATTGGCTGCTATGTAGAGATAGTATATGTATATACGGGGGGATGACTGCAGAGAAGGACTGACTGCTATGTAGATATAGTATATGTATATACGGGGGGATGGCTGCTGAGAGGGACTGGCTGCTATGTAGAGATAGTATATGAATATATGGGGGTGGCTGCTGAGAGGGACTGGCTCCTATGTAGAGATAGTATATGTATATATGGGGGGTGACTGCAGAGAGGGACTGGCTCCTATGTAGAGATAGTATATGTATCTATGGGGGATGGCTGCAGAGAGGGACTGGCTGCTATGTAGAGATAGTATATGTATATATGGGGGTGGCTGCAGAGAGGGACTGGCTCCTATGTAGAGATATTATATGTATATATGGGGAGTGGCTGCTGGGAGGGATTGGCTGCTATGTAGAGATAGTATATGTATATACGGGGGGATGGCTGCTGAGAGGGACTGGCTCCTATGTAGAGATATTATATGTATATACGGGGGGGATGGCTGCTGAGAGGGACTGACTGCTATGTAGAGATAGTATATGTATATATAGGGGATGGCTGCAGAGAGGGACTGGCTCCTATGTAGAGATAGTATATGTATATACGGGGGTGGCTGCTGAGAGGGACTGACTGCTATGTAGAGATAGTATATGTATATATGGGAGTGGCTGCTGGGAGGGATTGGCTGCTATGTAGAGATAGTATATGTATATACGGGGGGATGGCTGCTGAGAGGGACTGGCTCCTATGTAGAGATATTATATGTATATACGGGGGGATGGCTGCTGAGAGGGACTGGCTGCTATGTAGAGATAGTATATGTATATATAGGGGATGGCTGCAGAGAGGGACTGGCTCCTATGTAGAGATAGTATATGTATATATGGGGGGATGGCTGCTGAGAGGGACTGGCTGCTATGTAGAGATAGTATATGTATATATGTGGGGGTGGCTGCTGAGAGGGACTGGCTCCTATGTAGAGATATTATATGTATATATGGGGGGATGACTGCAGAGAGGGACTGACTGCTATGTAGAGATAGTATATGTATATATAGGGGATGGCTGCAGAGAGGGACTGGCTCCTATGTAGAGATAGTATATGTATCTATGGGGGATGGCTGCAGAGAGGGACTGGCTCCTATGTAGAGATAGTATATGTATATATGGGGGGGATGGCTGCTGAGAGGGACTGGCTGCTATGTAGAGATAGTATATGTATATATGGGGGGTGGCTGCTGAGAGGGACTAACTGCTATGTAGAGATAGTATATGTATATATGGGGATGGCTGCTGAGAGGGACTGGCTGCTATGTAGAGATAGTATATGTATATATGGGGGGTGGCTGCTGAGAGGGACTAACTGCTATGTAGAGATAGTATATGTATATATGGGGGTGGCTGCAGAGAGGGACTGGCTCCTATGTAGAGATAGTATATGTATATATGGGGGGTGGCTGCTGAGAGGGACTGGCTGCTATGTAAAGATAGTAGTATATGTATATATGGGGGGATGGCTGCTGAGAGGGACTGGCTCCTATGTAGAGATATTATATGTATATATGGGGGTGGCTGCTGAGAGGGACTGGCTGCTATGTAGAGATAGTATATGTATATATGTGGGGTGACTGCAGAGAGGGACTGACTGCTATGTAGAGATAGTATATGTATATATGGGGGTGGCTGCTGAGAGGGACTGGCTGCTATGTTGAGATAGTATATGTATCTATGGGGGATGGCTGCAGAGAGGGACTTGCTCCTATGTAGAGATAGTATATGTATATATGGGGGGATAGCTGCTGAGAGGGACTGGCTGCTATGTAGAGATAGTATATGAATATATGGGGGGATGGCTGCAGAGAGGGACTAACTGCTATGTAGAGATAGTATATGTATATATGGGGGGGTGGCTGCTGAGAGGGACTGGCTGCTATGTAGAGATAGTATATGTATATACGGGGGGATGGCTGCTGAGAGGGACTGGCTGCTATGTAGAGATAGTATATGTATATATGGGGGGTGACTGCAGAGAGGGACTGGCTCCTATGTAGAGATAGTATATGTATCTATGGGGGATGGCTGCTGAGAGGGACTGGCTGCTATGTAGAGATAGTATATGAATATATGGGGGTGGCTGCTGAGAGGGACTGGCTGCTATGTAGAGATAGTATATGTATCTATGGGGGATGGCTGCTGAGAGGGACTGGCTGCTATGTAGAGATAGTATATGTATTTATGGGGGATGGCTGCAGAGATGGACTGGCTGCTATGTAGAGATAGTATATGTATATATGGGGGGGTGGCTGCTGAGAGGGACTGGCTCCTATGTAGAGATATGTATATACAGGGGGATGGCTGCAGAGAGGGACTGGCTGCTATGTAGAGATAGTAGTTTATGTATATACAGGGGGATGGCTGCAGAGAGGGACTGGCTGCTATGTAGAGATAGTATCTGTTAACATGGGGGTGGCTGCTGAGAGGGACTGGCTCCTATGTAGATATATTATATGTATATATGGGGGGGGGTGGCTGCAGAGAGGGACTGACTGCTATGTAGAGATAGTAGTATATGTATATATGGGGATGGCTGCAGAGAGGGACTGGCTGCTATGTAGACATAGTATATGTATATACGGGGGGATGACTGCAGAGAAGGACTGACTGCTATGTAGATATAGTATATGTATATACGGGGGGGATGGCTGCTGAGAGGGACTGGCTGCTATGTAGAGATAGTATATGAATATATGGGGGTGGCTGCTGAGAGGGACTGGCTCCTATGTAGAGATAGTATATGTATATACGGGGGGATGGCTGCTGAGAGGGACTGGCTGCTATGTAGAGATAGTATATGTATATATGGGGGGATGGCTGCTGAGAGGGACTGGCTGATATGTAGAGATAGTATATGAATATATGGGGGTGGCTGCTGAGAGGGACTGGCTCCTATGTAGAGATAGTATATGTATATATGGGGGGTGACTGCAGAGAGGGACTGGCTCCTATGTAGAGATAGTATATGTATCTATGGGGGATGGCTGCAGAGAGGGACTGGCTGCTATGTAGAGATAGTATATGTATATATGGGGGGATGGCTGCTGAGAGGGACTGGCTGATATGTAGAGATAGTATATGAATATATGGGGGTGGCTGCTGGGAGGGATTGGCTGCTATGTAGAGATAGTATATGAATATATGGGGGTGGCTGCTGGGAGGGATTGGCTGCTATGTAGAGATAGTATATGTATATACGGGGGGATGACTGCAGAGAAGGACTGACTGCTATGTAGAGATAGTATATGTATATACGGGGGGATGGCTGCTGAGAGGGACTGGCTGCTATGTAGAGATAGTATATGAATATATGGGGGTGGCTGCTGAGAGGGACTGGCTCCTATGTAGAGATAGTATATGTATATATGGGGGTGACTGCAGAGAGGGACTGGCTCCTATGTAGAGATAGTATATGTATCTATGGGGGATGGCTGCAGAGAGGGACTGGCTGCTATGTAGAGATAGTATATGTATATATGGGGGGGGGGTGGCTGCAGAGAGGGACTGGCTCCTATGTAGAGATAGTATATGTATCTATGGGGGATGGCTGCTGAGAGGGACTGGCTGCTATGTAGAGATAGTATATGTATATATGGGGGGGTGGCTGCAGAGAGGGACTGGCTCCTATGTAGAGATAGTATGTGTAAACATGGGGGTGGCTGCTGAGAGGGACTGGCTCCTATGTAGATATATTATATGTATATATGGGGGGGTGGCTGCAGAGAGGGACTGGCTGCTATGTAGAGATAGTATATGTATATATGGGGGGTGGCTGCTGAGAGGGACTGGCTGCTATGTAGAGATAGTATATGTATATATGGGGGGTGGCTGCTGAGAGGGACTGGCTGCTATGTAGAGATAGTATATGTATATATGGGGGGATGGCTGCTGAGAGGGACTGGCTGCTATGTAGAGATAGTATATGCATATATGGGGGATGGCTGCTGAGAGGGACTGGCTGCTATGTAGAGATAGTAGTATATGTATATATAGGGGGATGGCTGCAGAGAGGGACTGGCTGCTATGTAGAGATAGTATATGCATATATGGGGGGATGGCTTCAGAGAGGGACTGGCTCCTATGTAGAGATAGTATATGCATATATGGGGGGATGGCTGCTGAGAGGGACTGGCTGCTATGTAGAGATAGTATATGCATATATGGGGGGATGGCTTCAGAGAGGGACTGGCTCCTATGTAGAGATAGTATATGCATATATGGGGGGATGGCTGCAGAGAGGGACTGGCTCCTATGTAGAGATAGTATATGCATATATGGGGGATGGCTGCTGAGAGGGACTGGCTGCTATGTAGAGATAGTAGTATATGTATATATGGGGAGATGGCTGCTGAGAGGGACTGGCTGCTATGTAGAGATAGTATATGCATATATGGGGGGATGGCTTCAGAGAGGGACTGGCTCCTATGTAGAGATAGTATATGCATATATGGGGGGATGGCTGCTGAGAGGGACTGGCTGCTATGTAGAGATAGTATATGCATATATGGGGGGATGGCTTCAGAGAGGGACTGGCTCCTATGTAGAGATAGTATATGCATATATGGGGGGATGGCTGCTGAGAGGGACTGGCTGCTATGTAGAGATAGTATATGCATATATGGGGGGATGGCTTCAGAGAGGGACTGGCTCCTATGTAGAGATAGTAGTATATGCATATATGGGGAGATGGCTGCTGGGAGGGATTGGCTGCTATGTAGAGATAGTATATGAATATATGGGGGTGGCTGCTGAGAGGGACTGGCTGCTATGTAGAGATAGTATATGTATATATGGGGGTGGCTGCTGAGAGGGACTGGCTCCTATGTAGAGATAGTATATTTATATATGGGGGGATGGCTGCTGAGAGGGACTGGCTGCTATGTAGAGATAGTATATGTATATATGGGGGGATGGCTGATGAGAGGGACTGGCTGCTATGTAGAGATAGTATATGTATATATGGGGGGATGGCTGCAGAGAGATGGACTGGCTGCTATGTAGAGATAGTATATTTATATATGGGGGGATGGCTGCAGAGAGGGACTGGCTGCTATGTAAAGATAGTATATGCATATATGGGGGGTGGCTGCTGAGAGGGACTGGCTGCTATGTAGAGATATTATATGTATATATGGGGGGATGGCTGCAGAGAGGGACTGGCTGCTATGTAGAGATAGTATATGTATATATGGGGGGTGGCTGCTGAGAGGGACTGGCTGCTATGTAGAGATAGTATATGTATATATAGGGGGTGGCTGCTGAGAGGGACTGGCTGCTATGTAGAGATATTATATGTATATATGGGGGATGGCTGCACAGAGGGACTGGCTCCTATGTAGAGATAGTATATGTATATATGGGGGGATGGCTGCAGAGAGGGACTGACTGCTATGTAGAGATAGTATATGTATATATGGGGGTGGCTGCAGAGAGGGACGGGCTCCTATGTAGAGATAGTATATGCATATATGGGGGGATGGCTGCTGAGAGGGACTGGCTCCTATGTAGAGATAGTATATGTATATACGGGGGGATGGCTGCTGAGAGGGACTGGCTGCTATGTAGAGATAGTAGTATATGTATATATAGGGGGATGGCTGCAGAGAGGGACTGGCTGCTATGTAGAGATAGTATATGCATATATGGGGGGATGGCTGCAGAGAGGGACTGGCTCCTATGTAGAGATAGTATATTCATATATGGGGGATGGCTGCTGAGAGGGACTGGCTGCTATGTAGAGATAGTAGTATATGTATATATAGGGGGATGGCTGCAGAGAGGGACTGGCTGCTATGTAGAGATAGTATATGCATATATGGGGGGATGGCTTCAGAGAGGGACTGGCTCCTATGTAGAGATAGTATATGCATATATGGGGGGATGGCTGCTGAGAGGGACTGGCTGCTATGTAGAGATAGTATATGTATATACGGGGGGATGGCTGCTGAGAGGGACTGGCTGCTATGTAGAGATAGTAGTATATGTATATATGGGGGATGGCTGCACAGAAGGACTGGCTCCTATGTAGAGATAGTATATTTATATATGGGGGGATGGCTGCTGAGAGGGACTGGCTGCTATGTAGAGATAGTATATGAATATATGGGGGTGGCTGGTGGGAGGGATTGGCTGCTATGTAGAGATAGTATATGTATATATGGGGGTGGCTGCTGAGAGGGACTGGCTGCTATGTAGAGATAGTATATGTATATATGGGGGGATGGCTGCTGAGAGGGACTGGCTGCTATGTAGAGATAGTATATGTATATATGGGGGGTGGCTGCTGAGAGGGACTGGCTCCTATGTAGAGATAGTATATGTATATATGGGGGGTGGCTGCTGAGAGGGACTGGCTGCTATGTAGAGATATTATATGTATATATGGGGGGATGGCTGCAGAGAGGGACTGACTGCTATGTAGAGATAGTATATGTATATATGGGGGGATGGCTGCTGAGAGGGACTGGCTGCTATGTAGAGATAGTATATGTATATACGGGGGGATGGCTGCAGAGAGGGACTGACTGCTATGTAGAGATAGTATATGTATATATGGGGGATGGCTGCTGAGAGGGACTGGCTGCTATGTAGAGATAGTATATGTATATACGGGGGGATGGCTGCTGAGAGGGACTGGCTGCTATGTAGAGATAGTATATGTATATATGGGGGTGGCTGCTGGGAGGGACTGGCTGCTATGTAGAGATAGTATATGTATATATGGGGGGATGGCTGCTGAGAGGGACTGGCTGCTATGTAGAGATAGTATATGTATATATGGGGGGTGGCTGCTGAGAGGGACTGGCTCCTATGTAGAGATAGTATATGTATATATGGGGGGTGGCTGCTGAGAGGGACTGGCTGCTATGTAGAGATATTATATGTATATATGGGGGGATGGCTGCAGAGAGGGACTGACTGCTATGTAGAGATAGTATATGTATATATGGGGGTGGCTGCTGGGAGGGATTGGCTGCTATGTAGAGATAGTATATGTATATATGGGGGGATGGCTGCTGAGAGGGACTGGCTGCTATGTAGAGATAGTATATGAATATATGGGGGTGGCTGCTGGGAGGGATTGACTGCTATGTAGAGATAGTATATGTATATATGGGGATGGCTGCTGGGAGGGATTGGCTGCTATGTAGAGATAGTATATGTATATATGGGGGTGGCTGCTGAGAGGGACTGGCTCCTATGTAGAGATATTATATGTATATATGGGGGGTGGCTGCTGGGAGGGATTGACTGCTATGTAGAGATAGTATATGTATATATGGGGATGGCTGCTGAGAGGGACTGACTGCTATGTAGAGATAGTAGTATATGTATATATGGGGGGTGGCTGCTGAGAGGGACTGGCTCCTATGTAGAGATAGTATATGTATATATGGGGGGTGGCTGCTGAGAGGGACTGGCTGCTATGTAGAGATATTATATGTATATATGGGGGGATGGCTGCAGAGAGGGACTGACTGCTATGTAGAGATAGTATATGTATATATGGGGGTGGCTGCTGAGAGGGACTGGCTGCTATGTAGAGATAGTATATGTATATATGGGGGGATGGCTGCTGAGAGGGACTGGCTGCTATGTAGAGATAGTATATGTATATATGGGGGTGGCTGCTGAGAGGGACTGGCTGCTATGTAGAGATAGTATATGTATATATGGGGGTGGCTGCTGAGAGGGACTGGCTGCTATGTAGAGATAGTATATGTATATATGGGGGTGGCTGCTGAGAGGGACTGGCTCCTATGTAGAGATAGTATATGTATATATGGGGAGATGGCTGCTGAGAGGGACTGGCTGCTATGTAGAGATAGTATATGTATATATGGGGGTGACTGCAGAGAGGGACTGGCTGCTATGTAGAGATAGTATATGTATATATGGGGATGGCTGCTGAGAGGGACTGGCTGCTATGTAGAGATAGTATATGTATATATGGGGGTGGCTGCTGAGAGGGACTGGCTCCTATGTAGAGATAGTATATGTATATATGGGGATGGCTGCTGAGAGGGACTGGTTGCTATGTAGAGATAGTATATGTATATATGGGGGTGGCTGCTGAGAGGGACTGGCTGCTATGTAGAGATAGTATATGTATATATGGGGGTGGCTGCTGAGAGGGATTGGCTGCTATGTAGAGATATTATATGTATATATGGAGGGATTGCTGCTTAGATGGACTGGATAATATGTAGAGATAGTATATGTTTTTATGGGGGATGGCTGCTATGTATTGATCGTATGGTGAATCAATGTAATAGCTAATTAATTTAATGGTGAATTGATCTAATGTATTTAGTTATAAAGTGATATATTCAGGACAGGATTGGGGAGTGGTAATTGATCTAATGGCTTATTGACCTAATGGCGTATTGACCTAATGGCGTATTGACCTAATGGCGTATTGACCTAATACCGTATTGACCTAATGGCGTTTCTAACCTAATGGCGTATTGATCAGATGGTGAATTGGTGTAACAGCTAATCGATCTAATAGTGTAAGTGATATATTTAACAGGGGATTGTGGGTGGGAAAATGTGATTATTTGTCTCCTAAAAAGTATAGAAATAACTGTCCAGAGGCTCCTGATTGGACGGACAGCTCAGGTGTGTGTCTGTGTATATGTTTGTGTGTGTGTGCGTGCGTGTGTGTATATGTTTGTGTGTCTGTATGTTTGCGTGTGTGTATATGTTTGTGTGTGTATATGTTTGTGTGTCTGTATGTGTGCGTGTGTGTGTGTGTGTATATGTTTGTGTGTCTGTATGTTTGCGTGTGTGTGCGCGCTGAACTTGAACATGTCAGAGACCTGAGAGTAATGTCCAACCTCAGAGAGGAGGAGACAGTGACTCAGCAGGAAATCCCAGAGAGAGACTCGGGAAAGAGAGAGACCGACCAGGAAATCACTGAGAGGGACTCGGGAGAGAGGAGAGGCCAAGCGAGAGAGTGAGTGGAGTGAGAGAGAAGAGAGAAATCACTGACCCACTGGGGAGGGAGAGAGAGGAGGGGGCAAGTGAGAGGGGAGGGAGGGAGTGGAGACAGGAGAGAGGAAGTGAGGGGGGTGTGAGGGAGGACTTTGTGTGAGTGAGTGTTTGACATCTAGAGACAGCAGGGTATTCGGACAGTATAAGGAAGCTCTGAGTGTGAGTGCGTGTGACTGAGTGTGGTGTGAGTGCGTGTGACTGAGTGCGTGTCACTGAGTGCGTGCTGGGTGAGTGCGTGTCACTGAGTGCGCAAGTTTAGTGACGGCCTAAAGAATGCAGAAGGGATCCGGGGTGAGACACTTAGTGAGTATGATGTCATCACTTAACCATCTGTCCACTGAGTACTGACTGTACATTATTAAGACAGGCTCAGACAGTGCTGGGTCTATCTAATGTCGGGTGACCTCCTGACTGTACATTATCAGGACATGCTCAGACAGTGCTGGGGTCTATCTAATGTAGGGTGTCCTCCTGACTGTACATTATCAGGACATGCTCAGACAGTGCTGGGGTCTATCTAATGTAGGGTGACCTCCTGACTGTACATTATCAGGACAGGCTCAGATAGTGCTGGGGTCTATCTAATGTAGGGTGACCTCCTGACTGTACATTATCAGGACCTGCTCAGACAGGGCTGGGGTCTATCTAATGTAGGGTGACCTCCTGACTGTACATTATCAGGACAGGCTCAGACAGTGCTGGGGTCTATCTAATGTAGGGTGACCTCCTGACTGTACATTATCAGGACAGGCTCAGACAGTGCTGGGGTCTATCTAATGTAGGGTGACCTCCTGACTGTACATTATCAGGAAAGGCTCAGACAGGGCTGGGGTCTATCTAATGTAGGGTGACCTCCTGACTGTACATTATCAGGACATGCTCAGACAGTGCTGGGGTCTATCTAATGTAGGGTGACCTCCTGACTGTACATTATCAGGACAGGCTCAGATAGTGCTGGGGTCTATCTAATGTAGGGTAACCTCCTGACTGTACATTATCAGGACAGGCTCATACAGGGCTGGGGTCTATCTAATGTAGGGTGACCTCCTGACTGTACATTATCAGGACCTGCTCAGACAGGGCTGGGGTCTATCTAATGTAGGGTGACCTCCTGACTGTACATTATCAGGACAGGCTCAGACAGTGCTGGGGTCTATCTAATGTAGAGTGACCTCCTGACTGTACATTATCAGGACAGGCTCAGACAGTGCTGGGGTCTATCTAATGTAGGGTGACCTCCTGACTGTACATTATCAGGAAAGGCTCAGACAGGGCTGGGGTCTATCTAATGTAGGGTGACCTCCTGACTGTACATTATCAGGACAGGCTCAGACAGTGCTGGGGTCTATCTAATGTAGGCTGACCTCCTGACTGTACATTATCAGGAAAGGCTCAGACAGGGCTGGGGTCTATCTAATGTAGGGTGACCTCCTGACTGTACATTATCAGGACAGGCTCAGACAGTGCTGGGGTCTATGTAATGTAGGGTGACCTCCTGACTGTACATTATCAGGACAGGCTCAGACAGTGCTGGGGTCTATCTAATGTAGGGCGACCTCTTGACTGTACATTATCAGGACATGCTCAGACAGTGCTGGGGTCTATCTAATGTAGGGTGACCGCCTGACTGTACATTATCAGAACATGCTCAGACAGTGCTGGGGTCTATCTAATGTAGGGTGACCTCCTGACTGTACATTATCAGGAAAGGCTCAGACAGTGCTGGGGTCTATATAATGTAGAGTGACCTCCTGACTGTACATTATCAGGACAGGCTCAGACAGTGCTGGGGTCTATGTAATGTAGGGTGACCTCCTGACTGTACATTATCAGGACAGACTCAGACAGTGCTGGGTCTATCTAATGTAGGGTGACCTCCTGACTGTACATTATCAGGACAGGCTCAGACAGTGCTGGGGTCTATCTAATGTAGGGTGACCTCCTGACTGTACATTATCAGGACAGGCTCAGACAGTGCTGGGGTCTATCTAATGTAGAGTGACCTCCTGACTGTACATTATCAGGACAGGCTCATACAGTGCTGGGGTCCATCTAATGTAGGGTGACCTCCTGACTGTACATTATCAGGACAGGCTCATACAGTGCTGGGGTCCATCTAATGTAGGGCGACCTCCTGACTGTACATTATCAGGACAGGATCATACAGTGCTGGGGTCCATCTAATGTAGGGTGACCTCCTGACTGTACATTATCAGGACAGGCTCAGACACTGCTGGGGTCTATGTAATGTAGGGTGACCTCCTGACTGTACATTATAAGGACAGGCTCAGACAGTGCTGGGGTCTATCTAATGTAGGGTGACCTCCTGAGTGTACATTATCAGGACAGGCTCAGACAGTGCTGGGGTCTATCTAATGTAGAGTGACCTCCTGACTGTACATTATCAGGACATGCTCAGACAGTGCTGGGGTCTATCTAATGTAGAGTGACCTCCTGACTGTACATTATCAGGACAGGCTCAGACAGTGCTGGGATCTATCTAATGTAGAGTGACCTCCTGACTGTACATTATCAGGACATGCTCAGACAGTGCTGGGATCTATCTAATGTAGAGTGACCTCCTGACTGTACATTATCAGGACAGGCTCAGACAGTGCTGGGATCTATCTAATGTAGGGTAACCTCCTGACTGTACATTATCAGGACATGCTCAGACAGTGCTGGGATCTATCTAATGTAGGGTGATCTCCTGACTGTACATTATCAGGAAAGACTCAGACAGGGCTGGGGTCTATCTAATGTAGGGTGACCTCCTGACTGTACATTATCAGGACAGGCTCAGACAGTGCTGGGTCTATCTAATGTAGGGTGACCTCCTGACGGTACATTATCAGGACATGCTCAGACAGTGTTGGGGTCTATCTAATGTAGAGTGACCTCCTGACTGTACATTATCAGGACAGGCTCAGACAGTGCTGGGGTCTATCTAATGTAGAGTGACCTCCTGACTGTACATTATCAGGAAAGGCTCAGACAGTGCTGGGGTCTATCTAATGTAGAGTGACCTCCTGACTGTACATTATCAGGACAGACTCAGACAGTGCTGGGTCTATCTAATGTAGGGTGACCTCCTGACTGTACATTATCAGGACAGACTCAGACAGTGCTGGGGTCTATCTAATGTAGGGTGACCTCCTGACTGTACATTATCAGGACAAGCTCAGACAGTGCTGGGGTCTATCTAATGTAGGGTGACCTCCTGACTGTACATTATCAGGACAAGCTCAGACAGTGCTGGGGTCTATATAATGTAGAGTGACCTCCTGACTGTACATTATCAGGACAGACTCAGACAGTGCTGGGGTCTATCTAATGTAGGGTGACATCCTGACTGTACATTATCTGGACAGACTCATACAGTGCTGGGGTCCATCTAATGTAGGGTGACCTCCTGACTGTACATTATCAGGACAGGCTCAGACAGTGCTGGGGTCTATCTAATGTAGGGTGACCTCCTGACTGTACATTATCAGGACATGCTCAGACAGTGCTGTGGTCTATCTAATGTAGGGTGACCTCCTGACTGTACATTATCAGGACCGGCTCAGACAGTGCTGGGGTCTATCTAATGTAGGGTGACATCCTGACTGTACATTATCAGGACAGGCTCAGACAGTGCTGGGGTCTATCTAATGTAGAGTGACCTCCTGACTGTACATTATCAGGACATGCTCAGACAGTGCTGGGGTCTATCTAATGTAGAGTGACCTCCTGACTGTACATTATCAGGACAGGCTCAGACAGTGCTGGGGTCTATCTAATGTAGGGTGACCTCCTGACTGCACATTATCAGGACAGGCTCAGACAGTGCTGGGGTCTATCTAATGTAGAGTGACCTCCTGACTGTACATTATCAGGAAAGGCTCAGACAGTGCGGGGGTCTATCTAATGTAGGGTGACCTCCTGACTGTACATTATCAAGACAGGCTCAGACAGTGCTGGGGTCTATCTAATGTAGAGTGACCTCCTGACTGTACATTATCAGGACAGGCTCAGACAGTGCTGGGGTCTATCTAATGTAGGTTGACCTCCTGACTGTACATTATCAGGACAGGCTCAGACAGTGCTGGGATCTATCTAATGTAGTTTGACCTCCTGACTGTACATTATCAGGACAGGCTCAGACAGTGCTGGGATCTATCTAATGTAGGTTGACCTCCTGACTGTACATTATCAGGACAGGCTCAGACAGTGCTGGGATCTATCTAATGTAGGGTGATCTCCTGACTGTACATTATCAGGAAAGGCTCAGACAGGGCTGGGGTCTATCTAATGTAGGGTGACCTCCTGACTGTACATTATCAGGACAGGCTCAGACAGTGCTGGGGTCTATCTAATGTAGGGTGACCTCCTGACGGTACATTATAAGGACAGGCTCAGACAGGGCTGGGGTCTATCTAATGTAGAGTGACCTCCTGACTGTACATTATCAGGACAGGCTCAGACAGTGCTGGGGTCTATCTAATGTAGAGTGACCTCCTGACTGTACATTATCAGGACAGGCTCATACAGTGCTGGGGTCCATCTAATGTAGGGCGACCTCCTGACTGTACATTATCAGGACAGGCTCATACAGTGCTGGGGTCTATCTAATGTAGGGTGACCTCCTGATTGTACATTATCAGGACAGGCTCAGACAGTGCTGGGGTCTATCTAATGTAGAGTGACCTCCTGACTGTACATTATCAGGACATGCTCAGACAGTGTTGGGGTCCATCTAATGTAGAGTGACCTCCTGACTGTACATTATCAGGACAGACTCAGACAGTGCTGGGATCTATCTAATGTAGGGTGATCTCCTGACTGTACATTATCAGGACAGGCTCAGACAGTGCTGGGGTCTATATAATGTAGGGTGACCTCCTGACGGTACATTATCAGGACAGGCTTAGACCGTGCTGGGGTCTATCTAATGTAGAGTGACCTCTTAACTGTACATTATCAGGAAAGGCTCAGACAGTGCTGGGGTCTATGTAATGTAGGGTGACCTCCTGACTGTACATTATCAGGAAAGGCTCAGACAGTGCTGGGGTCTATGTAATGTAGGGTGACCTCCTGACTGTACATTATAAGGACAGGCTCAGACAGTGCTGGGGTCTATCTAATGTAGGGTGACCTCCTGACTGCACATTATAAGGACAGGCTCAGACAGTGCTGGGGTCTATCTAATGTAGGGTGACCTCCTGACTGTACATTATCAGGACATGCTCAGACAGTGCTGGGGTCCATCTAATGTAGGGTGACCTCCTGACTGTACATTATCAGGACAGGCTCAGACAGTACTGGGTCTATCTGATGTAGGGTGACCTCCTGACTGCACATTATAAGGACAGGCTCAGACAGTGCTGGGGTCTATCTAATGTAGGGTGCCCTCCTGACTGTACATTATCAGGACATGCTCAGACAGTGCTGGGGTCTATCTAATGTAGGGTGACCTCCTGACTGTACATTATCAGGACAGGCTCAGACAGTGCTGGGGTCTATCTAATGTAGGGTGACCTCCTGACTGTACATTATCAGGACATGCTCAGACAGTGCTGGGGTCTATCTAATGTAGTGTGACCTCCTGACTGTACATTATCAGGACAGGCTCAGACAGTGCTGGGGTCTATCTAATGTAGGGTGACCTCCTGACTGTACATTATCAGGACAGGCTCAGACAGTGCTGGGGTCTATCTAATGTAGGGTGACCTCCTGACTGTACATTATCAGGACAGGCTCAGACAGTGCTGGGGTCTATCTAATGTAGGGTGACCTCCTGACTGTACATTATCAGGACAGGCTCAGACAGTGCTGGGGTCTATATAATGTAGAGTGACCTCCTGACTGTACATTATCAGGACAGGCTCAGACAGTGCTGGGGTCTATCTAATGTAGGGTGACCTCCTGACTGTACATTATCAGGACCTGCTCAGACAGGGCAGGGGTCTATCTAATGTAGGGTGACCTCCTGACTGTACATTATCAGGACAGACTCAGACAGTGCTGGGTCTATCTAATGTAGGGTGACCTCCTGACTGTACATTATCAGGACAGGCTCATACAGTGTTGGGGTCCATCTAATGTAGGGCGACCTCCTGACTGTACATTATCAGGACAGGCTCATACAGTGCTGGGGTCCATCTAATGTAGGGCGACCTCCTGACTGTACATTATCAGGACAGGCTCATACAGTGCTGGGGTCCATCTAATGTAGGGTGACCTCCTGACTGTACATTATCAGGACAGGCTCAGACAGTGCTGGGGTCTATGTAATGTAGGGTGACCTCCTGACTGCACATTATCAGGACAGGCTCAGACAGTGCTGGGGTCTATCTAATGTAGGGTGACCTCCTGACTGTACATTATAAGGACAGGCTCAGACAGGGCTGGGGTCTATCTAATGTAGGGTGACCTCCTGACTGTACATTATAAGGACAGGCTCAGACCGGGCTGGGGTCTATCTAATGTAGAGTGACCTCCTGACTGTACATTATCAGGACAGGCTCAGACAGTGCTGGGGTCTATCTAATGTAATGTGACCTCCTAACTGTACATTATCAGGACAAGCTCAGACAGTGCTGGGGTCTATCTAATGTAGGGTGACCTCCTGATTGTACATTATCAGGACAGGCTCAGACAGTGCTGGGGTCTATATAATGTAGGGTGACCTCCTGACGGTACATTATCAGGACATGCTCAGACAGTGTTGGGGTCTATCTAATGTAGAGTGACCTCCTGACTGTACATTATCTGGACAGGCTCAGACAGTGCTGGGATCTATCTAATGTAGGGTGACCTCCTGACTGTACATTATCAGGACAGGCTCAGACAGTGCTGGGGTCTATCTAATGTAGGGTGACATCCTGACTGTACATTATCAGGACAGGCTCAGACAGTGCTGGGGTCTATCTAATGTAGAGTGACCTCCTGACTGTACATTATCAGGACAGGCTCAGACAGTGCTGGGGTCTATCTAATGTAGGGTGACCTCCTGACTGTACATTATCAGGACAGGCTCAGACAGTGCTGGGGTCTATCTAATGTAGGGTTACCTCCTGACTGTACATTATCAGGACAGGCTCAGACAGTGCTGGGGTCTATCTAATGTAGGGTGACCTCCTGACTGTACATTATCAGGACAGGCTCAGACAGTGCTGGGGTCTATCTAATGTAGGGTGACCTCCTGACTGTACATTATCAGGACAGGCTCATACAGTGCTGGGGTCTATCTAATGTAGGGTAACCTCCTGACTGTACATTATCAGGAAAGGCTCATACAGTGCTGGGTCCATCTAATGTAGGGTGAACTCCTGACTGTACATTATCAGGACAGGCTCATACAGTGCTGGGTCCATCTAATGTAGGGTGAACTCCTGACTGTACATTATCAGGACAGGCTCAGACAGTGCTGGGGTCTATCTTATGTAGTGACCTCCTGACTGTACATTATCAGGACAGGCTCAGACAGTGCTGGGATCTATCTAATGTAGGGTAACCTCCTGACTGTACATTATCAGGACAGGCTCAGACAATGCTGGGATCTATCTAATGTAGGGTGATCTCCTGACTGTACATTATCAGGAAAGGCTCAGACAGGGCTGGGGTCTATCTAATGTAGGGTGACCTCCTGATTGTACATTATCAGGACAGGCTCAGACAGTGCTGGGGTCTATCTAATGTAGGGTGACCTCCTGACTGCACATTATCAGGACAGGCTCAGACAGTGCTGGGGTCTATCTAATGTAGGGTGACCTCCTGACTGTACATTATCAGGACATGCTCAGACAGTGCTGGGGTCTATCTAATGTAGAGTGACCTCCTGACTGTACATTATCAGGACAGGCTCAGACAGTGCTGGGGTCTATCTAATGTAGGGTGACCTCCTGACTGTACATTATCAGGACAGGCTCAGACAGTGCTGGGGTCTATCTAATGTAGGGTGACCTCCTGACTGTACATTATCAGGACAGGCTCAGACAGTGCTGGGGTCTATATAATGTAGGGTGACCTCCTGACTGTACATTATCAGGACAGGCTCAGACAGTGCTGGGATCTATCTAATGTAGGGTAACCTCCTGACTGTACATTATCAGGAAAGGCTCAGACAGGGCTGGGGTCTATCTAATGTAGGGTGATCTCCTGACTGTACATTATCAGGACAGGCTCAGACAGTGCTGGGGTCTATCTTATGTAGTGACCTCCTGACTGTACATTATCAGGACATGCTCAGACAGTGCTGGGGTCTATCTAATGTAGGGTGACCTCCTGACTGTACATTATCAAGACAGGCTCAGACAGTGCTGGGGTCTATCTAATGTAGGGCGACCTCCTGACTGTACATTATCAGGACAGGCTCAGACAGTGCTGGGGTCTATCTAATGTAGGGCGACCTCCTGACTGTACATTATCAGGACAGGCTCAGACAGTGCTGGGGTCTATCTTATGTAGTGACCTCCTGACTGTACATTATCAGGACATGCTCAGACAGTGCTGGGGTCTATCTAATGTAGGGTGACCTCCTGACTGTACATTATCAGGACAGGCTCATACAGTGCTGGGGTCTATCTAATGTAGGGTGACCTCCTGATTGTACATTATCAGGACAGGCTCAGACAGTGCTGGGGTCTATCTAATGTAGAGTGACCTCCTGACTGTACATTATCAGGACATGCTCAGACAGTGTTGGGGTCCATCTAATGTAGAGTGACCTCCTGACTGTACATTATCAGGACAGACTCAGACAGTGCTGGGATCTATCTAATGTAGGGTGATCTCCTGACTGTACATTATCAGGACAGGCTCAGACAGTGCTGGGGTCTATATAATGTAGGGTGACCTCCTGACGGTACATTATCAGGACAGGCTTAGACCGTGCTGGGGTCTATCTAATGTAGAGTGACCTCTTAACTGTACATTATCAGGAAAGGCTCAGACAGTGCTGGGGTCTATGTAATGTAGGGTGACCTCCTGACTGTACATTATCAGGAAAGGCTCAGACAGTGCTGGGGTCTATCTAATGTAGGGTGACCTCCTGACTGCACATTATAAGGACAGGCTCAGACAGTGCTGGGGTCTATCTAATGTAGGGTGACCTCCTGACTGTACATTATCAGGACATGCTCAGACAGTGCTGGGGTCCATCTAATGTAGGGTGACCTCCTGACTGTACATTATCAGGACAGGCTCAGACAGTACTGGGTCTATCTGATGTAGGGTGACCTCCTGACTGCACATTATAAGGACAGGCTCAGACAGTGCTGGGGTCTATCTAATGTAGGGTGCCCTCCTGACTGTACATTATCAGGACATGCTCAGACAGTGCTGGGGTCTATCTAATGTAGGGTGACCTCCTGACTGTACATTATCAGGACAGGCTCAGACAGTGCTGGGGTCTATCTAATGTAGGGTGACCGCCTGACTGTACATTATCAGGACATGCTCAGACAGTGCTGGGGTCTATCTAATGTAGGGTGACCTCCTGACTGTACATTATCAGGACAGGCTCAGACAGTGCTGGGGTCTATCTAATGTAGGGTGACCTCCTGACTGTACATTATCAGGACAGGCTCAGACAGTGCTGGGGTCTATCTAATGTAGAGTGACCTCCTGACTGTACATTATCAGGACAGGCTCAGACAGTGCTGGGGTCTATCTAATGTAGAGTGACCTCCTGACTGTACATTATCAGGACAGGCTCAGACAGTGCTGGGGTCTATATAATGTAGAGTGACCTCCTGACTGTACATTATCAGGACAGGCTCAGACAGTGCTGGGGTCTATCTAATGTAGGGTGACCTCCTGACTGTACATTATCAGGACCTGCTCAGACAGGGCAGGGGTCTATCTAATGTAGGGTGACCTCCTGACTGTACATTATCAGGACAGGCTCAGACAGTGCTGGGGTCTATCTAATGTAGAGTGACCTCCTGACTGTACATTATCAGGACAGGCTCAGACAGTGCTGGGGTCTATCTAATGTAGAGTGACCTCCTGACTGTACATTATCAGGACAGGCTCAGACAGTGCTGGGGTCTATATAATGTAGGGTGACCTCCTGACTGTACATTATCAGGACAGGCTCATACAGTGCTGGGGTCCATCTAATGTAGGGTAACCTCCTGACTGTACATTATCAGGAAAGGCTCATACAGTGCTGGGTCCATCTAATGTAGGGTGAACTCCTGACTGTACATTATCAGGACAGGCTCATACAGTGCTGGGTCCATCTAATGTAGGGTGAACTCCTGACTGTACATTATCAGGACAGGCTCAGACAGTGCTGGGGTCTATCTTATGTAGTGACCTCCTGACTGTACATTATCAGGACAGGCTCAGACAGTGCTGGGATCTATCTAATGTAGGGTAACCTCCTGACTGTACATTATCAGGACAGGCTCAGACAATGCTGGGATCTATCTAATGTAGGGTGATCTCCTGACTGTACATTATCAGGAAAGGCTCAGACAGGGCTGGGGTCTATCTAATGTAGGGTGACCTCCTGACTGTACATTATCAGGACAGGCTCAGACAGTGCTGGGGTCTATCTAATGTAGGGTGACCTCCTGACTGCACATTATCAGGACAGGCTCAGACAGTGCTGGGGTCTATCTAATGTAGGGTGACCTCCTGACGGTACATTATCAGGACATGCTCAGACAGTGTTGGGGTCTATCTAATGTAGAGTGACCTCCTGACTGTACATTATCAGGACAGGCTCAGACAGTGCTGGGGTCTATCTAATGTAGGGTGACCTCCTGACTGTACATTATCAGGACAGGCTCAGACAGTGCTGGGGTCTATCTAATGTAGAGTGACCTCCTGACTGTACATTATCAGGACAGGCTCAGACAGTGCTGGGGTCTATATAATGTAGGGTGACCTCCTGACTGTACATTATCAGGACAGGCTCAGACAGTGCTGGGATCTATCTAATGTAGGGTAACCTCCTGACTGTACATTATCAGGAAAGGCTCAGACAGGGCTGGGGTCTATCTAATGTAGGGTGATCTCCTGACTGTACATTATCAGGACAGGCTCAGACAGTGCTGGGGTCTATCTTATGTAGTGACCTCCTGACTGTACATTATCAGGACATGCTCAGACAGTGCTGGGGTCTATCTAATGTAGGGTGACCTCCTGACTGTACATTATCAAGACAGGCTCAGACAGTGCTGGGGTCTATCTAATGTAGGGCGACCTCCTGACTGTACATTATCAGGACAGGCTCAGACAGTGCTGGGGTCTATCTAATGTAGGGTGACCTCCTGACTGTACATTATCAGGACAGGCTCAGACAGTGCTGGGGTCTATCTTATGTAGTGACCTCCTGACTGTACATTATCAGGACATGCTCAGACAGTGCTGGGGTCTATCTAATGTAGGGTGACCTCCTGACTGTACATTATCAGGACAGGCTCAGACAGTGCTGGGGTCTATCTTATGTAGTGACCTCCTGACTGTACATTATCAGGACATGCTCAGACAGTGCTGGGGTCTATCTAATGTAGGGTGACCTCCTGACTGTACATTATCAGGACAGGCTCAGACAGTGCTGGGATCTATCTAATGTAGGGTAACCTCCTGACTGTACATTATCAGGAAAGGCTCAGACAGGGCTGGGGTCTATCTAATGTAGGGTGATCTCCTGACTGTACATTATCAGGACAGGCTCAGACAGTGCTGGGGTCTATCTAATGTAGGGCGACCTCCTGACTGTACATTATTGTGATATGTGAAGCACTGTATGGGGGATGCATCCTGGGATGTCACATGTCTGGGAGGGTCATACATGATCGGGGGGGGGACTATAATTATATAGACTTGGTAGCCTCTGTTAGTCTCGGTTTCAAGCCAATGAAGAGCACTGTATTGTCATATGGAGGGTGGTGGGCCTAAATTATATCAATTCATGTGACCCCCTCTCTCCCTCTCACAGGTCACATGATGTCCAGGCGCAGAGTCCCGTCCACTTTGGGGTCCCTATGCCTGCAGAACATTGCACACAATATGCAGAGTATCTGGGTGTCTGATTACAGCGAGAAATACCTGGAGGAGTATAACTTCCTGTATATCGAGGGTCCATTCAATCAGCTGTGTGAGTAATAGGGCGAGGGTCCTGTAATGGGGTAATGATAGGATGAGGGGTCCTGTAATGGGGTAATGATAGGGTGAGGGGTCCTGTAATGGGGTAATGATAGGGTGAGGGTCCTGTAAAGGGGTAATGATTGGGCGAGGAGGCCTGTAAAGGGGTAATGATTGGGCGAGGGGGCCTGTAAAGGGGTAATGATAGGGCGAGGGGGCCTGTAAAGGGGTAATGATTGGGCGAAGGGGGCCTGTGAAGGGGTAATGATTGGGCGAGGGGGCCGGTAATGATAGGGCGACGGGGCCTGTAATGGGGTAATGATAGAGCGAAGGGGCCTGTAATGGGGTAATGATAAGGTGAGGGGGCCTGTAATGGGGTAATGATAGGGTCAGGGGGCCTGTAATGATAGGGTGAGGAGGACTGTAATGATAGGGTGAGGGGGCCTGTAATGATAGGGTGAGGGGGCCTGTAATGGGGTGATGATAGGGTGATGGGTCCTGTAATGGGGTAATAATAGGGTGAAGGGTCCTGTAATGGGGTAATGATAGGGTGAGGGGTCCTGTAATGGGGGAATGATAGGGTGAGGGGTCCTGTAATGGGGTAATGATAGAGTGAGGGGTCCTGTAATGGGGGAATGATAGGGTGAGGGGTCCTGTAATGGGGTAATGATAGGGTGAGGGGTCCTGTAATAGGGTGATGATAGGGTGATGGGTCCTGTAATGGGGTAATGATAGGGTGAGGGGTCCTGTAATGGGGTAATGATAGGATGAAGGGTCCTGTAATGATAGGGTGAGGGGTCCTGTAATGGGGCAATGATAGGGTGAGGGATCCTGTAATGGGGGAATGAAAGGTGAGGGGTCCTGTAATGGGGTAATGATAGGGTGAGGGATCCTGTAATGGGGGAATGATAGGCTGAGGGGGCCTGTAATGGGATAATGATAGGGTGAGGGATCCTCTAATGGGGGAATGATAGGATGATGGGTCCTGTAATGGGGGAATGATAGGGTGAGGGGTCCTGTAATGATAGGGTGAGGCGTCCTGTAATGATAGGGTGAGGGGTCCTGTAATGGGGTAATGATAGGTTGAGGGATCCTGTAATGGGGGAATGATAGGATGAGGGGGCCTGTAATGGGGTATTGATAGGGCGAGGGGTCCTGTAATGGGGGAATGATAGGGTGAGGGGTCCTGTAATGGGGGAATGATAGGGTGAGGGATCCTGTAATGGGGGAATGATAGGGTGAGGGATCCTGTAATGGGGGAATGATAGGGTGAGGGATCCTGTAATGGGGGAATGGTAGGGTGAGGGGGCCTGTAATGGGGTAATGATAGGGTGAGGGATCCTGTAATGGGAGAATGATAGGATGAGGGGGGCTGTAATGGGGGAATGATAGGGCGAGGGGGGCTCTAATGATAGGGTGAGGGGGCCTGTAATGATAGGGTGAGGGGTCCTGTAATGGGGTAATGAGAAGGGGAGTGGTCCTGTAATGGGGTAATGATAGGGTGACAGGTCCTGTAATGGGGGAATGATAGGGTGAGGGGGCCTGTATTGGGGGAATGATAGGGTGAGGGGGCCTGTAATGGGGTGATGATAGGGTGAGGGGTCCTGTAATGGGGTAATGATATGGTGAGGGGGCCTATAATGGGGTATTGATAGGGTGAGGGGGCCTGTAATAGGGCAGTGATAGGGTGAGGGGGCCTGTAATAGGGCAGTGATAGGTTGAGGGGGCCTGTAATAGATTAGAACATATGATATAGGTAGAATTTCCAGTCTGTAATTGACACTTTTTGGCTTTAGTTGATATGTTAATATGATATTACATTGTATTGTATCACATAACATTGGGGGGCATGGTCATGTGGGGGTCATGGTGCAGTGGCTGATGGTTGCAATGTTGTATAATGTTCTGCTCCCTCATTGGGGGTCATTGTGCTATGGGGGGCATGGCGCATGGGCTGAGGGCTCCTATGTCTTATAATGTGCTTCTCCCTTATTGGGGGTCATGGTGCTATTGGGGGGCATGGTGCATGGTCTGCTGGGTGTTCATTTGTTGTATAGTATTCCATCCCTCGTTAAAAGGCATGGTGATGTGGGAGCCATGGTGCAGGGGTTGCGGAGGATGATGGGATGATAGTTCCCTTTGTTGTATAATGTTCCCCTCCCTCTTGGAGGCATGGTGATGTGGGAGCCATGGTGCAGGGGTTGCTGAGGATGATGGGATGATAGTTCCCTTTGTTGTATAATGTTTACCTCCCTCATTGGGGTTCATGGTGCTATGGGGTTCATGGTGCTATGGGGGTCATGGTGCTATGGGGGGCATGGTGCTATGGGGGGCATGGTGCTATAAGGGGCATGGTGCAGGGGTTGCTGAGTGTTCATGTGTTGTATAATATTCCATCCCTCGTTAGGAGTCATGGTGATGTGGGAGCCATGGTGCAGGGGTTGCTGAGGATGATGGGATGATAGTTCCATTTGTTGTATAATGTTCCCCTCCCTCTTGGAGGCATGGTGATGTGGGAGCCATGGTGCAGGGGTTGCTGAGGATGATGGGATGATAGTTCCATTTGTTGTATAATGTTCCCCTCCCTCTTGGAGGCATGGTGACAGTGGTTGCTGAGGATGATGGGATGATAGTTCCATTTGTTGTATAATGTTCCCCTCCCTCTTGGAGGCATGGTGATGTGGGAGCCATGGTGGAGGGGTTGCTGAGGATGATGGGATGATAGTTCCATTTGTTGTATAATGTTCCCCTCCCTCTTGGAGGCATGGTGATGTGGGAGCCATGGTGCAGGGGTTGCTGAGGATGATGGGATGATAGTTCCATTTGTTGTATAATGTTCCCCTCCCTCTTGGAGGCATGGTGATGTGGGAGCCATGGTGCAGGGGTTGCTGAGGATGATGGGATGATAGTTCCATTTGTTGTATAATGTTCCCCTCCCTCTTGGAGGCATGGTGATGTGGGAGCCATGGTGCAGGGGTTGCTGAGGATGATGGGATGATAGTTCCATTTGTTGTATAATGTTCCCCTCCCTCTTGGAGGCATGGTGATGTGGGAGCCATGGTGCAGGGGTTGCTGAGGATGATGGGATGATAGTTCCATTTGTTGTATAATGTTCCCCTCCCTCTTGGAGGCATGGTGATTTGGGGCTCATGATGTATGGGCTCCTGAAGATTCTGGGACTTGTTTGTTAGTAACACTTTATTCAATAATGTCCCCTCCCACAGCTGGGGCCATGGTGCAGGAGCTGCTAAGGATTCTGGGAGAGTCTCACAAGCTGACCAGAGCGAGCCTCCACCTGCTACTCCAGCCGCACCTAACAGAACTGAGTCTTCGGCCATGTGCAGGACTGGTCAGCAACGCCATCACTCAGCTGGTGACCGTGCGCTGTAAGGTGAGTGACCTCCATGTGTGTCCATGTACTCTCTGCCTCTAATCCACCTACTCTTCTCTGTGTCTGACGGTCTCTCCTATGTCCTCTTCTCTGTGTCTCTATTCTCTCGTGTGCCACTATTTGTCTCTTTTTTTCTCTTTGTTTCCATCCCTTTCTTTACTCTCTCTTTACCCTGACCCACCATCCCTCGTTCTCTTCTCACATTTTCTCCACCTATTCTCTCTACCCGTTCTCTCCTTCATTCTCTCTACCCGTTCTCTGCTTCATTCTCTCTACCGTTCCCTCCTTTGTTCTCTCCACCCGTTCCCTCCTTTGTTCTCTCCACCAGTTCTCTCCTTTATTCTCTCTACCCGTTCTCTCCTTCATTTTCTCTACCCGTTCTCTCCTTCATTCTCTCTACCCGTTCTCTCCTTCATTCTCTCTACCCGTTCTCTCCTTCATTCCCTCTACCTGTTCTCTCCATTCCCTCTACCCGTTCTCTCCTTCATTCTCTCTACCCGTTCTCTCCTTCATTCTCTCTACCCGTTCTCTCCTTCATTCTCTCTACCCGTTCTCTCCTTCATTCCCTCTACCTGTTCTCTCCATTCCCTCTACCCGTTCTCTCCTTCATTCTCTCTACCCGTTCTCTCCTTCATTCTCTCTACCCGTTCTCTCCTTCATTCTCTCTACCCGTTCTCTCCTTCATTCTCTCTACCCGTTCTCTCCTTCATTCTCTCTACCAGTTCTCTCCTTCATTCTCTCTACCCGTTCCCTCCTTCATTCTCTCTCTTGTTCCCTCTCTCGTTCCCTACCTCGTTTCCTCCCTTGTTCTCTCCACGCTCTCTATCTCGTTCCCTCTCGTTTTCTCCCTTCCTTTCTTGTTCTCTCACTCATTCTCTCCACCCGTTCCCTCCTTTGTTCTCCCCGCCGTTCCCTCCTTTGTTCTCTCCGCCTGTTCCCTCCTTTGTTCTCTCCGCCTGTTCCCTCCTTTGTTCTCTCCGCCCGCTCCCTCCTTTGTTCTCTCCGCCCGTTCCCTCCTTCGTTCTCTCCGCCCGTTCCCTCCTTCGTTCTCTCCGCCCGTTCCCTCCGTCGTTCTCTCCGCCCGTTCCCTCCGTCGTTCTCTCCGCCCGTTCCCTCCGTCGTTCTCTTCGCCCGTTCCCTCCGTCGTTCTCTCCGCCCGTTCCCTCCGTCGTTCTCTCCGCCCGTTCCCTCCGTCGTTCTCTCCGCCCGTTCCCTCCGTCGTTCTCTCCGCCCGTTCCCTCCGTCGTTCTCTCCGCCCGTTCCCTCCGTCGTTCTCTCCGCCCGTTCCCTCCGTCTTTCTCTCCGCCCGTTCCCTCCGTCTTTCTCTCCGCCCGTTCCCTCCGTCTTTCTCTCCGCCCGTTCCCTCCGTCTTTCTCTCCGCCCGTTCCCTCCGTCTTTCTCTCCGCCCGTTCCCTCCGTCTTTCTCTCCGCCCGTTCCCTCCGTCTTTCTCTCCGCCCGTTCCCTCCGTCGTTCTCTCCGCCCGTTCCCTCCGTCGTTCTCTCCGCCCGTTCCCTCCGTCGTTCTCTCCGCCCGTTCCCTCCGTCTTTCTCGTTCCCTCCTTTCTTTCATCCTCTGCTCTCAGCATCCCCCACCATGTTTTTTGTCTGTTCCCAGTTCCTCACGTGTCTGGACATGCACTCCTGTCAGCGCGTCCCCGCAGCCTCCCTGGCGCTGCTGTTAGAGGGCTTGCCCATGCTGGTGAAGCTGTGCCTCTCTGACACTCATTGTGATACCGGTGTATTATCTGTGATTGGCTCTTGTTGCCCGCGGCTCCGTGAGCTGGATATTTCCCACTGCAAGAAGCTGACCCCATCCTCCATGTTGCACCTGGCATATGACCCTATTGGTTCTACCTTCTGCTGCCAGGCTCTGAAGGTCCTGTTGGTTGAGGATTTGAAGCAGAAAGGCTCACTAGCCCAGTGGGTACATACCCTTTGTTTCTTGCTCCTAGCCATGCCCAGGCTTGAGCGCCTTTCTAATTCTTTACTACTAAACGCTCTACGTCTTCTACACTCTGGTAAGTTGAATGAATGTGGAAGCTCCCCAGCTGGCTTCCCCTCTCTGTCCGAGGTGGGCCATGCCAGACTGGGCTTAGTGAAAGGGAGAAATGGACTGTCTAGAGTGGGCAATAGCCCATCAGAACTTGGGGAGTGCCCCGCAAAAGGAGGATGCCATGTAGTACAAGATGGGAAATTCGAAAATGACTACAATGAGGGCACATTGGCCGGATTTTTTCGACTTACAAAGCTAGAAGATGTAGAGGAGGAGGATTTACCCCTAGTGAGGTATCTATGCCATAAGGTGGAAGAGGTTGACATCTCTCTGGGAAACCTCTCTGGAGTTAGCTGGGACCTTGCAGAATGGCGTCACCTCTCTCACCTCACCTTGCATTGCTCGGGGTTCCCAAGTAGGAGCTTGGAGGACATGTTAGCTTCTTTAGAGACTGTAGGGAGCAGGTTGCGTTATCTTTCATTGCAGAACATCTTCTGGCACCAAGCAAGTTCACTCCATGCCCTGCTAAGCCTGTGTCCAAACTTGCACACCTTCTTGAGCCATTGTACCCCTCGATGCCATGCTTTATCGAGGAATGATCCAGAGGAAGTGTTGCCCCCTTGGGGTGAGAATCTGATGCCCTTGCCATTTCCTCACCTGGAGAGCTTCAGTTTGCTTCTGGAAGGAGGGGATCCATTGAACACGGTCTTTAAACACTCTCTGGGGGGCTCTTTAGTGTCGCTCCTTTGTGGGAGCCCCAAACTAGAGACACTCTCGCTGTGGGAGGTCCCTGTTCTCCTAGATGCTGTTTTTGAAGTTACGTTTGGGTCCATTACCCCTCCGCCTCTCCAGAGACTGAGATCGGCGTCACTGTGCAGAAGCTCCATCACATCATGGGGGGCTTCACTGGTGATAAGATCAGATAATGACCTGGACACCCTAGATCTGTCGCACTGCCATGATGTCACACTTAGAGACCACATCCGACTGCAAGAGATGGCACGGAAAGAGGGAAAGGATATCACCATCATCTGGCAGTGACCAGGTCACCTGGGGGGGTCTCATGACTGGACACGAATATATATATATATATATATATATATATATATATATATATATAAAAGCACATGGTCTAAACCATGCCAACTGGGGGGGGAAGGGGGTCTCGTGACTGGACACAAATATTTATATGTATATATATATATATATATATATATATATATATATATAAGCACATGGTCTAAACCATGCAAACTGGGGGGTCTCCATTGCTGGATTCTAATATATAGATATAAGCAAAGGGTCTAACTGACCTGGTCTACATATGGTTCTGATCGTTGGTTTTTGACCATTGTAGGTACTAGTTTATAAAAATCTAATTTTCCAACTATTGGGCTCCGGTGTTCATTTAGTACAGGTCCTTCATACAGCACTGACCATTACTGGAGGATAGGGCCTACACATACCACTGACCATTTCTGGAGGATATGGCCTACACATAGCAATGACCATTACTGGAGGATAGGGCCTACACATAGCACTGACCATTACTGGAGGATAGGGCCTACACATAGCACTGACCATTACTGGAGGATAGGGCCTACACATAGAACTGACCATTACTGGAGGATATGGCCTACACATAGCACTGACCATTACTGGAGGATAGGCCCTACACATAGCACTGACCATTACTGTAGGATATGGCCTACACATAGCACTGACCATTACTGGAGGATAGGGCCTACACATAGCACTGACCATTACTGGAGGATAGGGCCTACACATAGCACTGACCATTACTGGAGGATAGGGCCTACACATAGCACTGACCATTACTGGAGGATAGGGTCTACACATAGCACTGACCATTACTGGAGGATATGGCCTACACATAGCACTGACCATTACTGGAGGATACGGCCTACACATAGCACTGACCATTACTGGAGGATGTGGCCTACACACAGCACTGACCATTACTGGAGTACAGGATGTGACCTACACATAGCACTGACCATTACTGGAGTACAGGATGTGACCTACACACAGCACTGACCATTACTGGAGTACAGGATGTGACCTACACATAGCACTGACCATTACTGGAGTTCAGGATGTGACCTACACATAGCACTGACCATTACTGGAGTTCAGGATGTGGCCTACACATAGCACTGACCATTACTGGAGTACAGGATGTGACCTACACATAGCACTGACCATTACTGAAGGACAGGATATGGCCTACACATAGCACTGACCATTACTGGAGTTCAGGATGTGGCCTACACATAGCCCTGACCATTACTGGAGTACAGGATGTGACCTACACATAGCACTGACCATTACTGAAGGACAGGATATGGCCTACACATAGCACTGACCATTACTGGAGTCCAGGATGTGACCTACACATAGCACTGACCATTACTGGAGTACAGACTGAGACATACATATAGCACTGACCATTACCAACTTACAGGATGTGACCTTCACATAGAACTGACCATTACCAACATACAAGATGTGACCTTCACATACCACTGACCATTACTGGAGTCCAGGATGTGACCTACACATAGCACTGACCATTACTGGAGTACAGGATGTGACCTACACATAGCACTGACCATTACTGGAGTACAGGATGTGACCTACACATAGCACTGAACATTACTGGAGTCCAGAATGTGGCCTTCACATAGCACTGACCATTACTGAAGTATAGGATGTGGCCTACACATAGCACTGACCATTACTGGAGTCGAGGATGTGGCCTACACATAGCACTGACCATTACTGGAGTCCAGGATGTGACCTACACATAGCACTGACCATTACTGGAGTACAGGATGTGACCTACACATAGCACTGACCATTACTGGAGTTCAGGATGTGACCTACACATAGCACTGACCATTACTGGAGTACAGGATGTGACCTACACATAGCACTGACCATTACTGGAGTACAGGATGTGGCCTACACATAGCACTGACAATTACTGGAGTTCAGGATGTGACCTACACATAGCACTGACCATTACTGGAGTCCAGGATGTGACCTACACATAGCACTGACCATTACTGGAGTACAGGATGTGACCTACACATAGCACTGACCATTACTGGAGTCGAGGATGTGGCCTACACATAGCACTGACCATTACTGGAGTCCAGGATGTGACCTACACATAGCACTGACCATTACTGGAGTACAGGATGTGACCTACACATAGCACTGACCATTACTGGAGTTCAGGATGTGACCTACACATAGCACTGACCATTACTGGAGTACAGGATGTGACCTACACATAGCACTGACCATTACTGGAGTACAGGATGTGGCCTACACATAGCACTGACAATTACTGGAGTTCAGGATGTGACCTACACATAGCACTGACCATTACTGGAGTCCAGGATGTGACCTACACATAGCACGGACCATTACTGGAGTATAGGATGTGGCCTACACATAGCACTGACCATTACTGGAGTATAGGATGTGGCCTACACATAGCACTGACTATTACTGGAGTTCAGGATGTGACCTACACATAGCACTGACCATTACTGGAGTTAAGGATGTGACCTACACGTAGCACTGACCATTACTAGAGTTCAGGATGTGGCCTACACGTAGCACTGACCATTACTGGAGTTCAGGATGTGGCCTACACATAGCACTGACCATTACTGGAGTTCAGGATGTGACCTACACATAGCACTGACCATTACTGGAGTTCAGGATGTGACCTACACATAGCACTGACCATTACTGGAGTTCAGGATGTGACCTACACATAGCCCTGACCATTACTGGAGTCCAGGATGTGGCCTACACATAGCACTGACCATTATTGGAGTTCAGGATGTGGCCTACACATAGCACTGACCATTACTGGAGTTCAGGAAGTGACCTTCACATAGCACTGACCATTACTGGAGTACAGGATGTGACCTACACATAGCACTGACCATTACTGGACTCCAGGATGTGACCTACACATAGCACTGACCATTACTGGAGTTCAGGATGTGGCCTACACATAGCACTGACCATTACTGGAGTTCAGGAAGTGACCTTCACATAGCATTGACCATTACTGGAGTACAGGATGTGACCTACACATAGCACTGACCATTACTGGAGTTCAGGATGTGGCCTACACATAGCACTGACCATTACTGGACTCCAGGATGTGACCTACACGTAGCACTGACCATTACTGGAGTTCAGGATGTGATCTACACATAGCACTGACCATTACTGGAGTTCAGGATGTGACCTACACATAGCACTGACCATTACTAGAGTTCAGGATGTGGCCTACACATAGCACTGACCATTACTGGAGTTCAGGATGTGACCTACACATAGCACTGACCATTACTGGAGTTCAGGATGTGACCTACACATAACACTGACCATTACTGGAGTTCAGGATGTGACCTTCACATAGCACTGATCATTACTGGAGTACAGGATGTGACCTACACGTAGCACTGACCATTACTAGAGTTCAGGATGTGACCTACACATAGCACTGACCATTACTGGAGTACAGGATGTGGCCTACACATAACACTGACCATTACTGGAGTTCAGGATGTGACCTACACATAGCACTGACCATTACTGGAGTACAGGATGTGACCTACACGTAGCACTGACCATTACTAGAGTTCAGGATGTGGCCTACACGTAGCACTGACCAATACTGGAGTCCAGGATGTGACCTACACATAGCACTGACCATTACTGGAGTACAGGATGTGACCTACACGTAGCACTGACCATTACTGGAGTTCAGGATGTGACCTACACATAGCACTGACCATTACTGGAGTCCAGGATGTGACCTACACATAGCACTGACCATTACTGGATTTCAGGATGTGGCCTACACGTAGCACTGACCATTACTGGAGTCCAGGATGTGGCCTACACGTTGCACTGACCATTACTGGAGTTCAGGATGTGACCTACATGTAGCACTGACTATTACTGGAGTCCAGGATGTGACCTACACATAGCACTGACCATTACTGGAGTACAAGATGTGACCTACACATAGCACTGACCATTACTGGAGTTCAGGATGTGGCCTACACATAGCACTGACCATTACTGGAGTCCAGGATGTGACCTACACATAGCACTGACCATTACTGGAGTACAGGATGTGGCCTACACATAGCACTGACCATTACTGGAGTCCAGGATGTGACCTACACATAGCACTGACCATTACTGGAGTACAAGATGTGACCTACACATAGCACTGACCATTACTGGAGTACAGGATGTGACCTACACATAGCACTGACCATTACTGGAGTACAGGATGTGGCCTACACATAGCACTGACCATTACTGGAGTACAGGATGTGACCTACACATAGCACTGACCATTACTGGAGTACAGGATGTGACCTACACATAGCACTGACCATTACTGGAGTATAGGATGTGGCCTACACATAGCACTGACCATTACTGGAGTCCAGGATGTGGCCTACACATAGCACTGACCATTACTGGAATACAGGATGTGGCCTACACATAGCACTGACCATTACTGGAGTACAGGATGTGGCCTACACATAGCACTGACCATTACTGGAGTTCAGGATGTGGCCTACACATAGCACTGACCATTACTGGAGTCCAGGATGTGACCTACACATAGCACTGACCATTACTGGAGTACAGGATGTGGCCTACACATAGCACTGACCATTACTGGAGTCCAGGATGTGACCTACACATAGCACTGACCATTACTGGAGTACAAGATGTGACCTACACATAGCACTGACCATTACTGGAGTACAAGATGTGACCTACACATAGCACTGACCATTACTGGAGTACAGGATGTGACCTACACATAGCACTGACCATTACTGGAGTACAGGATGTGGCCTACACATAGCACTGACCATTACTGGAGTACAGGATGTGACCTACACATAGCACTGACCATTACTGGAGTACAGGATGTGACCTACACATAGCACTGACCATTACTGGAGTATAGGATGTGGCCTACACATAGCACTGACCATTACTGGAGTCCAGGATGTGGCCTACACATAGCACTGACCATTACTGGAATACAGGAT
The DNA here is from genome assembly GCA_027410445.1 of Discoglossus pictus. Taxonomy (NCBI): domain Eukaryota; kingdom Metazoa; phylum Chordata; class Amphibia; order Anura; family Alytidae; genus Discoglossus; species Discoglossus pictus. Next base: position 3,437,869 of record CM050163.1, read on the forward strand.
GTGGCCTACACATAGCACTGACCATTACTGGAGTCCAGGATGTGGCCTACACATAGCACTGTCCATTACTGGAGTACAGGATGTGGCCTACACATATCACTGACCATTACTGGAGTATAGGATGTGGCCTACACATAGCACTGACCATTACTGGAGTACAGGATGTGACCTACACATAGCACTGACCATTACTGGAGTTCAGGATGTGACCTACACATAACACTGACCATTGCTGGAGTTCAGGATGTGGCCTACACATAACACTGACCATTACTGGAGTTCAGGATGTGGCCTACACATAGCACTGACCATTACTGGAGTACAGGATGTGACCTACACATAGCACTGACCATTACTGGAGTATAGGATGTGGCCTAAACATAGCACTGACCATTACTGGAGTATAGGATGTGGCCTACACATAGCACTGACCATTACTGGAGTACAGGATGTGGCCTACACATAGCACTGACCATTACTGGAGTACAGGATGTGACCTACACATAGCACTGACCATTACTGGAGTACAGGATGTGGCCTACACATAGCACTGACCATTACTGGAGTACAGGATGTGACCTACACATAGCACTGGCCATTACTGGAGTTCAGGATGTGGCCTACACATAGCACTGACCATTACTGGAGTACAGGATGTGACCTACACATAGCACTGACCATTACTGGAGTATAGGATGTGGCCTAAACATAGCACTGACCATTACTGGAGTATAGGATGTGGCCTACACATAGCACTGACCATTACTGGAGTACAGGATGTGGCCTACACATAGCACTGACCATTACTGGAGTACAGGATGTGACCTACACATAGCACTGACCATTACTGGAGTACAGGATGTGGCCTACACATAGCACTGGCCATTACTGGAGTACAGGATGTGGCCTACACATAGCACTGACCATTACTGGAGTTCAGGAAGTGACCTTCACATAGCACTGACCATTACTGGAGTATAGGATGTGGCCTAAACATAGCACTGACCATTACTGGAGTATAGGATGTGGCCTACACATAGCACTGACCATTACTGGAGTACAGGATGTGACCTACACATAGCACTGACCATTACTGGAGTACAGGATGTGACCTACACATAGCACTGGCCATTACTGGAGTACAGGATGTGGCCTACACATAGCACTGACCATTACTGGAGTTCAGGAAGTGACCTTCACATAGCACTGACCATTACTGGAGTTCAGGATGTGGCCTACACATAGCACTGACCATTACTGGAGTTCAGGATGTGACCTACACATAGCACTGACCATTACTGGAGTACAGGATGTGACCTACACATAGCACTGACCATTACTGGAGTATAGGATGTGGCCTACACATAGCACTGACCATTACTAGAGTTCAGGATGTGACCTACACATAACACTGACCATTACTGGAGTCCAGGATGTGGCCTACACATAGCACTGACCATTACTGGAGTACAGGATGTGACCTACACATAGCACTGAACATTACTGGAGTCCAGGATGTGACCTACACATAACACTGACCATTACTGGAGTTCAGGATGTGACCTACACATAGCACTGACCATTACTGGAGTTCAGGATGTGACCTACACGTAGCACTGACCATTACTGGAGTCCAGGATGTGACCTACACATAGCACTGACCATTACTGGAGTACAGGATGTGACCTACACATAGCACTGACCATTACTGGAGTTCAGGATGTGGCCTACACGTAGCACTGGCCATTACTGGAGTACAGGATGTGGCCTACACATAGCACTGACCATTACTGGAGTCCAGGATGTGACCTACACATAGCACTGACCATTACTGGAGTACAGGATGTGACCTACACATAGCACTGAACATTACTGGAGTCCAGGATGTGACCTACACATAACACTGACCATTACTGGAGTTCAGGATGTGACCTACACATAGCACTGACCATTACTGGAGGATAGGATGTGGCCTACACATAGCACTGACCATTACTGGAGTCCAGGATGTGACCTACACATAGCACTGACCATTACTGGAGTTCAGGATGTGGCCTACACGTAGCACTGGCCATTACTGGAGTACAGGATGTGGCCTACACATAGCACTGGCCATTACTGGAGTACAGGACCTTGAATAAAAGTATCATGGATGCCTCCAATGTCCAAGGCTACATTACTTTTTTTTATAATTAAAAACAGTAAATTAAGAATGACGATTTTCAGACATGTTGTTTTTTTGCACTTTGGAGGCTCCCAGATATTTGTATGAAGAGTGCATCATTCCTGAGAATCCCTGGACATACACAGGATGGTACCAAGGGGTATTTAGCAATTCTACATCATTATTGCCAATTACTATGTGGACTACACTCTAGATATCTAAAAGTAAATATAAGGACCCTAACTGATCACGTCCCTAACCCTAAACCTAAACCTAAACCCTAAACCTAACTCTATGCCTAACCCTAACCCTAAGCCCTATGAATATGTCTAACCCTAACCCTACATCAATCCAGTTTAAAATAAGTGTAGTATCGCATTGCAAGAGATAGGCGGCGCTGGAGTGCGCTTACTTGCAGCTTGCGGCGGGGGCGTGCAGCACTGGCGCAGGAGTAAAGGGAAAGGACCTTAATAATAATAACATTCAGCCAGAGAGATAACAGCACAGGCTTGGTGAGTGGCCGTAATGGTCATCGTCAATGTAAGTTTATTGTAATAAAAATGCATTAAAATTAGTTATAAATGACCCGATATCTTCACCTCCGATGGCCCCTTTAACAATTAGCTGCAATTATGTTTAATGCTGATTTTATCGGCTTTAAAAAGTGGGAAGGGGTTAAATGCAGAATATATTTAGCTGTTTCTATTGAATTGTGGCATTTGTTAATAAAAGGACTAATGGAAATCAGTCTACCAGGCACTCCATGTGGAGAAGGCAGCTGAAATAATCAGATCTGCCCAGGCCAATATGAAGATTCAAGGTACCGAGACCTGACCTACGTACCCCCTGTGACTGACCCCCCATAGACCTGACTGCTACGTGCCAGGCAGATCCACCGCCTCTCAGTAGCCTTACCAAGGGTGGAGACAAGCAGCAGAGTCTGATCTCTGAAAGCATGTTATTAATGATCAATGACTAATTATTAAGTGTTAGGGTGGTCTTTTAACATGTCGCCCTGTGTCGGGGGTGCTGGAGGGGACCCACACTCAGATATGGGGGGGTTTATACCCAAGACTGCAAATAACTGTATATATTAGTTAGCAAACGCCATTATCATGACTGGAGGTCGCAGGATCTCTGCCCCCTGCTGGTCATTCTCTGATCGCTCAGGTCAGAGTTCATTTGCTGATGGTGGGCTTGGGCTAATTCACTTTGGCTGCTTGTGGTGGGCAAAACTAAACAGACACAGAAAGGGTTAATTGGATCATATATTTCAAGTACTTTTGCAATGGAAGCTATTAAAAAATATTATGGTCGTCTTAAAAAAAATGTAATGACCCTGAACCCTCCTCGTGTATCCCCTACGTACTACCGAGAAGTGACATCACTTACTAGCACATGCTCATAGTGATTAAGGCAATTGGCTGTGAGACCAAATTAACATAAATATCTTATACATTAGAATTAATAAACAAGAGGCCAAGACCCAGAGGGATTGTGGGTAATGTCGAGAGGTCTGGTCTCTGGTTGAGAGACTCTTGCGGTAGAGTCGATTGTGGGTTGTGGGGTCACAGCTTGACCTGGTCAGTGGTTTGACCTCTTGCCAAGTCCAGTGGCCTCTTCACAAGCTTCCCACAACTTCTTGGCCACGGCTGGATCTCTGGCGGTCTCGGAGGGCAGGACCACCGTACAATCGCTGTCTATGTACTTCCCATTCAGACCCTCGGCCTCCTCGGATGCTGCGCAGAATATGGTGCTCGCGGCCCCCTCCTCAGCGGTCTGATGGCGAAAGGGGAGAAGTGTGAGAGAAGCATGGGGGATACGCGAAGAGAAAGGAGAGAAGCATGGGGGATATGGAATGAGAGGAGAGAAGCATGTGGGGTAAAGGGAAGAGAGGAGAGATACATGGGGGATACGGGAGAGAGAGGAGAGAAGCATGGGGGATACGGGGAGAGAGAGGAGAGAAGCATGGGGGATACGGGAAGAGAGAGGAGAGAAGCATGGGGATACGGGAAGAGAGGAGAGAAGCATGGGGGGTACGGGAAGAGAGGAGAGAAGCATGGGGGGTACGGGAAGAGAGGAGAGAAGCATGGGGGATACAACAAGAGAGGAGAGAAGCATGGGGATATGGGAAAAGAGAGGCGAGAAGCATGGGGAATATGGGAAGAGAGGAGAGAAGCATGGGGGATACGGGAAGAGAGGAGAGAAGCATGGGGGATACGGGAAGAGAGAGGAGAGAAGCATGGGGGATACGGGGAGAGAGAGGAGAGAAGCATGGGGGATACGGGAAGAGAGAGGAGAGAAGCATGGGGGATACGGGAAGAGAGGAGAGAAGCATGGGGGGTACGGGAAGAGAGGAGAGAAGCATGGGGGATACGGGAAGAGAGGAGAGAAGCATGGGGGATACGGGAAGAGAGGAGAGAAGCATGGGGGATACGGGAAGAGAGAGGAGAGAAGCATGGGGGATACGGGGAGAGAGAGGAGAGAAGCATGGGGGATACGGGGAGAGAGAGGAGAGAAGCATGGGGGATACGGGAAGAGAGAGGAGAGAAGCATGGGGGGTACAGGAAGAGAGGAGAGAAGCATGGGGGATATGGGAAAAGAGAGGAGAGAAGCATGGGGGATATGGGAAAAGAGAGGAGAGAAGCATGGGGGATATGGAATGAGAGGAGAGAAGCATGTGGGGTAAAGGGAAGAGAGGAGAGATACATGGGGGATACGAAAGAGAGAAGAGAAGCATGGGGGATACGGGAGAGAGAAGAGAAGCATGGGGGATACGGGGAGAGAGAGGAGAGAAGCATGGGGGATACGGGAAGAGAGAGGAGAGAAGCATGGGGATACGGGAAGAGAGGAGAGAAGCATGGGGGGTACGGGAAGAGAGGAGAGAAGCATGGGGGATACAACAAGAGAGGAGAGAAGCATGGGGGATATGAGAAAAGAGAGGCGAGAAGCATGGGGAATATGGGAAGAGAGGAGAGAAGCATGGGGGATACGGGAAGAGAGGAGAGAAGCATGGGGAATATGGGAAAAGAGAGGAGAGAAGCATGGGGGATACGCGAAGAGAGAGGAGAGAAGCATGGGGGATACGGGAAGAGAGAGGAGAGAAACATGGGGGATATGGGAAGAGAGATGAGAGAAGCTTGGGGGATATGGCAAGAGAGGAGAGAAGCATGTGGGGTAAAGGGAAGAGAGGAGAGATACATGGGGGATACGGGAGAGAGAGGAGAGAAGCATGGGGGATACGGGGAGAGAGAGGAGAGAAGCATGGGGGATACGGGAAGAGAGAGGAGAGAAGCATGGGGGATACGGGAAGAGAGGAGAGAAGCATGGGGGTTACGGGAAGAGAGGAGAGAAGCATGGGGGATATGGGAAAAGAGAGGAGAGAAGCATGGGGGATATGGGAAAAGAGAGGAGAGAAGCATGGGGGATACGGGAAGAGAGGAGAGAAGCATGGGGGGTACAGGAAGAGAGGAGAGAAGCATGGGGGATATGGGAAAAGAGAGGAGAGAAGCATGGGGGATATGGGAAAAGAGAGGAGAGAAGCATGGGGGATATGGAATGAGAGGAGAGAAGCATGTGGGGTAAAGGGAAGAGAGGAGAGATACATGGGGGATACGGGAGAGAGGAGAGAAGCATGGGGGATACGGGAGAGAGAAGAGAAGCATGGGGGATACGGGGAGAGAGAGGAGAGAAGCATGGGGGATACGGGAAGAGAGAGGAGAGAAGCATGGGGATACGGGAAGAGAGGAGAGAAGCATGGGGGGTACGGAAAGAGAGGAGAGAAGCATGGGGGATACAACAAGAGAGGAGAGAAGCATGGGGGATATGAGAAAAGAGAGGCGAGAAGCATGGGGAATATGGGAAGAGAGGAGAGAAGCATGGGGGATACGGGAAGAGAGGAGAGAAGCATGGGGAATATGGGAAAAGAGAGGAGAGAAGCATGGGGGATACGCGAAGAGAGAGGAGAGAAGCATGGGGGATACGGGAAGAGAGAGGAGAGAAACATGGGGGATATGGGAAGAGAGATGAGAGAAGCTTGGGGGATATGGCAAGAGAGGAGAGAAGCATGTGGGGTAAAGGGAAGAGAGGAGAGATACATGGGGGATACGGGAGAGAGAGGAGAGAAGCATGGGGGATACGGGGAGAGAGAGGAGAGAAGCATGGGGGATACGGGAAGAGAGAGGAGAGAAGCATGGGGGATACGGGAAGAGAGGAGAGAAGCATGGGGGGTATGGGAAGAGAGGAGAGAAGCATGGGGGATATGGGAAAAGAGAGGAGAGAAGCATGGGGGATATGGGAAAAGAGAGGAGAGAAGCATGGGGGATATGGGAAAAGAGAGGAGAGAAGCATGGGGGATACGGGAAAAGAGAGGAGAGAAGCATGGGGGATACGGGAAGAGAGGAGAGAAGCATGGGGGGTACAGGAAGAGATGAGAGAAGCATGGGGGATACAGGAAGAGAGGAGAGAAGCATGGGGGGTACGGGAAGAGAGAAGAGAAGCATGGGGGATACGGGAAAAGAGAGGAGAGAAGCATGGGGGATACAGGAAGAGAGGAGAGAAGCATGGGGGGTACGGGAAGAGAGAAGAGAAGCATGGGGGATACGGGAAAAGAGAGGAGAGAAGCATGCGGATGGGGAAAGAGAGGAGAGAAGCATGGGGATACGGTAAGAGATGAAAGAAGCATGCGGATGGGGGAAGAGAGGAGAGAAGCATGGGGGATACAGGAAGAGAAGAGAGAAGCATGGGAGATACGGATACCTTCCATGGCTATTTTCATCTCCCCCCATTCCCACCTTCCATGGCTATTTTCATCTCCCCCCATTCCCACCTTCCATGGCTATTTTCATCTCCCCCATCCCCACCTTCCATGGCTAATTTCATCTCCCCCATCCTCACCTTCCATGGATATTTTCATCTCCACCATCCCCACCTTCCATGGCTATTTTCATCTCCCCCCATCCTCACCTTCCATGGCTATTTTCATCTCCCCCATCCCCACCTTCCATGGCTATTTTCATCTCCCCCCATCCCCACCTTCCATGGCTATTTTCATCTCCCCCCATTCCCACCTTCCATGGCTATTTTCATCTCCCCCATTCCCACCTTCCATGGCTATTTTTATCTCCCCTATTCCCACCTTCCATGGCTATTTTCATCTCCCCCATCCCCACCTTCCATGGCTATTTTCATCTCCCCCCATCCCCACCTTCCATGGCTATTTTCATCTCCCCCATCCCCACCTTTCATGGCTATTTTCATCTCCCCCATCCCCACCTTTCATGGCTATTTTCATCTCCCCATTGCCATCTGTAATGCCTACCTCACACTCACATGTCCCTCTTACACTGTGGTTCCCATCTCAACCTGTTCAGTGGACACCCCGACATCCTCACTATCCTCCTCTCACATTGACCTCTTGTCCCAGTAACATTTTCTGACCTTGAAGAAGAAGAACCCAATGAGGTTGAAGACAAATCTCATGACTATGTTGTAGTTCCTCATGGCTTCGGTCACCACAATCCCAGGATTCAGACTGGTCACCGTCACTCCTGAATTTTTATATTTAATAGAAAACGTTCCAGATTTTAGATTTCTAGTATTTTATAACATTATTATTCCCACAACGTTCGACCCTCGGACGGCCCGGTGACCTTTGTTTAGATTAATGAATAATAATAAAAGCCGCCATTTGGTACGTTATCCAGTTCTTCAATGTCTGACTGTGGTCGATGACTATATACTATGTACAAGCCGGACATCTAGAACCAACCGAACAACCACCAATCCCACCCAGAATAAACATTGTATGCCAACCCTCATTCATCTCCACATAACCCCAAGTCTTTGTTTATATTGTGCCCAAGAAGTCCTCCAAAGTCCCGCTTTCTATCATGCCCAGATTCTCCTCACTTTCAAGCCCAGCTTCCCGTCCATTGTGGCCATGTTCTCTTCCCTTTCAAGCCCAGGTACCGTTCCCTATGATGTCCATATGCTTCTCCCTTTCAAGCTAAGGATCTCCTCCCTTTCAAGCTAAGGATCTATTCCCTTTCAAGCTCAGGTTCTCATCCCTTTCATGCCCAGATTATCTTCCCTTTCTAGTCCAGGGTCGCATCCCTGTGATGGCCAGTTTCTCTTCTCTTACAAGTCCACGTCCTCCTCCCTCAATGCCTAGATAATCCTCCTTTTCTAGGGTTTCCCTGCCTACCACATCTCCCCTCGGCCACACTCCTCCTGGTCAGACACTTGTCCCCTCTTGATCTTCATCACACGCATCCCATAAAGACCTAACCACTCACCGGTTCCATGGAGTCTCCTGGCAAACTCATTGGCACCGATGAGGTTCATGAGCTTGGTGCTGTTATAGGAGTCGTTCATTCGGTGCTTCTCTAGATTCTGCCCCTTTAGGTGGCTGATGTTGATCACCCCACCCGTGTGCATGAAAGAGGCCACAAAGACTATGCGACTCGGAGCGGACTTCTTCATGAGGTCTATAAGGGAATAGAGTATAGGGGAGGGTTATCGGTGACCAAGGGAGGGTTTATCAGGGGGCTATCTGGATGTCTAGTCGGGGGCGCTGTACTTACCCACCAGCAGGTTGGTCAGCAGGAAAGGGCCGAGGTGATTTGTGGCGAATGTGTTCTCCAGACCCTCAGATGTCACAGAATATGGCAGCCCTGCAACAGCAAGATAGTAATGATGGGGGTGTGGTGTGGTGCCATCAGCCCATTATGATTAGTTACTACTCCTCACTATCCAGGATTACGAAGTCTCTGGGTTTATGTATGTAGTGTCAGGATCACCTGTAGGCACTGAATATAGATACAATAATCTGTGGTGCTGCGCTGGTTATTGTCAGGTGCCCTAGGCCTTGTAGTCTCTGTCCATGGATAATGTTTTTAGTTTGTTACCTAGGTCACAAACATTAGAGGGTGTTTCCTAAGATGAAGTGGTCCTTTAATCAATGGTTCAGCTATTCTGGATAGCCCAAATAAGGGTATCCTTAGCCTGGCCCTGCCCATGACCCTCTCGTACCTGAGGCTCCTGCGTTGTTGACCAGGATGTCCAGTTTCTTGACATTCCTCAGGATGCGGTCAGCGAACTGTCGTACAGACGCCATGCTGCTGGTGTCTAGGATCTCCAGGGTCACCTCCTTGTTGCCCGTCTTTCCCCTGATCTCGTCCACAGCTCCCTGGCCACGCTCCCTGCTCCGACAGGCCAGTATAACACGGGCATTCCTCCTCGCCAGGTCCAGCGCCACACACTTCCCAATGCCTGGATGAGAGACAATAACTCAACATGACTAGAGGCGCTGCAGTGTGCTGCCCTAGGCATGGTCCGTTCTACAATACAACTGATAAATTCCTTTAAATTGAAACACTATTGGATTATTTTGGCATGTTATAAAGACCTGGACTGCAGCTCATTGTGCCTGTATTCCCATTCAACGGAATGTGATCTGATAGGAACAAATAAATAGCAGACTCTACTTGAGACTAATATTATTTTATTATTATTATTATCCTTTAAAGTAGTTAGTATTTATTCTAGTTACAAGGCTGTGGAATAGATGGATTTCCCGAAGTATAAGATGGTGTGGTCGAGCACTCTCATGTCTTATGGCAGATCCCCTGAGCAAGACAAACTACTGACTCTCTGTCCAGGCAGACTACCCCCCCACACACACACACACACACTTTTCATTTCATCACTTTCTCTCTCACAAGGCATATATATGACATTGGAGAGTACCCATAATGTACTGGTACAAGTCTCACACACCGCAGAGAGATCCAACCACACCAGTATTTAGTGCATAGAAGACTGACCAATTTATTATTAACACAAATATTTAAAACACAGAAAGATCTCATCACACCGCTTCTGTTAGAGGAGGTCATCACCCACTCACACCCCATCTGTTAGAGGAGGTCATCACCCACCCACCCCTTTTGTTAGAGGAGGTCATCAGCCACCCACCCCTTCTGTTAAAGGATGTCATCACCCACACCACTTCTGTTAGAGAGGTCATCACCCACACCGCTTATGTTAGAGGAGGTCATCACCCACCCACTCCTTCTGTTAGGAGGTCATCACCCACTAGCACCCCTTCTGTTAGAGGTGGTCATCACCCACACAGCTTCTGTTAGAGGTGGTCATCACCCACACCCCTTCTGTTAGAGAAGGTCATCACCTACCCACCCCTTCTGTTAGAGGTCATCACCCACTCACACCCCTTCTGTTAGAGGAGGTCATCACCCACTCACACCCCTTCTGTTAGAGGAGGTCATCACCCACACCGCTTCTGTTAGAGGTGGTCATCACCCACCCCTTCTGTTAGAGGAGGTCATCACCCACCCACCCCTTCTGTTAGAGGAGGTCATCACCCACCCACCCCTTCTGTTAGAGGAGGTCATCACCCTTACCACTTCTGTTAGAGGAGGTCATCACCCACACAGCTTCTGTTAGAGGTGGTCATCACTCACACCGCTTCTGTTAGAGAAGGTCATCACCCACACCCCTTCTGTTAGAGGAGGTCATCACCCACACCGCTTCTGTTAGAGGTGGTCATCACCCACACCGCTTCTGTTAGAGAAGGTCATCACCCACACCGCTTCTGTTAGAGAAGGTCATCACCCACCCACCCCTTCTGTTAGAGAAGGTCATCACCCAATCACACCGCTTCTGTTAGAAAAGGTCATCACCCACACCGCTTTTGTTAGAGGAGGTCATCACCCACACAGCTTCTGTTAGAGGTGGTCATCACTCACACCGCTTCTGTTAGAGGTGGTCATCACTCACACCGCTTCTGTTAGAGGTGGTCATCACTCACACCGCTTGTTAGAGAAGGTCATCACCCACACCCCTTCTGTTAGAGGTGGTCATCACTCACACCGCTTCTGTTAGAGGTGGTCATCACTCACACCGCTTGTTAGAGAAGGTCATCACCCACACCCCTTCTGTTAGAGGAGGTCATCACCCACACCGCTTCTGTTAGAGGTAATCACCCACTCACACCCCTTCTGTTAGAGGAGGTCATCACCCGCACCCCTTCTGTTAGAGGAGGTCATCACCCACTCACACCCCTCTGTTAGAGGAGGTCAGAATTCTTGTGACCTCCTCACCCATCACCAGCCATAACCCCCTCCCATCGCCAGTTACACAAGAGCTGGGGTCATCTGGCTAGGTCACCTGTATTCATCCCGAGGCCTGCAAGGGGGCAGGGGGAATTCCAACCTCCGGGTCAGAGGCCAGGTGCATGGCAAGTTGCTCTATGTTGTTTTACACAAGTTATTTGCTTTAATGTACTAGTGACGACTTTAACGGCCGAACTGCAGAACTGGAAAGACCTGCACGACACACAAATACGCCACAAAATCACTCACGCACAGCACAGGGGAGAGCCCGGGAGCCGCTGAGTGAGGTGGCAAGTTCATTTCAGGCATTGTAACGGAACCCATCACTGTTTTACCCTGTTTTATGATTTTTATGGTTAAAATATGATCCTACTATTATACTGCATGTATGTTGGTTTATGCTCTGCAGAATATTGGCCCAGACTAGTGCAGACCTTGGCATGGGAGATAATCCTGTTACAGATAAGGAAGTCTATTGTATAAACTGTTTTCATTCTCAGATAAGAACAAAGAAGGATGATCTAATTAATGTCTGATTGTATCCAAGTTGCCAGGTAGCCTCAGGGAGGTGTGACTCACCTATTGTCCCTCTATGTGTATTGTGTGGCCAACTATGGGGGATATGTGAAATGTCTGTGTGTTATGTGTAAAAGATACTTTTACTAACTTTTGAACCCCTGGTCTGATTCATGCCATTTTTTTATATGTTGTTCCCCTGGGTGGGAGCTATTGAACAGTGCTGGACTTAACGGTGTACCCCCTGTATTTGGGGTACATCCAGAATGTGGTTAAAATTGTGTCTGTTTTAATTGTGTTACCTGTTATCTGAGGGGAGGAGACGTGGGGGTTGAACCATGTATATAATTGGCTGTTGTGATAATTATGTGGGTGTAGCCCTTCAGAGGGCACCATTGCATAAAAGGAGATCCCCTGTCATTAAAGAGCACTACTTGACCCTTCAAAACGTAGCCTCATCTCGTTATTAAAGGGGATCGCTATATCATACTGGGGATTGCTATGCGCTGCATACTCCCTGGGAGCTTTAAGCTACGGCGGTTGTGGAGTCTGTGGTGGTGGTGGTGTCCGGTGCGGTGCTTGTAGACCTCGACGCAAACTAGGACACGTCCATCAATGGAGGTACACGGTCGGGGTGCCAGGAGATCCGTTACATTGGCTGGCAGTGGTGGGATGGCGTCCTAGTAAGAGGAAAAGCAGAACGGAGACACCGGTAACGTTTGGAGTTACAAATTGAGGGCAACGCTAGTATCTGTACAGCGCCCCTGGCTACGGCAGGATGGAACCGGCTAGTTTTCGGACAGCGTTCCATGATGAGGAGGAGGAGGACGGCCGCGGACTACAGGGATGCAGACAGAAAGGAACTCTGGTATGATGCCCTGGAAGATGCCCAATGGCGGCGAGGTGAGAGTCTCCCCAGTGATGAGCAGCGGCTACAGAAGCGTGTGGCGATGCGGATGTATCTATTGGGAGAGCAGCCCCTGGATGAGTGGGTGACAAGACTAGAGACCCTGGTATGGCGAGAGCTCTGGCTAGACAACGCATACCAGGCCCTCTGGTGGCATACCGTTCGACTTACCCCCTGGACGGCAGGGGGCAGAAGGTGTCGTCCTTCCCCCCCAGCGGCAGTGTGAACGCCAGGGGGCAGAAGGTGTCGTCCTTCCCCCCCAGCGGCAGTGTGAACGCCAGGGGGCAGAAGGTGTCGTCCTTCCCCCCAGCGGCAGTGTGAACCCCAGGGAGCAGAAGGTGTCGTCCTTCCCCCCCAGCGGCAGTGTGAACCCCAGGGGGCAGAGGGTGTCGTCCTTCCCCCCCAGCGGCAGTGAGAACCACAGGGGGAAGAAGGTGTCGTCCTTCCTCCCCAGCGACAGTTTACCCTGACAAGGGGAGACACCAATCTCCCAGACGGCGCAGATGGGACCGTGGTCTCTGCGCCCACAGCCTGTCCAGATCCCCAACTACCCTCACTGGGAACACCGGAGGAGGGGGTAAGTACAAATTCCCCTCCCCAGCTAACTTCTAATGTGGCCCCAGGGTTAACAGAGGAAATGTTAACCCCCACTGACACCCACGTTTCCCTGGCTACTGAGCCGGAATATGTCCCAAGTACCCCAGCAGAAGAGCTGACAGCGGGGCAGAGTGCAGTCGGCCTCTGCCCTCCCTTTGTCCCTTGTACAGAGCAGGATGTCCTGCAGGTTATACCAGCAGAAGAGCTGGCATCAGGGCAGAGTGCCGCTGACCTCTGCCCCTCAAGTCCCCTCAGCGTGTTGCCCCATCACCACAGCGAAATATCCAGTTGCAGTAACGGTTTGTTGTGGGTGGGCTGCTCTTGCACTTTGTTGTTGTGGGCGGGGGGGGGGCTGCTCTAGCACTGGTTTATTGTGGGTTGGTGGATCGTCTAACGGAGGCACTGACCGGCAGAAGGTCAGGTGCCCGGTTAGACTTCCCCCCAAAGGGGAGATGTGTGACGAAGTGCCCTTCGCCACTTTGTCTTGGAGAGGACTGTTTGCCAGCCTCCTGCCCTGCGACTATGGCCCTGGGACAGATTGCCCTTTAAACACAGTATTCGGCCATACCAGAGTGTATGTCACTCATTCTGGCCCTTTACATACAGGGGGGTCATTCGGTACTTGCCCTGTGTGAACCATGATACCACAGAAAGCTATGCCATGGAGCCCATTCATATAATGAAAGACTATGGGAAAGACTTTAGCTACATGGCAATTGAACTGTGTGAAGAGGATCTGAGCGCTATTCGGTAGTTTTGTGCGCTCAGATCCCAGCTATCTGGGGATATGTGAAATGTGAGTAAATGTGAATTGCAGTAATGCTAATGGGTTGTCAAACTAGAGAATTGACCAACAAATACTTTTGTCCGGACATCCCCAGGCCGATCCGTTGGGATCAGACCGTGTATGCCGGCTTATGGTCACGGGGGAGGTGTGTAACGGAACCCATCACTGTTTTACCCTGTTTTATGATTATTATGGTTAAAATATGATCCTACTATTATACTGCATGTATGTTGGTTTATGCTCTGCAGAATATTGTCCCAGACTATTGCAGCTACTTGTCATGGGAGATAATCCTGTTACAGATAAGGGAGTCGATTGTATCAAGTGTTTTCATTCTCAGATAAGAACAAAGAAGGCTGATTTAATCAATGTCAGATTATATCAAAGTTGCCAGGGAACCTCAGGGAGGGGTGACTCACCTATTGTCCCTCTATGTGTATTGTGTGGCCAACTATCAGGGATGTGTATTGCCTGTGAAATGTCTGTGTGTTATGGGTAAAAGATACTTTTACTAACTTTTGAACCCCTGGTCTGATTCATGCCATTTTTTAATATGTTGTTCCCCTGCGTGAGAGCTATTGAACGGTGCTGGACTTAAAGGTGTACCCCCTGTTTTTGGGGTACATCCAGAATGTGGTTAAAATTGTGTGTTTTAATTGTGTTACCTGTTATCTGAGGGGAGGAGACGTGGGGGTTGAACCATGTATATAATTGGCTGTTGTGATAATTATGTGGGTGTAGCCCTTCAGAGGGCACCATTGCATAAAAGGAGATCCCCTGTCATTAAAGAGCACTACTTGACCCTTCAAAACGTAGCCTCATCTCGTTATTGGAGGGGATCGCTATATCATACTGGGGATTGCTATGCGCTGCATACTCCCTGGGAGCTTTAAGCTACGGCGGTTGTGGAGTCTGTGGTGGTGGTGGTGGTGTCCGGTGCGGTGCTTGTAGGCCTCGACGCAAACTAGGACGCGTCCATCAATGGAGGTACCCGGTCGGGGTGCCAGGAGATCCGTTACAGGCATATTTTGCCTTTTTTCACGAAGAGAGAAAAAAAATGGCTGCCGAATAAACGTAAACATGACGAAAATCCGGCCGAGGGACGTAAATACGAGCGCTAAGCACTAAGACTTAACGCAAACTAGTAACACTTACAGTGGATATAAAAAGTCTACACACCCCTGTTAAAATGTCAGGTTTCTGGGTTTCTGTGCTGTAAAAAAATGAGACAAAGATAAATCATTTCAGAACTTTTTCCACCTTTAATGTGACCTATAAACTGTACAACTCAATTGAAAAACAAACTAAAATCTTTTAGGCATAAGTCTGCACACCCTCAAACTAATACTTTGTTGAAGCCCCTTGTGATTTTATTACAGCACTCAGTCTTTTTGGGTATGAGTCTATCAGCATGGCATATTGTAACGGAACCCATCACTGTTTTACCCTGTTTTATGATTATTATGGTTAAAATATGATCCTACTATTATACTGCATGTATGTTGGTTTATGCTCTGCAGAATATTGTCCCAGACATTTGCAGCTACTTGGCATGGGAGATAATCCTGTTACAAAGAATCCGCATAAGATAAAGGAAGTCTATTGTATACAGTGTTTTCATTCTCAGATAAGAACAAAGAAGTGTAATTGAATCAATGTCTGATTGTATCAAAGTTGCCAGGGAGCCTCGGGGAGGTGTGACCAGACCTATTGTTCTCTTTATGTGTATTGTGTGGCCAAATATGGGCATGTGTATTGCCTGTGGGAAGAGATGGGTATAAATATTTCTGCAGAACAAAATAAAGTCAGTATTCATTTGACTCCCAAATTGTGTGTCGTCCAATATGGGAGGTCGGGAATGGTGAAACTGTAGTGCCTCTTGGGGATTTTACCGTATACCAGCGGAGATATTGGACTGCGTGTTCCAGCTCCGTTACATTTGGTGGCAAGTGGCGGAATTGTTCCCACGGTCAGAAGGACAGCTACAGGAGACACCATTCCGTGGAGTACAAATTGAGGGCAACGCTAGTATCCGTACATCGCTCCTGGCTACAGCAGGATGGTACCGGCTAGTTTTCAGACAGCGTTCCATCATGAGGAGGAGGAGGCGGCCGCGGACTACAGGGATGCAGACAGAAAGGAACTCATGGTTACAGTACCTCTTATTACCCCACAGACTGAGTTTGAAAGAGAAGTCCAAAGCAGACTGGCCTTTTTCCCAGGTACGTTTCCCATAAAAACCTTGGAATGGTTAATGACAGATGTCCACAAATTCATAATGGAAAAGCAGCGGGCACGGGAGCGGTCCATCTTAAGAGCTGCTAACCCACCTCCCACCATTAACCCCCCCCAGCACTGCGTCCGGGTGGTGGGAACTACCAAACCCCTCCACGGTACATCAGGTGCCACACGTGTAACCAGCAGGGCCACATGCAGAGAGACTGTCACAGAAACAGAAACCGCTCCACGTGGAATACTCCAACTAATTCCCCTCCCCAGCGACAGTGTGTACCCCAGGGGGCCGAAGGTGTCGTCCTTCCCCCCCAGCGGCAGTGTGAACCACAGGGAGCTGAAAGTGTCGTCCTTCCTCCCCAGCGGCAGTGTGTACCCCAGGGGGCCGAAGGTGTCAACCTTCCCCCCCAGCGGCAGTGTGTACCCCAGGGAGCTGAAGGTGTCGTCCTTCCTCCCCAGCGGCAGTGTGTACCACAGAGAGCAGAAGGTGCCGTCCTTTCTCCCCAGCGGCAGTGTGTACCCCAGGGGGCCGAAGGTGTCGTCCTTCCCCCCCAGGTGGCAGTGTGTACCCCAGGGAGCAGAAGGGGCCGTCATTCCTCCCCAGCGGCAGTGTGAACCCCAGGGGGCAGAAGGTGTCGTCCTTCCCCCCCAGCGGCATGGTGAACCCCAGGGGGCAGAAGGGGTCGTCCTTCCCCCCCAGCGGCAGTGTGAACCACAGGGGGCAGAAGGTGTCGTCCTTCCCCCCCAGCGGCAGTGTGAACCCCAGGGGGCAGAAGGTGTCATCCTTCCCCCCCAGCGGCAGTGTGAACCCCAGGGGGCAGAAGGTGTCGTCCTTCCCCCCCAGCGGCAGTGTGAACCACAGGGGGCAGAAGGTGTCGTCCTTCCTCCCCAACGACAGTTTACCCTAACCAGGGGAGACCCCAATCTCCCAGATGGCGCAGATGGGACCGTGGTCTCTGTGCCTGACCTACCGGGATGCCCAACTACCCTCACTGGGACAACCGGAGGAGGGGGTCAGTACAAATTCCCCTCCCCAGCTAACTCCTAATGTTGCCCCAGGGTTAACAGAGGAAATGTTAACCCCCACTGACCCCCACCTTTCCCTGGCTACTGAGCCGGAATATGTCCCAAGTGCCCCAGCAGAAGAGCTGACAGTGGGGCAGAGTGCAGTCGGCCTCTGCCCTCCCTTTGTCCCTTGTACAGAGCAGGATGTCCTGCAGGTTATACCAGTGGAAGAGCTGGCATCAGGGCAGAGTGCCGCTGGCCTCTGCCCCTCAAGTCCCCTCAGCGTGTTGCCCCATCACCCCAGCGAAATATCCAGGTGCCTGGTTAGACTTCCCCCCAAAGGGGAGATGTGTGACGAAGTGCCCTTCGCCACTTTGTCTTGGAGAGGACTGTTTGCCAGCCTCCTGCCCTGCGACTATGGCCCTGGGACATATTGCCCTTTGGAACCAGTGTTCGGCCATACCAGAGTGTATGTCACTCATTCTGGCCCTTTACATACAGGGGGGTCATTCTGTACTTGCCCTGAATGAACCATGATACCCCAGATAACTGTGCCATGAAGCCCATTCATATAATGAAAGACTATGGGAAAGACTTTAGCTACATGGCAATTGAACTGTGTGAAGAGGATCTGAGCGCTATTCGGTAGTTGTGTGCGCTCAGATCCCAGCTACCTGTGGATATGGGAAATGTGAGTAAATGTGAATTGCAGTAATGCTGATGGGTTGTCAAACTAGAGAATTGACCAACAAATACTTTTGTCCGGACAACCCCAGGCCGATCCGTTGGGATCAGACCGTGTATGCCGGCTTATGGTCACGGGGGAGGTGTGTAACGGAACCGATTACTGTTTTACCCTGTTTTATGATTATTATGGTTAAAATATGATCCTACTATTATACTGCATGTATGTTGGTTTATGCTCTGCAGAATATTGTCCCAGACATTTGCAGCTACTTGGCATGGGAGATAATCCTGTTACAAAGACTCTGCATAAGATAAAGGAAGTCTATTGTATACAGTGTTTTCATTCTCAGATAAGAACAAAGAAGTGTAATTGAATCAATGTCTGATTGTATCAAAGTTGCCAGGGAGCCTCGGGGAGGTGTGACCAGACCTATTGTTCTCTTTATGTGTATTGTGTGGCCAAATATGGGCATGTGTATTGCCTGTGGGAAGAGATGGGTATAAATATTTCTGCAGAACAAAATAAAGTCAGTATTCATTTGACTCCCAAATTGTGTGTCGTCCAATATGGGAGGTCGGGAATGGTGAAACTGTAGTGCCTCTTGGGGATTTTACCGTATACCAGCGGAGATATTGGACTGCGTGTTCCAGCTCCGTTACACATATTATGACTTGGCAAGATTTGCCCACTCTTCTTTGCTCTGTCAGATTGCGAGGGCATCTCCTGGGCACAGCCCTCTTCAGATCACAATGGGATTCAGGTCTGGGCTCTGGCTGGGCCATTCCAAAACTTTAATCTTCTTCTGGTGAAGCCATTCCTTTGTTGATTTGGATGTATGCTTTGGGTCGTTGTCGTGCTGACAGATGAAGTTCCTCCTCATGTTCAGCTTTCTAGCAGAAGCCTGAACTTGGCAGCTCCTTTAATGTTGCTGTAGGCCTCTTGGTAGCCTCCCAGATCAGTTTTCTTCTCGTCTTTTCATCAATTTTGGAGGGAGCCCCAGTTCTTGGTAATGTCACTGTTGTGCCATATTTTCTCCACTCGATGATGACTGTCTTCACTCTGTTCCTTGGTATATCTAATGACTTGGAAATGCTTTTGTACCCTTCTCCTGACTGATACCTTTTAACATGGAGATCCCTCTGATGCTTTGGAAGCTTTTTGTGGACCATGGCTTTTGCTGTGGGATGCGACTAAGAAAATTTCAGGAAAGACCAACTAGAGCAGCTGAACTTTATTTGGGGTTAATTAGGGGCACTTTAAATGATGGCAGGTGTATGCTGACTCCTATTAAACATTATTTGGAATGTGATTGCTTAATTCTGAACACAGCTACATCCCCAGTTATAAGAGGGTGTGCAGACTTGTTTTTCAATTGAGTTGTACAGTTTATAGGTCACATTAAAGGTGGAAAAAGTACTGAAATGATTTATCTTTGTCTCATTTTTTTACAGCACAGAAACCTGACATTTTAACAGAGATGTGTAGACTTTTTATATCCACTGTAATACAAGACAGTAGGGTATAAAGTACGCAGGGGGAGAGGCTCGCAGCGCCAAAGGGGATCATTGCAAAGCAGGAAAGGCGCAGCAAAGCTACTCATTGCAGGGCCAGTAAAGTAGATGGGGAAGAGGCTTGCAACGAGCGCCAAAGGTGCTTATTGCGAGCCACGCGATGAGTGCCAAAGGCGCTCAGCGCGGGCCTTGTGTGGAGCGCCAAAGGTGCTCAGAGGGGCCCATATCCTCACATTTTGTGGCAAACAGCATTGCCAGGCTTCAAATTTTATTGCCGTCATTTTGACGGGCGAGTCGCTAGTCATACATAAAAGGTAAATCACCTGGGGCATCTATCCCTCTTTGCCTGACAGCTGCAGTTACAGGTGCCATCCGCCAGAGGGCGCTGTGAGTTTTCAGGCCCCGTCAAGTTCCAGGGAAGGCAAAGAACTATTCTCCCCTCCAACATGGCGCAACTCGACGGCGCTGAATCGACAGCGAGGCCATTGCTATGCTCGACGCAGGGACTCGGCCACCCCAGGGCCTTTTGTTCTCCTCTCATAGCTCACGGCCTCTTCCGTCGGCGCGCCATCTTATATGCTAAAATTGGCAGCGCCATCTGTCGGCCGTGGCGGATCTACAGCTTAGACCACATCCCGTGTCCATCTTGATAGCCTTTATGTTATCCATAAGATGTGTCCCAGATAACAGTGGTACTTGTTGGGGTGCAGGGGAGCCCCATTATAGCCCCAAAATCAGTCATGACACCCCATCACCTGCTCATCAGTGGAAACGTTTTAACCTTTTCATTACTTGCCTGTGACACAGACTCACCTGGCCCCATGTGCCTATTTTATCTACCAGTGCGCTGCCAGGGTCCAGCTCTGGACCAGTATATTATCTGGACCCCCACCCAGGGCCGGGCACTTCTGCTGGAGACACACAGGTCAGGAAGGAGTTAAAGGGAAAATCTACCGGATCATTATATCAAACAAACAAACAAACAAAGGTAAATAAGACAATGTTGGTTTATCAGCTCTGGAAGTGAAAGGGTTACCAATAAATGGCCGCCAGCAGGGAGGGGGTAGACAAGCATGCCCAGTTGTATAAATAATACTTATTATTACTAGCAGTAGTATTATTATATACTAATAATAATACAGTCTTAAGATGATTCAAACCTGCTCAGGTCCTTACCTCCCCCTGACTTTCATGCTCAGTTATCTAACACTTCCGGACATCTCGTCACCCACCCTCCCCCAACCCACATCCTCCCTGACCAGAGCCTGAGGGGCATGCTCAGAGCTACAGAGGGGCCATGTCTAGACCCAGAGGGGCCACAATACCACCACCTCTATTGGAAAGTTGTTCCACTTATCTACTCCTCTTTCTTCCACCTTCACATCAGGACCTCTTGTTCTTTCTTCTCTTGTTCCCTCTGGAACGTTACCCTCTGCAGGTTTCTCTCTTCCTTGTCCCCTCCAATCTATACATATTAATGTCTGGGGGGTCTGCGCTGGGTATATGCACTGGGGGGTCTGCGCAGGGGGGGCTGCACTGGGGGGTCTGCGCTGGGGGTCTGCACTAGGGGATCAGCACTGGAGATCAGCACTGGGGGGTCTGCGCTGGGGTCTCCGCAGGGGGGGGTCTGCGCTGGGTGGTCCTTGCTGTAGGGTCTGTGCTGGGGGTTCTTGCTGGGGGGTCAGTGCTGGGGGGGTCTGTGCTGGGGGGAGATCTGCACTAGGTAGTCAGCGCTGGGAGGTTAGTGCTGGGGGGGATAGTGCTGGGGGGAGAGGTCTGTGCTGGGGGTCCTTGCTGAGGAGGTCAGTGCTGGGGGGAAGTCTGTGCTGGGGGGTCAGTGCTGGGAGGTCTGTGCTGGGGGGTCAGTGCTGAGGTATGCACTGGGGGGTCAGTGCTGGGGGGGTCAGTGCTTGGGGGGGGAGAGGTCTGTGCTGGGGGGTTAGTGCTGGGGGCGGAGGTCTGTGCTGGGGGGTCAGTGCTGGAAGGTCAGTGCTGGAAGGTCAGTGCTGGAGGTCTGTACTGGGGGGGTAGTGCTGGAAGGTCAGTGCTGGAGGTCTGTGCTGGGGGTTCAGTGCTGGGGGGTCTGTGCTGTCGGTTCAGTGCTGGGGAGGGTCAGTGCTGGGGGGTCCTTGCTGTGGGGTCAGTGCTGGGAGGTCCTTGCTGTGGGGTCTGTGCTGGGGGGTCCTTGCTGGGGAGGTCAGTGCTGAGAGGTTAGTGCTGGTGTTCAGTGCTGGGGGGAGGTCTGTGCTGGGTGTTCAGTGCTGGGGGGGTCCTTGCTGGGGAGGTCAGTGCTGAGAGGTTAGTGCTGGTGGTCAGTGCTGAGAGGTTAGTGCTGGTGTTCAGTGCTGGGGGGTCTGTGCTGTCGGGTCAGTGCTGGGGGGTCCTTGCTGGGGAGGTCAGTGCTGAGAGGTTAGTGCTGGTGGTCAGTGCTGGGGGGAGGTCTGTGCTGTCGGGTCAGTGCTGGGGGGGGTCTGTGCTGGGGGGTCCTTGCTGGGGAGGTCAGTGCTGAGGGGTTAGTGCTGGGGGGTTACTGCTGGGGGGAGGTCTGTGCTGGGTGTTCAGTGCTGGGGGGTCTGTGATGTCGGGTCATTGCTGGGGGGGGTCTGTGCTTAGGGGTCCTTGCTGGGGGGTTAGTGCTGGGGGGTCAGTGCTGGGGGGTCAGTGCTGGGGGGTTAGTGCTGGAGGTCTGTGATGGGGAGTTAATGCTGGGGGGGGTCAGTGCTGGGAGGTCTATGTGGGGGTCAGTGCTGGGAGGTCTGTGCTGGAAGGTCAGTGCTGGAGGGTCAGTGCTGGAAGGTCAGTGCTGGAGGGTCAGTGCTGGAAGGTCAGTGCTGGGGGGTCTGTGCTGTCGGGTCAGTGCTGGGGGGTCTGTGCTGTCGGGTCAGTGTTGGGGGGTCTGTGCTGTCGGGTCAGTGCTGGGGGGGTCCTTGCTGGGGAGGTCAGTGCGGAGAGGTTAGTGCTGGTGTTCAGTGCTGTCGGGTCAGTGCTGGGGGGGTCTGTGCTGGGGGGTCCTTGCTGGGGAGGTTTGTGCTGAGGGGTTAGTGCTGGGGGGTTACTGCTGGGGGGAGGTCTGTGCTGGGGGTTCAGTGCTGGGGGGTCTGTGATGTTGGGTCAGTGCTGGGGGGGGGTCTGTGCTTGGGGGTCCTTGCTGGGGAGGTCAGTGCTGAGGGGTTAGTGCTGGGGGGTTACTGCTGGGGGGAGGTCTGTGCTGGGGGTTCAGTGCTGGGGGGTCTGTGCTGTCGGGTCAGTGCTGGGGGGTCCTTGCTGGGGAGGTCAGTGCTGAGAGGTTAGTGCTGGTGGTCAGTGCTTGGTGGAGGTCTGTGCTGGGTGTTCAGTGCTGGGGGGAGGTCTGTGCTGGGGGGAGGTCTGTGCTTGGGGGTCCTTGCTGGGGAGGTCAGTGCTGAGGGGTTAGTGCTGGTGGTCAGTGCTTGGTGGAGGTCTGTGCTGGGTGTTCAGTGCTGGGGGGTCTGTGATGTCGGGTCAGTGCTGGGGGGGGTCTGTGCTTGGGGGTCCTTTCTGGGGAGGTCAGTGCTGAGGGGTTAGTGCTGGGGGTTCAGTGCTGGGGGTTCAGTGCTGGGGGGTCAGTGCTGGGGGGTTAGTGCTGGAGGTCTGTGCTGGGGAGTTAATGCTGGGGGGGGGGTCAGTGCTGGGAGGTCTATGTGGGGGTCTGTGCTGGGAGGTCAGTGCTGGGGGGTCTGTGATGTCGGGTCATTGCTGGGGGGAGGTCTGTGCTGGGTGTTCAGTGCTGGGGGGTCTGTGATGTCGGGTCATTGCTGGGGGGGGTCTGTGCTTAGGGGTCCTTGCTGGGGGGTTAGTGCTGGGGGGTCAGTGTTGGGGGGTTAGTGCTGGAGGTCTGTGCTGGGGAGTTAATGCTGGGGGGGGTCAGTGCTGGGAGGTCTATGTGGGGGTCTGTGCTGGGAGGTCAGTGCTGGGAGGTCAGTGTTGGAGGGTTAGTGCTGGGAGGTCAGTGCTGGAGGGTTAGTGCTGGAAGGTCAGTGCTGGGGGGTCTGTGCTGTCGGGTCAGTGCTGGGGGGTCTGTGCTGTTGGGTCAGTGCTGGGGGGTCCTTGCTGGGGAGGTCAGTGCTGAGGGGTTAGTGCTGGGGGGAGGTCAGTGCTGGGGGGAGGTCTGTGCTGGGTGTTCAGTGCTGGGGGGTCTGTGCTGGGGGGTTAGTGCTGGGGGGAGGTCAGTGCTGGGGTTCAGTGCTGGGGGTTCAGTGCTGGAGAGGTCAGTGCTGAGGGGTTAGTGCTGGGGGGAGGTCAGTGCTGGGGTTCAGTGCTGGGGGTTCAGTGCTGGGGGGTTAGTGCTGGAGGTCTGTGCTGGGTGTTCAGTGCTGGGGGGTCTGTGCTGGGGGGTCCTTGCTGGAGAGGTCAGTGCTGAGGGGTTAGTGCTGAGGGGTTAGTGCTGGGGGGAGGTCAGTGCTGGGGGTTCAGTGCTGGGGGTTCAATGCTGGGGGGTTAGTGCTGGAGGTCTGTGCTGGGGAGTTAATCCTGGGGGGGGGGTCAGTGCCGGGAGGGGAGAGGTCTGTGCTGGGGGGTCCTTGCTGTGGAGGTCTGTGCTCGGGGGTTAGTGCTGGGGGCGGAGGTCTGTGCTGAGGGGGTCTGTGCTGGGGGGTGTCTGTGCTGGGAGGTCTATGTGGGGGTCAGTGCTGGGAGGTCTGTGCTGGAAGGTCAGTGCTGTGGGGTCAGTGATGGAAGGTCAGTGCTGGAGGTTTAGTGCTGGAAGGTCAGTGCTGGAAGGTCAGTGCTGGAGGGTTAGTGCTGGAAGGTCAGTGCTGGAAGGTCAGTGCTGGGGGGTCAGTGCTGGGGGGGTCCTTGCTGGGGAGGTCAGTGCTTAGAGGTTAGTGCTGGTGGTCAGTGCTTGGTGGAGGTCTGTGCTGGGTGTTCAGTGCTGGGGGGGTGGGTCTGTGCTGGGGGGTCCTTGCTGGGGAGGTCAGTGCTGAGAGGTTAGTGCTGGTGGTCAGTGCTTGGTGGAGGTCTGAGCTGGGTGTTCAGTGCTGGGGGGAGGTCTGTGCTGTCGGGTCAGTGCTGGGGGGGGGTCTGTGCTGGGGGGTCCTTGCTGGGGAGGTCAGTGCTGAGAGGTTAGTGCTGGTGGTCAGTGCTTGGTGGAGGTCTGTGCTGGGTGTTCAGTGCTGGGGGGAGGTCTGTGCTGTCGGGTCAGTGCTGGGGGGGGGTCTGTGCTGGGGGGTCCTTGCTGGGGAGGTCAGTGCTGTGGGTTCAGTTCTGGGGGGTCAGTACTGGGGGGTTAGTGCTGGAGGTCTGTGCTGGGGAGTTAGTGCTGGGGGGTCAGTGCTGGGGGAAGGTCTGTGCTGTCGGGTCAGTGTTGGGGGGTCCTTGCTGAGGAGGTCAGTGCTGAGGGGTTAGTGCTGGGGGGTTAGTGCTGGGGAGGTCAGTGCTGGGAGGGTCAGTGCTGGGGGGTCCTTGCTGTGGGGTCAGTGCTGGGAGGTCCTTGCTGGGGGGTCCTTGCTGGGGAGGTCAGTGCTGAGAGGTTAATGCTGGCGGTCAGTGCTTGGGGGAGGTCTGTGCGGGGTCTGTGCTGGGGGGTCCTTGCTGGGGAGGTCAGTGCTGAGGGGTTAGTGCTGGGGGGTTACTGCTGGGGGGAGGTCTGTGCTGGGGGTTCAGTGCTGGGGGTCAGTGCTGGGGGTCAGTGCTGGAGGTCTGTGCTGGGGAGTTAGTGCTGGGTGGAGGTCTGTGCTTTTGGGTCAGTGCTGGGGGGGGTCTGTGCTGGGGGGTCCTTGCTGAGGGGTTAGTGCTGGGGGGGTCAGTGCTGGGGGTTCAGTGCTGGGGGTTCAGTGCTGGGGGGTCCTTGCTGGGGAGGTCAGTGCTGAGGGGTTAGTGCTGGGGGGAGGTCTGTGCTGGGTGTTCAGTGCTGGAGAGGTCAGTGCTGAGGGGTTAGTGCTGGGGGGAGGTCAGTGCTGGGGGTTCAATGCTGGGGGGTTAGTGCTGGAGGTCTGTGCTGGGGAGTTAATGCTGGGGGGGTCAGTGCCGGGAGGGGAGAGGTCTGTGCTGGGGGGTCCTTGCTGTGGAGGTCTGTGCTGGGGGGTTAGTGGTGGGGGCGGAGGTCTGTGCTGAGGGGGTCTGTGCTGGGGGGGTGTCTGTGCTGGGAGGTCTATGTGGGGGTCAGTGCTGGGAGGTCTGTGCTGGAAGGTCAGTGCTGTCGGGTCAGTGCTGGAAGGTCAGTGCTGGAGGGTTAGTGCTGGAAGGTCAGTGCTGGAAGGTCAGTGCTGGAAGGTCAGTGCTGGGGGGGGTCCTTGCTGGGGAGGTCAGTGCTTAGAGGTTAGTGCTGGTGGTCAGTGCTTGGTGGAGGTCTGTGCTGGGTGTTCAGTGCTGGGGGGTGGGTCTGTGCTGGGGGGGTCCTTGCTGGGGAGGTCAGTGCTGAGAGGTTAGTGCTGGTGGTCAGTGCTTGGTGGAGGTCTGTGCTGGGTGTTCAGTGCTGGGGGGAGGTCTGTGCTGTCGGGTCAGTGCTGGGGGGGGGGTCTGTGCTGGGGGGTCCTTGCTGGGGAGGTCAGTGCTGGGGGTTCAGTGCTGGGGGGTCAGTACTGGGGGGTTAGTGCTGGAGGTCTGTGCTGGGGAGTTAGTGCTGGGGGGTCAGTGCTGGGGGAAGGTCTGTGCTGTCGGGTCAGTGCTGGGGGGGTCCTTGCTGAGGAGATCAGTGCTGAGGGGTTAGTGCTGGGGGGTTAGTGCTGGGGAGGTCAGTGCTGGGAGGTCAGTGCTGGGGGGTCAGTGCTGGGAGGGTCAGTGCTGGGGGGTCCTTGCTGTGGGGTCAGTGCTGGGAGGTCCTTGCTGTGGGGTCTGTGCTGGGGGGTCCTTGCTGGGGAGGTCAGTGCTGAGAGGTTAGTGCTGGTGGTCAGTGCTTGGGGGAGGTCTGTGCTGGGTGTTCAGTGCTGGGGGGTCAGTGCTGGGGGGAGGTCTGTGCTGTTGGGTCAGTGCTGTGCGGGGTCTGTGCTGGGGGGTCCTTGCTGGGGAGGTCAGTGCTGAGGGGTTAGTGCTGGGGGGTTACTGCTGGGGGGAGGTCTGTGCTGGGGGTTCAGTGCTGGGGGTTCAGTGCTGGGGGTCAGTGCTGGGGATTCAGTGCTGGGTGGAGGTCTGTGCTTTTGGGTCAGTGCTGGGGGGGGTCTGTGCTGGGGGGTCCTTGCTGAGGGGTTAGTGCTGGGGGGTTAGTGCTGGGGGGGTCAGTGCTGGGGGTCTGTGCTGGGGGGTCAGTGCTGTGGGGGTCAGTGCTGGGGGTCAGTGCTGGGGGTCAGTGCTGGGGGGTCAGTGCTGGGGAGGTCTGTGCTGAGGGGGTCAGTGCTGGGAGGTCAGTGCTGGGGGGTCCTTGCTGTGGGGTCAGTGCTGGGAGGTCCTTGCTGTGGGGTCTGTGCTGGGGGGTCCTTGCTGGGGAGGTCAGTGATGAGGGGTTAGTGCTGGGGGGGGGATTTGTGCTGGGGGGTTAGTGCTGGGGGGAGGTCTGCACTAGGTGGTTAGTGCTGGGGGGGTCAGTGCTGGGGGGAGAGATCTGTGCTGGGGAGGTCTGTGCTGGGGAGGTCTGTGCTGGGGAGGTCTGTGCTGGGGAGGTCTGTGCTGGGGGGAGATCTGTGCTGGGGGGGAGGTCTGTGCTGGGGGTTAGTGCTCGGGGGAGGTATGCACTGGGGGGTCAGTGCTGGGGGGAGGTCTATGTGGGGGGCAGTGCTGAGGTCTGCACTGGGGGGGAGGGAGGTCTGTGCTTGGGGGTGTGCACTGAGGGGGGAGGTCAGTGCAGGGGGTGTGCACTGAGGGGGGAGGTCAGTGCAGGGGGTCTGCACTGGGGGGGAGGTCTGTGCTGGGGGTCTGCACTGGGGGGGTCTGTGCTGGGGGTCTGCGCTGGGGGGAGGTCTGTGCTGGAGGTCTGCACTGGGGGGGACTGTGCTGGGGGTCTGCACTGAGGGGGGGGGGGGTAGGTCGGTGCTGGGGGTCTGCACTGGGGGGAGGTCTGTGCTGGGGGTCTGCACTGGGGGGGGTAGGTCTGTGCTGGGGGTCTGCACTGGGGGGAGGTCTGTGCTGGGGGTCTGCACTGGGGGGGGGGTAGGTCTGTGCTGGGGGTCTGCACTGGGGGGAGGTCTGTGCTGGGGGTCTGCACTGGGGGGGTAGGTCTGTGCTGGGGGTCTGCACTGGCGGGGAGGTCTGTGCTGGGAGGTCTATGTGGGGGTCAGTGCTGGAAGGTCAGTGCTGGAGGGTTAGTGCTGGAAGGTCAGTGCTGGGGGGGTCCCTGCTGGGGAGGTCAGTGCTGAGAGGTTAGTGCTGGTGGTCAGTGCTTGGTGGAGGTCTGTGCCGGGTGTTCAGTGCTGGGGGGAGGTCTGTGCTGTCGGGTCAGTGCTTAGAGGTTAGTGCTGGTGGTCAGTGCTTGGTGGAGGTCTGTGCTGTCGGGTCAGTGCTGGGGGGGGTCTGTGCTGGGGGGTCCTTGCTGGGGAGGTCAGTGCTGAGAGGTTAGTGCTGGTGGTCAGTGCTGGGGGGGGGTCTGTGCTGGGGGGTCCTTGCTGGGGAGGTCAGTGCTGAGAGGTTAGTGCTGGTGGTCAGTGCTGGGGGGAGGTCTGTGCTGTCGGGTCAGTGCTGGGGGGGGTCCTTGCTCGGGAGGTCAGTGCTGTGGGTTCAGTGCTGGGGGGTCAGTACTGGGGGGTTAGTGCTGGAGGTCTGTGCTGGGGAGTTAGTGCTGGGGGGTCAGTGCTGGGGGAAGGTCTGTGCTTGGGGGGTCTGTGCTGGGGGGTCCTTGCTGAGGAGGTCAGTGCTGAGGGGTTAGTGCTGGGGAGGTCAGTGCTGGGAGGTCAGTGCTGGGGGGTCAGTGCTGGGAGGGTCAGTGCTGGGGGGTCCTTGCTGTGGGGTCAGTGCTGGGAGGTCCTTGCTGTGGGGTCTGTGCTGGGGGGTCCTTGCTGGGGAGGTCAGTGCTGAGAGGTTAGTGTTGGTGGTCAGTGCTTGGGGAGGTCTGTGCTGGGGGTTCATTGCTGGGGGTTCAGTGCTGGGGGTTCAGTGCTGGAGGTCTGTGCTGGGGGTTCAGTGCTGGGTGGAGGTCTGTGCTTTTGGGTCAGTGCTGGGGGGGGTCTGTGCTGGGGGGTCCTTGCTGAGGGGTTAGTGCTGGGGGGTTAGTGCTGGGGGGGTCAGTGCTGGGGGGAGGACTGTGCTGGGGGTCTGTGCTGGGGGGTCAGTGCTGTGGGGGCCAGTGCTGGGGGTCAGTGCTGGGGAGGTCTGTGCTGAGGGGATCAGTGCTGGGAGGTCAGTGCTGGGTGGAGGTCTGTGCTTTTGGGTCAGTGCTGGGGGGGGTCTGTGCTGGGGGGTCCTTGCTGGGGAGGTCAGTGTTGAGGGGTTAGTGCTGGGGGGTTACTGCTGGGGGGAGGTCTGTGCTGGGGGTTCAGTGCTGGGGGTCAGTGCTGGGGGTCAGTGCTGGGGAGTTAGTGCTGGAGGTCTGCACTGGGGGGGTCTGTGCTGGGGGTCTGCACTGAGGGGGGGGGTAGGTCTGTGCTGGGGGTCTGCACTGGGGGGAGGTCTGTGCTGGGGGTCTGCACTGGGGGGTAGGTCTGTGCTGGGGGTCTGCACTGGGGGGTAGGTCTGTGCTGGGGGTCTGCACTGGCGGGGAGGTCTGTGCTGGGAGGTCTATGTGGGGTCAGTGCTGGAAGGTCAGTGCTGGAGGGTTAGTGCTTGAAGGTCAGTGCTGGAAGGTCAGTGCTGGGGGGGTCCTTGCTGGGGAGGTCAGTGCTTAGAGGTTAGTGCTGGTGGTCAGTGCTTGGTGGAGGTCTGTGCTGGGTGTTCAGTGCTGGGGGGAGGTCTGTGCTGTCGGGTCAGTGCTGGGGGGGAAGGTCCTTGCTGGGGAGGTCAGTGCTGTGGGTTCAGTGCTGGGGGGTCAGTACTGGGGGTTTAGTGCTGGAGGTCTGTGCTGGGGAGTTAGTGCTGGGGGGTCAGTGCTGGGGGAAGGTCTGTGCTGTCGAGTCAGTGCTGGGGGGGTCTGTGCTGGGGGGTCCTTGCTGAGGAGGTCAGTGCTGAGGGGTTAGTGCTGGGGGGTTAGTGCTGGGGAGGTCAGTGCTGGGAGGTCAGTGCAGGGGGGTCAGTGCTGGGAGGGTCAGTGCTGGGGGGTCCTTGCTGTGGGGTCAGTGCTGGGAGGTCCTTGCTGGGGAGGTCAGTGCTGAGAGGTTAGTGCTGGTGGTCAGTGCTGGGGGGAGGTCTGTGCTGTTGGGTCAGTGCTGTGCGGGGTCTGTGCTGGGGGGTCCTTGCTGGGGAGGTCAGTGCTGAGGGGTTAGTGCTGGGGGGTTACTGCTGGGGGGAGGTCTGTGCTGGGGGTTCATTGCTGGGGGTTCAGTGCTGGAGGTCTGTGCTGGGGGTTCAGTGCTGGGTGGAGGTCTGTGCTTTTGGGTCTGTGCTGGGGGGTCCTTGCTGAGGGGTTAGTGCTGGGGGGGTCAGTGCTGGGGGGAGGACTGTGCTGGGGGTCTGTGCTGGGGAGGTCTGTGCTGAGGGGGTCTGTGCTGAGGGGATCAGTGCTGGGAGGTCAGTGCTGGGGGGTCCTTGCTGTGG
Organism: Discoglossus pictus; assembly: GCA_027410445.1. Classification (NCBI taxonomy): domain Eukaryota; kingdom Metazoa; phylum Chordata; class Amphibia; order Anura; family Alytidae; genus Discoglossus; species Discoglossus pictus. Next base: position 3,467,919 of record CM050163.1, read on the forward strand.
GGTCAGTGCTGGGAGGTCCTTGCTGTGGGGTCTG
>CM050163.1:3468049-3555248 GCA_027410445.1 Discoglossus pictus
CTCTCTTCGGTCCTCTCTCTCTCTCTTCGGTCCTCTCTCTCCTCGGTCCTCTCTCTCTCTCCTCGGTCCTCTCCTCGGTCCTCTCTCTCTCTCCTCAGTCCTCTCTCTCGCCTCGGTCCTCTCTCTCTCTCCTCGGTCCTCTCTCTCTCTATTCGATCCTCTCTCTCTCTCTTCGGTCCTCTCTCCTCGGTCCTCTCTCTCTCTTTTTAGTCCTTTCTCTCTCTCTTCAGTCCTCTCTCTCTCCTCAGTCCTTTCTCTCTCTCTTCGGTCCCTCTCTCTCTCTCTCTCCTCGGTCCTCTCTCTGTCCTCGGTCCTCTCTCTCTCTCCTCGGTCTTCTCTGTCCTCGGTCCTCTCTCTCTCTCCTCGGTCCTCTCTCTCCTCGGTCCTCTCTCTGTCCTCGGTCCTCTCTCTCTCTCTCTCTCTCCTCGGTCCTCATTTTTCTCCTCGGTCCTCTCTCTCTCTCCTCTGTCCTCTCTCTCTCTCTCCTCGGTCCTCTCTCTCTCTCTCCTGAGTCCTCTCTCTCTCTCCTCGAGTCCTCTCTCTCGCCTCTGTCCTCTCTCTCTCCTTGGTCCTCTCTCTCTCTCCTCGGTCCTCTCTCTCTCTCTCCTCGGTTCTCTCTCTCTCTCTCTCTCTTCGGTCCTCTCTCTCCTCGGTCCTCTCTCTTCTCGGTCCTCTCTCTCTCTCTCTCTCCTCGGTCCTCTCTCTCTCTCCTCGGTCCTCTCTCTCTCTCCTCGGCACTCTCTCTCTCCTCGGCCCTCTCTCTCTCTCCTCGGTCCTCTCTCTTCTTGGCCCTCTCTCTCTCTCTTTGGTCCTCTCTCTCTCTCCTCAGTCCTCTCTCTCTCTCCTCTGTCCTCTCTCTCTCCTTGGCCCTCTCTCTCTCTCCTTGGCCCTCTCTCTCTCTCCTCTGTCCTCTCTCTCTCCTCGGTCCTCTCTCTCTCTCCTCAGTCCTCTCTCTCTCTCCTCGGTCCTCTCTCTCTACTCTGTCCTCTCTCCTTGGTCCTCTCACTCTCTCCTCAGTCCTCTCTCTCTCTCTCCTCGGTCCTCTCTCTCTCTCTCTCTCTTCGGTCCTCTCTCTCGTCGGTCCTCTCTCTCTCTCCTCGGTCCTCTCTCTCTCTCTCTCTTCGTTCCTCTCTCTCCTCGGTCCTCTCTCTCTCTCCTCGGTCCTCTCTCTCTCTCTTCTGTTCTCTCTCTCTCTCTTCAGTCCTCTCTCTCTCCTCGGTCCTCTCTCTCTCTCTTCGGTCCTCTCTCTATCTTCTATCCTCTCTCTCTCTCTTCGGTCCTCTCTCTCCTCGGATCCTCTCTCTCTCTCCTCAGTCCTCTCTCTCTCCTCGGTCCTCTCTCTTTCCTCGGTCCTCTCTCTCTCTCTTCGATCCTCTCTCTCTCTCTCTTCGGTCCTCTCTCCTCGGTCCTCTCTCTGTCCTCGGTCCTCTCTCTCTGTCTCTCTCCTCGGTCCTCTTTTTCTCCTCGGTCCTCTCTCTCTCTCCTCTGTCCTCTCTCTCTCTCCTGGGTCCTCTCTCTTTCTCCTCGGTCCTCTCTCTCTTCGGTTCTCTCTCTCTCTCTCTCTCTCTTCAGTCCTCTCTCCTCTGTCCTCTCTCTCTCTCCTCAGTCCTCTCTCTCTCTCCTCGGTCCTCTCTCTCTCCTCTGTCCTCTCTCCTCGGTCCTCTCACTCTCTCCTCAGTCCTCTCTCTCTCTCTCTCTCTCCTCGGTCCTCTCTCTCTCTCTCTCTCTTTGGTCCTCTCTCTCCTCGGTCCTCTCTCTCTCTCTCTCCTCGGTCCCCCTCTCTCTCTCTCTCTCTTCGGTCCTCTCTCTCCTCGATCCTCTCTCTCTCCTCGGTCCTCTATCTCACTCTTCGGTTCTCTCTCTCTCTCTTCAGTCCTCTCTCTCTCCTCGGTCCTCTCTCTCTCTCCTCGGTCCTCTCTCTCTCCTCTGTCCTCTCTCTCTCCTCTGTCCTCTCTCTCTCTCCTCGGTCCTCTCTATCTCTCCTCAGTCCTCTCTCTCTCTTCGGTCCTCTCTCTCTCTCCTCGATCCTCTCTCTCTCTCTCTCTCTTCGGTCCTCTCTCTCTCTCCTCGGTCCTCTCTCTACTCGGTCCTCTCTCTCTCTCTTCGGCCCTCTCTCTCTCTCTCCTCGGTCCTCTCTCTCTCTCCTCGGCCCTCTCGCTCTCTTCTCGGTCCTCTCTCTCCCTCTCTCTTCGGTCCTCTCTCTCTCTCCTCGGTCCTCTCTCTCTCACTTCGGTCCTCTCTCTCTCTCTCTCTTTGGTCCTCTCTCTCTCTTCGGTCCTCTCTCTCTCTCTTCGTTCCTCTCTCTCCTCGGTCCTCTCTCTCTCTCCTCGGTCCTCTCCTCGGTCCTCTCTCTCTCTCCTCAGTCCTCTCTCTCGCCTCGGTCCTCTCTCTCTCTCCTCGGTCCTCTCTCTCTCTCCTCGGTCCTCTCTCTCTCTATTCGATCCTCTCTCTCTCTCTTCGGTCCTCTCTCCTCTGTCCTCTCTCTCTCTTTTTAGTCCTTTCTCTCTCTCTTAAGTCCTCTCTCTCTCCTCAGTCCTTTCTCTCTCTCTTCGGTCCTCTCTCTCTCTCTCTCCTCGGTCCTCTCTCTGTCCTCGGTCCTCTCTCTCTCTCCTCGGTCCTCTCTCTCTCTCCTCGGTCCTCTCTCTGTCCTCGGTCCTCTCTCTCTCTCTCTCTCCTCGGTCCCTCATTTTTCTCCTCGGTCTTCTCTCTCTCTCCTCTGTCCTCTCTCTCTCTCTCCTGAGTCCTCTCTCTCTCTCCTCGGTCCTCTCTCTCGCCTCTGTCCTCTCTCTCTCCTTGGTCCTCTCTCTCTCTCCTCGGTCCTCTCTCTCTCTCTCCTCGGTTCTCTCTCTCTCTCTCTCTCTCTTCGGTCCTCTCTCTCCTCGGTCCCTCTCTCTCCTCGGTCCTCTCTCTCTCTCTCTCTCTCTCCTCGGTCCTCTCTCTCTCCTCAGTCCTCTCTCTCTCTCCTCGGCACTCTCTCTCTCCTCGGCCCTCTCTCTCTCTCCTCGGTCCTCTCTCTCTCTCTTGGCCCTCTCTCTCTCTGCTCGGTCCTCTTTCTCTCTCCTCGGTCCTCTCTCTCTCTCCTCTGTCCTCTCTCTCTCCTTGGCCCTCTCTCTCTCTCCTCGGGCCTCTCTCTCTCTCCTCGGTCCTCTCTCTCTCTCCTCGGCACTCTCTCTCTCTCCTCGGCACTCTCTCTCTCCTCGGCCCTCTCTCTCTCTCCTCGGTCCTCTCTCTCCTTGGCCCTCTCTCTCTCTGCTCGGTCCTCTCTCTCTCTCCTCGGTCCTCTCTCTCTCTCCTCTTTCCTCTCTCTCTCCTCGGTCCTCTCTCTCTCCTCTGTCCTCTCTCCTCGGTCCTCTCACTCTCTCCTCAGTCCTCTCTCTCTCTCTCTCCTCGGTCCTCTCTCTCTCTCTCTCTCTCTTCGGTCCTCTCTCTCCTCGGTCCTCTCTCTCTCCTCGGTCCTCTATCTCACTCTTCGGTTCTCTCTCTCTCTCTTCAGTCCTCTCTCTCTCCTCGGTCCTCTCTCTCTCTCCTCGGTCCTCTCTCTCTCTCCACGGTCCTCTCTCTCTCCTCTGTCCTCTCTCTCTCCTCTGTCCTCTCTCTCTCTCCTCGGTCCTCTCTATCTCTCCTCAGTCCTCTCTCTCTCTTCGGTCCTCTCTCTCTCTCCTCGATCCTCTCTCTCTCTCTCTTCGGTCCTCTCTCTCTCTCCTCGGTCCTCTCTCTACTCGGGTCCTCTCTCTCTCTCTTCGGCCCTCTCTCTCTCTCTCCTCGGTCCTCTCTCTTTCCTCAGTCCTCTCTCTCTCTCTTCGATCCTCTCTCTCTCTCTTCGGTCCTCTCTCCTCGGTCCTCTCTCTCTCTCTTTGGCCCTTTCTCTCTCTCTTCAGTCCTCTCTCCTCGGTCCTTTCTCTCTCTCTTCAGTCCTCTCTCTCTCCTCGGTCCTCTCTCTGTTCTCGGTCCTCTCTCTCTCTCCTCGTTTCCTCTCTCTCTCTCCTCGGTCATCTCTCTCTCTCCTCGGCACTCTCTCTCTCCTCGGCCCTCTCTCTCTCTCCTCGGTCCTCTCTCTCCTTGGCCCTCTCTCTCTCTGCTCGGTCCTCTCTCTCTCTCCTCGGTCCTCTCTCTCTCTCCTCTTTCCTCTCTCTCTCCTTGGCCCTCTCTCTCTCTCCTCGGTCCTCTCTCTCTCTCCTCGGTCCTCTCTCTCTCTCCTCGGCACTCTCTCTCTCTCTCCTCGGCACTCTCTCTCTCCTCGGTCCTCTCTCTCTCTCTCTCCTCGGTCCTCTCTCTCCTTGGCCCTCTCTCTCTCTGCTCGGTCCTCTCTCTCTCTCCTCGGTTCTCTCTCTCTCTCCTCTTTCCTCTCTCTCTCCTCGGTCCTCTCTCTCTCCTCTGTCCTCTCTCCTCGGTCCTCTCACTCTCTCCTCAGTCCTCTCTCTCTCTCTCTCCTCGGTCCTCTCTCTCTCTCTCTCTCTTCGGTCCTCTCTCTCCTCGGTCCTCTCTCTCTCTCTCTCCTCGGTCCTCTCTCTCTCTCTCTCTCTTCGGTCCTCTCTCTCCCTCGATCCTCTCTCTCTCCTCAGTCCTCTATCTCTCTCTTCGGTTCTCTCTCTCTCTCTTCAGTCCTCTCTCTCTCCTCGGTCCTCTCTCTCTCTCCTCGGTCCTCTCTCTCTCTCCTCGGTCCTCTCTCTCTCCTCTGTCCTCTCTCTCTCCTCTGTCCTCTCTCTCTCTCCTCGGTCCTCTCTATCTCTCCTCAGTCCTCTCTCTCTCTTCGGTCCTCTCTCTCTCTCCTCGATCCTCTCTCTCTCTCTCTCTTCGGTCCTCTCTCTCTCTCCTCGGTCCTCTCTCTACTCGGTCCTCTCTCTCTCTCTTCGGCCCTCTCTCTCTCTCTCCTCGGTCCTCTCTCTCTCTCCTCGGCCCTCTCGCTCTCTTCTCGCTCCTCTCTCTCCCTCTCTCTTCGGTCCTCTCTCTCTCTCCTCGGTCCTCTCTCTCTCACTTCGGTCCTCTCTCTCTCTCTCTCTCTTTGGTCCTCTCTCTCTCTTCGGTCCTCTCTCTCTCTCTTCGTTCCTCTCTCTCCTCGGTCCTCTCTCTCTCTCCTCGGTCCTCTCCTCGGTCCTCTCTCTCTCTCCTCAGTCCTCTCTCTCGCCTCGGTCCTCTCTCTCTCTCCTCGGTCCTCTCTCTCTCTATTCGATCCTCTCTCTCTCTCTTCGGTCCTCTCTCCTCGGTCCTCTCTCTCTCTTTTTAGTCCTTTCTCTCTCTCTTCAGTCCTCTCTCTCTCCTCAGTCCTTTCTCTCTCTCTTCGGTCCTCTCTCTCTCTCTCTCCTCGGTCCTCTCTCTGTCCTCGGTCCTCTCTCTCTCTCCTCGGTCCTCTCTCTGTCCTCGGTCCTCTCTCTCTCTCCTCGGTCCTCTCTCTCTCTCCTCGGTCCTCTCTCTGTCCTCGGTCCTCTCTCTCTCCTCTCTCTCTCCTCGGTCCTCATTTTTCTCCTCAGTCCTCTCTCTCTCTCCTCTGTCCTCTCTCTCTCTCTCCCTCGGTCCTCTCTCTCTCTCTCCTGAGTCCTCTCTCTCTCTCCTCGGTCCTCTCTCTCGCCTCTGTCCTCTCTCTCTCCTTGGTCCTCTCTCTCTCTCCTCGGTCCTCTCTCTCTCTCTCCTCGGTTCTCTCTCTCTCTCTCTTCGGTCCTCTCTCTCCTCGGTCCTCTCTCTCCTCGGTCCTCTCTCTCTCTCTCTCTCTCCTCGGTCCTCTCTCTCTCTCCTCGGTCCTCTCTCTCTCTCCTCGGCACTCTCTCTCTCCTCGGCCCTCTCTCTCTCTCCTCGGTCCTCTCTCTCCTTGGCCCTCTCTCTCTCTGCTCGGTCCTCTCTCTCTCTCCTCAGTCCTCTCTCTCTCTCCTCTTTCCTCTCTCTCTCCTTGGCCCTCTCTCTCTCTCCTTGGCCCTCTCTCTCTCTCCTCGGTCCTCTCTCTCTCTCTCCTCGGTCCTCTCTCTCTCTCCTCTGTCCTCTCTCTCTCTCTCCTCGGTCCTCTCTCTCCCTCTCTCTTCGGTCCTCTCTCTCCCTCTCTCTTCGGTCCTCTCTCTCTCTCCTCGGTCCTCTCTCTCTCTCTTCGGTCCTCTCTCTCTTCGGTCCTCTCTCTCTCTTCGATCCTCTCTCTCTCTCTTCGGTCCTCTCTCTCCTCGGTCCTCTCTCTCTCTCCTCAGTCCTCTCTCTCTCCTCGGTCCTCTCTCTTTCCTCAGTCCTCTCTCTCTCTCTTCGATCCTCTCTCTCTCTCTCTCTTCGGTCCTCTCTCCTCGGTCCTCTCTCTCTCTCTTTGGCCCTTTCTCTCTCTCTTCAGTCCTCTCTCCTCGGTCCTTTCTCTCTCTCTTCAGTCCTCTCTCTCTCCTCGGTCCTCTCTCTGTCCTCGGTCCTCTCTCTCTCTCCTCTGACCTCTCTCTCTCTCCTGGGTCCTCTCTCTCTCTCCTCGGTCCTCTCTCTGTCCTCGGTCCTCTCTCTCTCTCTCCTCGGCCCTCTTTTTCTCATCGGTCCTCTCTCTCTCTCCTCTGTCCTCTCTCTCTCTCCTCTGTCCTCTCTCTCTCTCCTCGGTCCTCTCTCTCTCTCCTCTGTCCTCTCTCTCTCTCTTCGGTTCTCTCTCTCTCTTCAGTCCTCTCTCCTCGGTCCTCTCTCTCTCTCCTCAGTCCTCTCTCTCTCTCCTTGGTCCTCTCTCTCTCCTCTGTCCTCTCTCTCTCCTTGGTCCTCTCTCTCTCTCCTCGGTCCTCTCTCTCTCTCTCTCCTCGGTCCTCTCTCTCCCTCTTCGGTCCTCTCTCTCTGTCCTCGGCCCTCTCTCTCTCTCTCCTCGGCCCTCTCTCTCTCTCCTCGGCCCTCTCTCTCTCTCCTCGGTCCTCTCTCTCTCTCCTCTGTCCTCTCTCTCTCCTCGGTCCTCTCTCTCTCTCCTCGGCCCTCTCTCTCTCCTCGGCCCTCTCTCTCTCTCCTCGGTCCTCTCTCTCCTCGGCCCTCTCTCTCTCTCCTCGGTCCTCTCTCTCTCCTCTGTCCTCTCTCTCCCTCCTCGGTCCTCTCTCTCTCCTCGGTCCTCTCTCTTTCTCCTCGGCCCTCTCTCTCTCTCTCTCTCCTCTGCCCTCTCTCTCTCTCTCCTCGGCCCTCTCTCTCTCTCCTCGGCCCTCTCTCTCTCTCCTTGGTCCTCTCTCTCTCTCTCCTCTGTCCTCTCTCTCTCTCCTAGGCCCTCTCTCTCTCTCCTCTGCCCTCTCTCTCTCTCTCTCCTCGGTCCTCTCTCTCTCCTCGGTCCTCTCTCTCTCTCCTCTGCCCTCTCTCTCTCCTCGGTCCTCTCTCTCTCTCCTCGGCCCTCTCTCTCTCTCTCCTCGGCCCTCTCTCTCTATCCTCGGCCCTCTCTCTCTCTCCTTGGTCCTCTCTCTCTCCTCTGTCCTCTCTCTCTCTCCTCTGCCCTTTCTCTCTCTCCTCTGCCCTCTCTCTCTCCTCTGTCCTCTCTCTCTCCTCGGCCCTCTCTCTCTCTCCTCGGCCCTCTCTCTCTCTCCTCGGCACTCTCTCTCTCTTCTCGGTCCTCTCCCTCTCTCTCCTCGGTCCTCTCTCTCTCTCCTCGGTCCTCTCTCTCTCCTCGGTCCTCTCTCTCCCTCCTCGGTCCTCTCCTCGGTCCTCTCTCTCTCTCCTCGGCCCTCTCTCTCTCCTCGGCCATCTCTCTCTCCTCGGCCCTCTCTCTCTCTCCTCGGCCCTCTCTCTCTCTCTCTCCTCGGTCCTCTCTCTCTCCTCTGTCCTCTCTCTCTCTCCTCGGCCCCCTCTCTCTCTCCTCTGCCCTCTCTCTCTCTCCTCGGTCCTCTCTCTCGCCTCTGTCCTCTCTCCTCGGTCCTCTCCCTCTCTCTCCTCGGTCCTCTCTCTCTCTCCTCGGTCCTCTCTCTCTCCTCGGTCCTCTCTCTCCCTCCTCGGTCCTCTCCTCGGTCCTCTCTCCCTCCTCGGTCCTCTCTCTCTCCTCGGTCCTCTCTCTCTCTCCTCGGTCCTCTCTCTCTCTCCTAGGCCCCCTCTCTCTCTCCTCGGTCCTCTCTCTCGCCTCTGTCCTCTCTCTCTCCTCGGTTCTCTCCCTCTCTCTCCTCGGTCCTCTCCCTCTCTCTCCTCGGTCCTCTCTCTCTCTCCTCGGTCCTCTCTCTCTCTCCTCGGTCCTCTCCTCGGCCCTCTCTCTCTCCTCGGCCCTCTCTCTCTCTCCTCGGCCCTCTCTCTCTCTCTCCTCGGCCCTCTCTCTCTCTCCTCTGTCCTCTCTCTCTCCTCGGCCCTCTCTCTCTCTCCTTGTCTGTGGGGTCATTGCTGCCGTCTATGGGAATCCCCAGATCTGGGTGTAAGATGCAGGGTCGGGCACCTTGAATGCAGAGGTGGACGCTCATACCCTCTGGACACTGCACTGGCAGTGAGACCTCCTGTGGAGGGTTATATGGAGGGCATGGCAGTTATATAAAGGGTCTGGCAGCTGAGGCAAGATCCATGGAGACTCTGCCAGAAACCAATATGGCCACTGGGCCAACTCTACACACAACAGGACCAGCTACGGGTCATTACTGTGAAAATATGAATTAATAAATATTCCAAATATAAAATGTAAAAAATAATATATAAATAGGAAAATAAAAGGGAATAGTTTTCCTATAAATGTTTTTTTTACAGTGAGGTACAGTGGGATATTCTGTACATCCCGTGTGTATGTTTATATACATGTTCTATATGTGTCTCTCCCATGTGTACATGGCGCATCGGCACTCAGAGTGCGTGACTGGCACCCAGCTCTGTAGGGGCCCTTCTGTGATCCTCAGGGGAAGTGAGATCAACAAGCGCGTGCAGATCTGACGCCAGTGAAAGAGGATCAATGGGAAAGGTCACCTCACCTTGTCATCATGTGCTGGCCATACCTGTCACCTTATGCCACCCTGTGCCATCTCATAGAAGGCGTTGTGCCACCTCATAGAAGGCGCTGTGCAACCCTGTGTCACCTTATAGAAGGTGCTGTGCCACTCTGTGCCATCCTGTGCCACCTCAAAGAAGGCACTGTGCCATCCCATAGAAGGCGCTGTGCCACCTCATAGAAGGCGCTGTGTCACCCGGTGCCACCTCATAGAAGGCGCTGTGTCACCCGGTGCCACCTCATAGAAGGCGCTGTGCCACTCTCTGCAACCGTGCAGAAGTTTCGTTCAAGGAAAAGTTCACTCTGGGGAATAAAAACCCTATCAACCTTCACCTGGGAGGCTTGCATTGTAACATTGGGCAAGAACAGGTCTGTCTATGTAATCACGGGGGGCGGCTATCATCGTCTATCAATCGTCTTCACCATCTTCATCTTCCATCAACCATTGTCATCTATCATCTTCGATCCATAATTTTCTATCTTCCATCAATCATCTTCCCCATCTTCATCTTCCATCTATCATCTTCGATCCATCATCTTCTATCTTCCATCAATCAACATCATGGTCCATCAATCATCATCATCATCTTCCATCAATCATCTTCCATCCATCATCTTCGCCATCTTCATCAATCATCATCATCATCTTCCATCCATGATCTAGTTTTGCAGTGACCTGTCCACAATAATAATACACAGACTGATGGAAATACCCATTTATGAGGGTCCTAATGTCACCCTCCACAGATAGCGATGGTGCGGTCTGATGAATGTTTTAGGCTATAAACATAAATAAAGCATTTAGTGACCAAGTGGTCATACATGTAAAGTATCCACCTAAACACTGCTTTTGAAATAATTCATAAATAATTAAAGCCACCAATGTATTACTTTTATATGTAATTTTGCTGCTGTAGAATCTAGTATTTTGGTTTCTGTTGATTGTCTTCCTAAAGTGGGAGGAGAGTGTAAGAGGAGGCTTCTATCTGCCCAATGGGGATACAACTGCCGGTATCAATCAGGTATTAGATCTTGAGGTAGCAGTGAGGTGACAGTGAGGGACCTTGTAGAGTGTTAAGAAATCCATTTATCCTATTGGAAGCACTGGCACTATGGATTTCCACATGTCAGTAATGGCAGCTCAGTCCTAAAAGTAAATAGATACACAGATATAACCTCCAGGAACCTTCCGTGTCCTTATAAGACCAAAAGTAAAACTATAGTATATACATGCACCTCAGTCACAGTCTCTGCCTCCACAAAGCTTGTTGTACCTTTTTGATATTTGTTGTAACCTGGTCTACTAACCTTCCATCACAGGGTCATTCATTACTGTTACAGTGAGACTACTTACCTCATACTTCTACCCCATGCCTGCACTCCACCGCATCGGGGTGACATGTGAAGCTCCGTCCAGGCTGGACATAAAGCATCACCTACAGTCAGGGTCCACCTCTAGATTGTGATCCACCTAGTCAGGGTCCACCTCTAGATTGGGATCCACCTACAGTCAGGGTCCACCTCTAGATTGGGATCCACCTACAGTCAGGGTCCACCTCTAGATTGGGATCCACCTACAGTCAGGGTCCACCTCTAGATTGGGATCCACCTACAGTCAGGGTCCACCTCTAGATTGGGATCCACCTACAGTCAGGGTCCCCCTCTAGATTGGGATCCACCTACAGTCAGGGTCCACCTCTAGATTGGGATCCACCTACAGTCAGGGTCCACCTCTAGATTGGGATCCACCTACAGTCAGGGTCCACCTCTAGATTGGGATCCACCTACAGTCAGGGTCCATCTCTAGATTGAGATCCACCTACAGTCAGGGTCCCCCTCTAGATTGGGATCCACCTACAGTCAGGGTCCACCTCTAGATTGGGATCCACCTACAGTCAGGGTCCACCTCTAGATTGGGATCCACCTACAGTCAGGGTCCCCCTCTAGATTGGGATCCACCTACAGTCAGGGTCCCCCTCTAGATTGGGATCCACCTACAGTCAGGGTCCACCTCTAGATTGGGATCCACCTTTAGATTGGATCTGCTTCTATATTGGGATCCATCTCTACATTGGGATCTACCTCCTGGAGATGACCAAGAATGGAGCACAAGTTTTGAATCTGGTGACGGTCAGTACCGGTCACTACACTGAGCCACAGATAGAAATATTATAGAAACACTTCACAGGTTGGTTTATTTCCAAGGAAAGACTCCACAACACATGTGTGTAGCTAAGAGAGTGACGTGCTATTGGACAGGTCAGAGGTCACCTCTGGACTTTCCCGCTGGTCTGACTGGACCAGGCCCCACAACCACTTTGCTTCACCCTCACTGAACATCTCACACGTGAAGTCGTTGTGATTGTGACCTTGACCTACTGAATACCCTGAAGAAGGTTCCTACATGAAAGGCTATCTGTGGCCAGACTACACTGTCCCACACCAGTTGGTCAGCCGTGTAGTGGACACACAAGGCTCCCAGTGGGCTGTAATGAGACTTCGGGACAGTAGGGGGCGCTGTGCTACTGGTTAGTATGCGGCAAGGTCCCTGTAATAGGAGAAAAGGAAGTGCCAAGAGTTAATAGTAATATATACCCTGTGGATATGATCATGTGACCATATAAGGTAATATAGCGCTACGTACGGTACTAGTGTTACTAGATGATGGACATTAACCCATTCAGTAAGATGGGCTGGAGCATTGCCTAAACGGATCAGACAACTCTACCCACCACTCGTCCTGGACCTCAGACATATAATGTGGTCACTGGTCCACAGACTGATAATCAGAGGATCCCAAGATATTTTGTCTGATGTCCACTTATATCCACGTGTCCTGGCAATATTGTAGTTCAAACTGTGACCACTGGAGGGAGCTGCTCCCCAACTAATCCCCAGAAACCTGATCCGGCTTCTGAGAGATGACGGAACCCAAGAAAGTAGATCCGGACTTGAGAACTTGCGCCCCAGATCTCTAGATAATCACATGAACAGATTATCCTATCTATATAAACTCGTGGGATCACCACCACATCTAGATTGTAAGCTCTTCAGAGTGTTATCTGTTCATACCTTATCATTGTATGATCATGTGACATCCAGAGGATGAGGGGTGGAAGCACAAGGTCATCCTGAGGATTAATTGGGTAGATAGAATAGGCAGAGCGTATAGGCCTTTACTGCTTTCAGATCTATGTGTCTACTATATAATGATCCTGTAATGCTCTGTATGTAGCTTGCGCCGATCTCTGGCGAGTACCGTGCGTCTATCACGTGCCACGTACGTATGTGACAAACAGGACAGGATTTCTCTTCAGACCATAAATAACATGCAGTCATTTTCTGCCGCTCATCACGTGGCTCCATATCTCCCTGAAATATAGATCTGTATATGAGCGCCAGAGACCCTGCGGCGCCAAGACCCAAGAGGCAAATGTCCAAGGGCCACATTAAGAGCAGGGCCCCTGTGTTCTGGCCCATTGCGTCACTATTATCAATACGTTCAGGTAACAGCAGGTGCTGGGAAAGAGGATCGTACCCCAACTGAATTATTTGTAGGCTGAGAAATGGAAGCACCATCAGATAGAGGGCGGAAATCATGTGGAAATCATATGGAAAACATGCGGAAATCATGTGGAAATCATGTGGAAATCATGCACAAATCATATGGAAATCATGTGGAAAACAGGCAAAAATCATGTGGAAATCACGCGGAAATCATAGTGATAGAGTCACATAGTATCTGAGGATGAATAAAGACTGTTAGTCCATCAAGTTCAACCTTTTTAGATCTCTTGATCTTTTTAATATGTGGACTATTTGTTATTAATTGATCCAGAGGAAGGAAACAGAAAAACCCCATTGAAACTTTGCCAATTGTCTCATAAGGGGGGAAAAAAAAGCTAAATTTCTTCCTGACCCCAGAAACTGGCGATCAGATTTCTCCCTGGATCAATACTGCTTCGCTAGTTATCTAGGATAACCTTGAATGCCCTCTTTATTCAAAGATATATCTAACCCCTTTTAAAGTTATCTATTGAATCCGCTGTCACCACCTCCTTTGGTAGAGAATTCCACAGATTAACCACCCTTACTGTGAAGAAACCTTTTCTTTCTTTAAGATGGAATCTTTTTACTTCTAATCTCAAGGGATGTCCTCTTGTCAGTTGGAAACCTCTTGGCACAAAAAGCTCCCGTGACAAATCTTTATACTGACCCTGTATGTATTTATAGAAGGTAATCATATCTCCTCTTAGGGGCTTCGTTCTAGAGATAATAAGTGTAATTAGGTTAGTCTTTCTTCATAACTTAGACCCTCCATTCCCCTTATTAGTTTTGTTGCCCTTCTCTGTACGTTTTCCAGCTTTAAAATGTCCTTTTTATGAAGTCGTCCCCAAAATTGTCCTCCATATTCCAAATGAGGGCGTACTAGAGATTTGTATAGTGGCAGAATTATATTTGCTTCCCTGGCTTCTATACCCTTCTTAATATATGCTAATGTTTTACTTGCCTTTGCAGCTGCTGCTTGGCTTTGAGCACTGTTACCTAGGTGGTTGTCCACAAGCACTCCCAAATCCCTTTCAATATCTGATACCCCTAGATTTGCCCCATTAAGATTATAAATTGCATGGCTATTTTTCCTTCCCAGATGCATAACTTTACATTTATTCGTATTAAATCTCATCTGCCATTTAGATGCCCATTCCTCAATTTTATGTAAATCCCCTTTGGAGGGAAAGTACATCATTATCTGATTTAATTACCTTGTACAACTTTGTGTCATCAGCGAAAATGGAGACACCACACTCCAATCCTACCTCTAAGTCATTAATAAATATGTTAAAAAGGAGAGGACCTAATACTGAACCCTGAGGTTCACATTAGTCTAATCGGAGTATGTTCCATTTACAACAACCCTTTGCTTCCTGTCTTTTAGCCAGCTCTCGATCCATGAGCAGATATTTACTGCAATTCCTGTATCCCTTAGTTTGCCCAATATTCTCCCATGTGGCACTGTATCAAAAGCCTTTGCAAAATCCAAAAAAGACTACATCCACTGAGTTGCCCTGATCCAAGTTCCTACTAACCTACTCATAGAAACTAATTAGATTTGTTTGACATGACCTATCCCTCATAAACCCATGTTGACTCCTACTTATAATCCTGTTCAAATAGACACATTCTTGTATATTATCCCTTATTAATCCTTCTAAAAGCTTCCCCACTACAGAAGTGAGGCTCACTGGTCTATAATTCCCCGGATTTGCTCTTGCTCCCTTTTTAAATATAGGTATTGTAACGGATCTACTGGCACCCCGACCGGGTACCTCCATTGATGGACGCATCCTAGTTTGCGTCGAGGCCTACAAGCACCGCACCGGACACCACAACCACCACAGACTTCACAACCGCCGTAGCTTAACTGGAGCCGCGCCGTCTTCCTTCCACACTGTATGAATCTCCAGCATCCAGGATCGTGTGGGGAAGACCTCTCCTCCAAGAAGAGTACATCAGGAACAAATGTTCAGTAGTTTAAAGCTCCAGGGAGTATGCCAAAGCAGAGCAATCCCCAGTGTGATATAACAATCCCCTCCAAGAACGAGACAAGGCTACGTTTTGAAGGGTCAAGTAGAACTGAACTTTATTTTGTTGTGCAGAAATATTTATACACATCTCTTCCCACAGGCAATACACATGCCCATATTTGGCCACACAATACACATAAAGAGAACAATAGGTGTGGTCACACCTCCCCGAGGCTACCTGGCAACTTTGATACACTTCTTTGTTCTTATCTGAGAATGAAAATACTTTATACAATAGACTTCCTTTATCTTATGCGGAGTCTCTGTAACAGGATTATCTCCCATGCCAAGTAGCTGCAATAGTCTGGGACAAAATTCTGCAGAGCATAAACCAACATACATGCAGTATAATAGTAGGATCATATTTTAACCATAATAATCATAAATTAGGGTAAAACAGTGATGGGTTCCGTTACACACCTCCCCCGTGACCATAAGCCGGCATACACGGTCTGATCCCAACGGATCGGCCTGGGGATGTCCGGACAAAAGTATTTGTTGGTCAATTCTCTAGTTTGACAACCCATCAGCATTACTGCAATTCACATTTACTCACATTTCACATATCCCCAGAGAGCTGGGATCTGAGCGCACAAAACTACCGAATAGCGCTCAGATCCTCTTCACACAGTTCAATTGCCATGTAGCTAAAGTCTTTCCTATAGTCTTTCATTATATGAATGGGCTCCATGGCATAGTTATCTGGGGTATCACCGCTCCCACAGGGTAAGTACCGAATGACCCCCCTGTATGTAAAGGGCCAGAATGAGTGACATACACTCTGGTATGTCCGAATACTGTATTTAAAGGGCAATATGTCCCAGGGCCATAGTCGCAGGGCAGGAGGCTGGCAAACAGTCCTCTCCAAGACAAAGTGGCGAAGGGCACTTCGTCACAGGTATCACCTCTGCTTTTCTCCAGTCATCTGGTAGAGACCCTGTGTTGAGTGAATCTTGAAAAATTAAATATAATGGTTTGGCTATTACAGAACCCAGTTCCCTCAGTACCCTTGGATGTATTCCATCAGGACCTGGGGCTTTATTAACATTTATTTTTTCCAACCTCTTTTGGATTACTTCCTGTGTTAACCAATTATTTGGCAAAGGTAGTGTAGTCCCATTATGTTGCAGTGTCCCAACCACTGGTACCTCCTTTGTGTATACCGAAGAAAAGAACCTATTTAGCTCATCTGCCTTTTCTTGGTCACTAATTATCAGACTGTGTCACATTGTAATGTTCCTATAGCTTCCTTCCTCGCCTTCTTCCCATTAATATAATTAAAAAATATTTTAGGGTTAGTCTTACTCTCTTTTGCAATTAATTTATCATTTTCTATGTTAGCCAGTCTAATCACCCTTTTGCTTCCTTGGTGATTTCCTTGTATTCCTATAAAGCCGTCTCTGTCCCCTCTTGTTTGTATAATGTAAATGGCTGTTTTTTACTCCGTATCTTGATCTTTAAATCATTGTTAAGCCACATTGGATGTGATTTACTCCTTTTACTTTTATTTCCACACAGTATATGCCGATGTGTATGTATATTTAGTAAGGATTTAAATGTTGTCCACTTGTGGTCAGTGTTTTTACCCACCATGCCTCTGTCCCAGTCTACTTTGTATCGCTGCCCTTAGACCGTTAAAATCTGCCCTTTTAAAATTAAGAGTTTTCGTTGGCCCCTTAAAATGTTGTTTTTTTAATTCAATCTCAAATGAGACTGTGTTGTGATCACTGTTTCCCAAAGGTCGCCCTATTTCAACATTTGATACCATATCAATATTATTTGTAATGAGTAAATCTAAGATAGCTTCATTTCTAGTAGGCTCCTGTATAACCTTGGCCAGATAATGATCCCTGAGTGTACTCAAGAACCTGCTCCCCTTAGCTGAACTGCTGGTCTCATTTATCCAGTTTATTTCAGGGAAATTAAAGTCTCCCATTATTAGAACTTGCCAGTGCTTAGCTGCATTTCCAATCTGTAACAATAATTGTATTTCCTCACTTTCAGCTATAATTGGGGGTTTATAGCATACTCCTACTAATATTCTTTTGGAATTTGCTGCTCCGCTATTTAACTCTACCCACAAACATTCAGCTTTATCACTAGGTCCACCATAAATATCTTCTCTGACTATAGCCTTAAATTCAAGCTTAACATACAGACAAATCCCTCATCCTCGTTTACCATTGCCCCTATCTTTTCTAAATAGGTTATAAACATCCAGATTAACAGTCCAGTCATGAGATTCATCCCACCACGTTTCGGTAATGCCTATTAAATCCCATTTTTCATTAATTGCTAATAATTCTAACTCTCCCATTTTCCTGGCAAGCTTCTGGCATTAGCAAGCATACACCTTATGTTATGAGTCTGTAGTTCTGAAGTGCCTGAAACTGTACTTGAGTTATTTAGTAATACCTCCCTACTGACTATACTACCCCTCCCCCATCTCCTCCCCTATGAGTTGTTAATTCATCCCTTATACCCTCTACACTTTCTACCCCATTACTTAAATCTAGTCCCTCCCCCCCACCTACTAGTTTAAAAACTCCTCCAGCCTTTCTACCATCCTATCCCCTAGTACAAAAGCTCCCTCATCATTAAGGTGCAATCCATCCCTACTGTAGAGATTGTACTGAAGTGAGAAGTCAGCCCAGTGCTCTAAAAAGCTAAACCCCTCCTTAGTGCACCACGTCTTTAGCCACGCATTAACCTCCCTAATCTCCTTCTGCCTACCTGGGCTAGCACATGGCACTGGTAGTGTAACGGATCTACTGGCACCCCGACCGGGTACCTCCGTTGATAGACACGTCCTAGTTTGCGCCGAGGCCT
This sequence comes from Discoglossus pictus, assembly GCA_027410445.1. Classification (NCBI taxonomy): domain Eukaryota; kingdom Metazoa; phylum Chordata; class Amphibia; order Anura; family Alytidae; genus Discoglossus; species Discoglossus pictus. The sequence continues at coordinate 3,485,324 of CM050163.1, forward strand.
ACAAGCACCGCACCGGACACCAAAACCACCACAGACTCCAAGGATAGTACATCAGGAACAAGAGTTCAGTAGTTACAGCTCAAGGGAGTATGCAAAAGCATAGCAATACCCAGTATGATATAGCGATCCCCTCAAATAACGAGACAAGGCTACGTTTTGAAGCGTCAAGAAGAACTATTTTTTAATAACAGGGGATCTCCTTTTATGCAATGGTGCCCTCTGAAGGGCTACACCCACATAATTATCACAACAGCCAATTATCTACATGGTTCAACCCCCACGTCTCCTCCCCTCAGATAACAGGTAACACAATTAAAACAGACACAATTTTAACCACATTCTGGATGTACCCCAAAACCAGGGGGTACACCTTTAAGTCCAGCACCGTTCAATAGCTCTCACCCAGGGGAACAACATATAAAAAAATGGCATGAATCAGACCAGGGGTTCAAAAGTTAGTAAAAGTATCTTTTACACATAACACACATAACATAACACACAGACATTGCACATATCCCCCATACAATACACATATAGGACAATAGGTGAGTCACACCTCCCTGGCAACTTGGATACAATCAGACATTGATTCAATTACACTTCTTTGTTCTTATCAGAGAATGAAAACACTTTGGAAAATGCAAGGATCCTTTACAACTTTCTTATCTCTTGAATCTCTGTAACAGGATTATCTATTAGCCTAGGTCTGCAAAAGTCTGGCTAATATTCTGCAGAGCATAAACCAGCATACATATAGTAGGATCATATTTTAACCATAATAATCATAAAACAGGGTAAAACAGTGATGGGTTCCGTTACACACCTCCCCCGTGACCATAAGCCGGCATACACGGTCTGATCCCAACGGATCGGCTTGGGGATGTCCGGACAAAAGTATTTGTTGGTCAATTCTCTAGTTTGACAACCCATCAGCATTACTGCAATTCACATTGACTCACATTTCACATATCCCCAGATAGCTGGGATCTGAGCGCAGAAAACTACCGAAAAGCGCTCAGATCCTCTTCACACAGTTCAATTGCCATGTAGCTAAAGTCTTTCCCATAGTCTTTCATTATATGAATGGGCTCCATGGCATAGCTATCTGGGGTATCACCGCTCCCACAGGGCAAGTACAGAATGACCCCCCTGTATGTAAAGGGCCAGAATGAGTGACATACACTCTGGTATGGCCGAATACTGTGTTTGAAGGGCAATATGTCCCAGGGCCATAGTCGCAGGGCAGGAGGCTGGCAAGCAGTCCTCTCCAAGACAAAGTGGCGAAGGGCACTTCGTCACACATCTCCCCTTTGGGGGGAAGTCTAACCAGGCACCTGACCTTCTGCCGGTCCGTGCCTCCGTTAGAGGATCCACCAACGCACAATAAACCAGTGCTAGAGCAGCCCCCCCACAACAACAAAGTGCAAGAGCAGCCCACCCACAACAAGCCGTTACTGCAACTGGATATTTCGCTGTGGTGATGGGGCAACACGCTGAGGGGACTTGAGGGGCAGAGGCCAGCAGCACTCTGCCCTGATGCCAGCTCTTCTGCTGGGGTATTTGGGACATATTCCAGCTCAGTAGCCAGGGAAACGTGGGGGTCAGTGGGGGTTAACATTTCCTCTGTTAACCCTGGGGCCACATTAGAAGTTAGCTGGGGAAGGGAATTTGTACTTACCCCCTCCTCCGGTTGTCCCAGTGAGGGTAGTTGGGGATCTGGACAGGCTGTGGGCACAGAGACCACGGTCCCATCTGCGCCGTCTGGGAGATTGGTGTCTCCCCTTGTCAGGGTAAACTGTCGCTGGGGAGGAAGGATGACACCTTCTGCCCCCTGGGGTTCACACTGCCACTGGGGGGGAAGGACGACACCTTCTGCCCCCTGGGGTTCACACTGCCGCTGGGGGCAAGGACGACACCTTCTGCACCCTGGGGTTCACACTGCCGCTGGGGGGGAGGGACGACACCTTCTGCCCCCTGGGGGTCACACTGCCGCTGGGGGGGCAGGACGACACCTTCTGCCCCCTGGGGTTCACACTGCCGCTGGGGGGGGAAGGACGACACCTTCTACCCCCTGGGGTTCACACTGCCGCTGGGGGGGAAGGACGACACCTTCTGCCCCCTGGGGTTCACACTGCTGCTGGGGGGGAAGGACGACACCTTCTGCCCCCTGGGGTTCACATTGCCGCTGGGGGGGAAGGACGACACCTTCTGCCCCCTGGGGTTCACACTGCCGCTGGAGGGGAAGGACGACACCTTCTGCCCCCTGGGGTTCACACTGCCGCTGGAGGGGAAGGACGACACCTTCTGCCCCCTGGGGTTCACACTGCCGCTGGGGGGCAAGGACGACACCTTCTGCCCCCTGGGGTTCACACTGCCGCTGGGGGGGAGGGACGACACCTTCTGGCCCCTGGGGGTCACACTGCCGCTGGGGGGCAAGGACGACACCTTCTGCCCTCTGGGGTTCACACTGCCGCTGGGGGGGAAGGACGACACCTTCTGCCCTCTGTAGGGCCGGTAGAGAGACCTCGGTCCCATCTCTACCTGCCATCTGGAGGTCATCCCAGGACCAGTCAATGAAGTCTGGTTCTGCTTGTCGAGTAGGTTGGGGCTGCACGAAGCTGAGCAGGTATTGATAGTCCTGCTCCAGCTCCCACTCTCTCGTTACCAGGTGGGTCATGTCTTTGCTCACCTCGGCTTCGTCATCCCAGACATACATGCCCATCCGGTAGTCGTAGATGTCCCAAAACCTAGACCCCTCCGTGCTGCCAAGATCAATATCGTCCTCCAAGGCATCCCATAATAAACCCGGGCCATCATAATCATTCCCCTCCGGTAAGTCGTGTTCAGACGTCCAGGGGGTAAGTCGAACGGTATGCCACCAGAGGGCCTGGTATGCGTTGTCTAGCCAGAGCTCTCGCCATACCAGGGTCTCTAGTCTTGTCACCCACTCATCCAGGGGCTGCTCTCCCAATAGATACATCCGCATCGTCACACGTTTCTGTAGCCGCTGCTCATCACTGGGGAGACTCTCACCTCGCCGCCATTGGGCATCTTCCAGGGCATCATACCAGAGTTCCTTTCTGTCTGCATCCCTGTAGTCCGCGGCCGCCTCCTCCTCCTCATCATGAAACGCTGTCTGAAAACTAGCCGGTTCCATCCTGCTGTAGCCAGGGGCGCTGTACGGATACTAGCGTTGCCCTCAATTTGTAACTCCAAACGTTACCGGTGTCTCCGTGCTGCTTTTCCTCTTACTAGGACGCCATCCCACCACTGCCAGCCAATGTAACGGATCTACTGGCACCCCGACCGGGTACCTCCGTTGATAGACACGTCCTAGTTTGCGCCGAGGCCTACAAGCACCGCACCGGACACCAAAACCACCACAGACTCCAAGGATAGTACATCAGGAACAAGAGTTCAGTAGTTACAGCTCAAGGGAGTATGCAAAAGCATAGCAATCCCCAGTATGATATAGCGATCCCCTCAAATAACGAGACAAGGCTACGTTTTGAAGGGTCAAGAAGAACTATTTTTTAATAACAGGGGATCTCCTTTTATGCAATGGTGCCCTCTGAAGGGCTACACCCACATAATTATCACAACAGCCAATTATCTACATGGTTCAACCCCCACGTCTCCTCCCCTCAGATAACGGGTAACACAATTAAAACAGACACAATTTTAACCACATTCTGGATGTACCCCAAAACCAGGGGGTACACCTTTAAGTCCAGCAACGTTCAATAGCTCTCACCCAGGGGAACAACATATAAAAAAATGGCATGAATCAGAACAGGGGTTCAAAAGTTAGTAAAAGTATCTTTTACACATAACACACATAACATAACACACAGACATTGCACATATCCCCCATACAATACACATATAAGACAATAGGTGAGTCACACCTCCCTGGCAACTTGGATACAATCAGACATTGATTCAATTACACTTCTTTGTTCTTATCAGAGAATGAAAACACTTTGGAAAATGCAAGGATCCTTTACAACTTTCTTATCTCTTGAATCTCTGTAATAGGATTATCTATTAGCCTAGGTCTGCAAAAGTCTGGCTAATATTCTGCAGAGCATAAACCAGCATACATATAGTAGGATCATATTTTAACCATAATAATCATAAAACAGGGTAAAACAGTGATGGGTTCTGTTACAGGTAGTATCTCAGAAAATACTACCTTGGAGGTCCTTGCCTTCAGCTTATTACCTAGTTCTCTAAAATCATTCTTTAGGACACTCCATTTTCCACTAACTTTGTCATTGGTACCAATATGTACCAAGACCGCCGGTTCATTTCCAGCCCCTCCCAATAATTTGTCTACCCGATCCACAACACGACGAACCCGAGCACCCGGGAGACAGCAAACTGTTCGATTGCTGGGATCTGGGTGACAAATCACCCTGTCTACCTTCCTAATAATAGAGTCCCCTACAACCAAAACCTGTCTGTTGTTCTGCCTATTCTGCCCTCCCTCTCCTCCAGTAGAGCTGTTCGCCCGGCTGTTAGAGGGAACAGCTCTATCTGGCATTGCCATTCCTGAATGTACATCGCCAACAGTTTCACTCAATCTGGCAAATCTGTTGTTGTTTGCCAACTCAGAACTGGCCTGCCTCCTCCTGTTCCCCCTGCTTCCCCTTGTAACTGTAACCCAGCTGCCTCCCTGGACATCCTCACTAGCCCCAGCTCCACCCTCCATGCTAGGCCCAGCTAAACTGTGCTCAGTGAGCACCAACCCCCTTACCAGTGGAGCAATATCACTAAGTTCTGCAATTCTCCGCTCCAGATCTCCAATTTGAGCTTCCAGAGAGGCAACAGGCTCACACCTCTCACACATCTGTTCCAGTATTGCATACATATGACAGGATGTACACTGAATAAGGTTGCCACTGGACTGACTCACAATTATTATTATTGTCTACGAAATTTCAGTGGGAAAAATAAAGAATATAAAATAATATATTTATATAAAGTTTTCCTCCTTTGCACTATAAATCTGCCCTCCCTTTTCTTTGAAGTCCCTCCTTTTATTTAAACTCCTAGGCTTTTACTAGAATTGCACTTGATACTGAAAATGTTCGCAAGCTCACAAGTTCCCCTTCTCCGGTTTATATTAACTTCTGCCTTCTCACCTGGGCACAATTAGTGCATTCTGCAATTTATCAGCCTTTACTTGTAAGGTAAATCCACTTGTAAACAGGCCCCAAATCAGCTCACAAATCCTTTATCCTAGTTTAACAGTCAAACCACACCCCTCTCACCTGGGCACAATTAGTGCACTCTGCAGTTTATCAGCCTTTACTTGTAAGGTAAATCCACTTGTAAAACTATGTGATATACCCTGGTAACATTCATCCCGCGCAATCATAGAAATACTCCTCGTGGTCTGAGCAAGCCCCCATCCCAAAGATTATAATAGATTGAGAGTCAAAGGAAGTGATACCCAGTTTGGGAAATGCTCTACCTTTACAAATAGATATCAAACTGTCCTTAGTTGGTGGATAAGAAAGGTAGATAGACAAGTAAAAATTGCAAATTTACCAACACTTTCAATCAATCTTATTTAGAAGAACCTCGCTGCGACTATTTGTTATCAGAGCAGGGTCTGGGTGTCCATATAAATATCCTCGTATAGACACGTCTAGCGTGCCCGGGCCATCGCCATCTCTAATTACTGCACACACGTGTCACTGTGAGAGCTGAGGACTGACTGCTGGTAATTATAGACTGGAAAGACACAGATAGGACGCCTGGGGCTCATCCACTGGAGGAATGCGGCTCAGTCACACGGATCATGTCTGTAACACGAGGACGCACTGACAACTCCTGCCATGCTGCGATAGCCCCGACATTCCTCGCACCAGCAGGACGGTCCAGGTTTGGAATCGCACAACGTGTCAAAACACCCTAACAAGCGCCCAGACTCAGCTCAGCTGTGCAAGACCACAGTGATGGGCAGGGGACCAGGGGGGAGCAGTAATGGGCAGGGGACCAGGGAGAAGCAGCGATGGGCAAGGGGACCAGGGGGAAGCAGCGATGGGCAAGGGGACCGGGGGGAAGCAGCGATGGGCAAGGGGACCAGGGGGAAGCAGCGATGGGCAAGGGGACCAGGGGGAAGCAGCGATGGGCAAGGGGACCAGGGGGAAGCAGCGATGGGCAAGGGGACCAGGGGGAAGCAGCGATGGGCAAGGGGACCGGGGGGAAGCAGCGATGGGCAAGGGGACCGGGGGAAAGCAGCGATGGGCAAGGGTGACCGGGGGGAGCAGCGATGGGCAAGGGGACCAGGGGGGAGCAGTGATGGGCAGGAGACCGGGGGGGGGGGGAGCAGTGATGGGCAGGGGACCAGGGGGGAAGATCAGTAATGGGCAAGGTGACCTGGGGAAGCAGTGATGGGCAAGGGGACCAGGGGGGAGCAATGATGGGCAAAAAGCCGTAATGGGCATGGGGCCCAGTGATGGGCAGGGGCAGTAATGGGCAGGGGAGGGGTGGCAGAGTAATGGGTAGGAAACAGGTGGGGAAGCAGTAATTGGTAGGGAACCAGGGGGGGGGGCAGTGTTGGGCAGGGGACCAGGGGGAGGAGCAGTGTTGGGCAGGGGACCAGGGGAGGAGCAGTAATGGGCAGGGGACCAGCGATGGGTGGGGGAGAGCAGTGATGGGCGGGAAGGAGTAGTATTGGGTAGGGGACCAGGGGAGGAGCAGTAATGGGCAAGGGAAGAGCGATGGGCGGGGGAGAGCAGTGATGGGCGGGAAGGAGTAGTATTGGGCAGGGGAGGAGTATTGGGCAGGGGACCAAGGGAGGACCAGCGATGGGCAGGGGACCAGCCATGGGCAGGGGACCGGGGAGGGGCTGGGGCAACAGCGATGGAGGTGGGGGCAGTGATGGACAGGGAACCAGGGGGGGCAGTGATGGGCAAGGGGACCACGGGGAGCAGTGATGGGCAAGAGGACCACGGGAAGCATTGATGGGCAAGGAAGGTGGGGTCAGTGAAAGGCAGGAGTCCAGTGATGGACAGGGCCAGTAATGGGCAGGGGAGGGGGGGGAGCAGTGATGGGTAGGGGACCAGGGGGAGGAGCAGTATTGGGCAGGGGACCAGGGAAGGAGCAGTAATGGGCAGGGGACCGACGGGGAGCAGTGATGGGCAGGGTACCAGGGAAGGGGAGGCAGTGATGGGCAGGGGACCGGGGGGGGGGAGCAGAGATGGGCAGGGGACCAGGGGGACCAGCGATGGACAGGGAACCAGGGGGAGCAGCGATGGGCAAGGGGACCATGGGGGAGCAGAGATGGGCAGGGGACCAGGGGGAGCAGTGATGGGCAGTGGACCAGGGGAGGAGCAGTGATGGGCAGGGAACCAGGGGAGGAGCAGTAATGGGCAGGGGACCAGGGGAGTGGGGCAGTAATGGGTAGGGGACCAGTCCAGGTTTGGAATCGCACAACGTAATGGGCGGGGGAGGGTGGCAGTGGACCAGGGGGGAGCAGTGATGCGCAGGGGACCAGGGGAGGGGACAGTGATGAGCAGAGGGACAGGGGAGGAGCAGCGATGGGCAGGGGTCCAGCAATAGGCAGGAGACCAGCAGGGAGCAGTAATGGGCAGGGGAGCAGGGGGGGCAGTAATAGTCAGAGGACCAGGGGGGAAGCAGTAATGGGCAGGGGACCAGGGAGGAAGCAGTATTGGGCAGGGGACCAGGGGGGGAGCAGTTTTGGGCAGGGGACCAGGGGGGGGAGCAGTAATGGGCAGGAGACCAGGGGAGTGGGGCAGTAATGGGTAGGGGACCAGTCCAGGTTTGGAATCGCACAACGTAATGGGCAGGGGAGGGTGGCAGTGGACCAGGGGGGAGCAGTGATGAGCAGGGGACCAGGGGAGAAGCAGTAATGAGCAGGGGACCAGGGGAGGGGGGGGCAGTGATGGACAGGGGAGGTGGAGGCAGTGATGGGTAGGGGTCAAGTGATGGGCAGGGGACCAGGGGAGGGGGGCAGTAATGGGCAGGGGACTAGGGAGAGTAGTAATGGGTAGGGGACCAGGGGAGGGGGCAGTAATGAGCAGGGGGACAGGGGTGGAGCAGCGATGGGCAGGGGTCCACCAATAGGCAGGAGACCAGCAGGGAGCAGTAATGGGCAGAAGACCGGGGGGGGGGGGGCGGCAGTAATAGTCAGAGGACCAGGGGAGAAGCAGTAATGGGCAGAGGACCAGGGGAGAAGCAGTAATGGGCAGGGGACCAGGGGAGGTGCAGTAATGGGCAGGAGACCAGGGGAGTGGGGCAGTAATGGGTAGGGGACCAGTCCAGGTTTAATCGCACAACGTAATGGGCAGGGGAGGGTGGCAGTGGACCAGGGGAGCAGTGATGGGCAGGGGACCAGGGGAGGAGTAGTAATGGTCAGGGGACCAGGGGAGAAGCAGTAATGAGCAGGGGACCAGGGGAGGGGGCAGTGATGAGCAGGGGGACAGGGGAGGAGCAGCGATGGGCAGGGGTCCACCAATAGGCAGGAGACCAGCAGGGAGCAGTAATGGGCAGGGGACCGGGAGGGGGGGGCGGCAGTAATAGTCAGAGGACCAGGGGAGAAGCGGTAATGGGCAGGGGACCAGGGAGGAAGCAGTATTGGGCAGGGGACCAGGGGAGGAGCAGTATTGGGCAGGGGACCAGGGTGGGGACCAGCGATGGGCAGGGGACCAGGGGGGGAGCAGTAATGGGCAGGAGACCAGGGGAGTGGGGCAGTAATGGGTAGGGGACCAGTCCAGGTTTGGAATCGCACAACGTAATGGGCAGGGGAGGGTGGCAGTGGACCAGGAGGAGCAGTGATGGGCAGGGGACCAGGGGAGGAGTAGTAATGGGCAGGGGACCAGGGGAGAAGCAGTAATGAGCTGGGGACCAGGGGAGGGGGGGGCAGTGATGGACAGGGGAGGTGGGGGCAGTGATGGGCAGGGGTCAAGTGATGGGCAGGGGACCAGGGAGAGTAGTAAGGGGCTGGGGACCAGGGGAGGAGCAGTAATGGGCCGGGGACCAGGGGAGGAGCAGTAATGGGCCGGGGACCAGGGGAGGAGCAGCGATGGGCAGGGGATCAGGGGAGGAGCAGCGATGGGCAGGGGTCCAGCAATGGGCAGGAGACCAGCGAGGAGCAGTAATGGGAGTGATGGTCAAGGGACCAGTGGGAGCATTGATGATCAGGGGACCGGGAGGGGAGCACAGTGATGGTCAGGGGACCAGGAGGGAGCACAGTGATGGTCAGGGGACCAGGGGTTGTGGGAAGCTCACATTCAGATGAGATATTTACATACTAATAAGAGCAATGTCTTGCCCTAGAGGCGGCAAAGCTGGTCTTTGAGGTGGTATCACCCTTTTGGGAGACATTCCTGTTAACCCTATATCTCTTCCTCATGAACCAGTTTGTGGAATAATCGTGTTGGCTTCAGAATGAAGCATTTTATGGCTACTCTGTATGGCGTGCAAGCTGTGTTTAAGGCGGGAATCTCCAATATGGCCGGATAGTACCGTACCAATAAAAACACGGAACTGGAAGTTATTAAAAAGTAATTAATAGGAAACTGCTTTTAATTCACGTAGCTCAAGTGGTCTTCTTATAAATACTTAATTAGGTCATTACTGGATGAAAAGCCCGACTTTATGACCAAGAAAGCCATTAACAGATTGACAGCTGAGAAGCCATATGCAACAGGAGGCCATTAATCCAGGAAGGCATTCAACCACAAGATCATTTGGTACTGATAACCAGACCAGGTTGGTGGGAGGATCTCTTGAGCTGAGTGACAGTCATAACTTGGTATTGGATGGGAGTAAAACAGGCAACGTAAGGATAAGAAGGACGTGTTAATTTTATGAAAATATTTAACTTTGAATTTTTATGCTAGAAGGATTTCCTTTTTTTCCCGATAAATGGGTTATTTGTTTCACTATTTCATTGAACTTAACCAATGTGTGTACCGCTAATAAAACCGATGATATTCTGGGTTTCACTTTGCACATAATGTACTTAAAATGTTGATATATTCGTATTACAAATAGTTTTTTTTGTATGAAGTATTATGTGTAAACCTTATATAACTTCGTAAGATAAAATAACGCCTGTTCGGACAATGGTGGATGGAACGTCATCCAGGTTGAAAAAACATATTGTTACAATTTGTCGACAAATGATTATTATAATTCCTATAGGACCAATATTGTTTTTGACTAATATAATTAATTGTACTTTTTTTTCCCTCTACACTATGCACTTCGAAGTATTAACAAACTGTATCACATATAAATAGTTTTCAAACTGCGATTCGTCGTCACGCTTGATCGCCTCGCATAATGAGGCGAACCGTTGAAGCACAGAAGTCTTCCGATCTCGACGCCGAAGATGCTCATTGGCTGCGAGCCTCGTATAGCGAGCCGAGCAGTTGAGGCACTGAAACTCTGAGCACTTAGGAGATGAGCACCAAAGGCGCTAGTCGCCTGCGAGCCTCACAAAGTGAGGCAAGCGGTTGAGGCATTAAAAATAACGCAAGACTTAGGCAGAAATGAGCGCCGAAGGTGCTCCTGCAAGCCTCGCAAAGGGCGAGCCGTTGAGGCATTGAAAAAAGCGGGACAGCCTCCAAGCAGTTAGGAAACGTGGGATTGCCTTAGGCTGAAAGCAGCTGAGGAATGCAGGAAAAAAAATTGCGAGGCGTGGGACTTAAGTTCGTTTTTTCCGACCTCGTAAAAAAAAAATGTTAACGGCCAAACCGTGCAAATTGAAAAACACACACAAAAAAAAAAAACACACACAGCACGCGGGGACAGGCAGGACGTCTAGGAGTGCAGGTTGCATGGGAATTTAAACCGAATTTGCTGAGTGTCGGTACTCAGAAGATTGGCTACACGAGAAAAAAATGGCGCCCGAAATTTTTTTTAACTCCGCCAGGAGCTTACAACTTTGCCAGGGAAGTACGAGGTACAAAAATAGGAAGCACAGAAAATGCTTGCAAGGCGCGTAACACATAGAATATGGCCGTCATTTTACAACACTAAGTTGCAAATCTACACATTACGATTATGAAATGTCGGCTTTTCCACCTAAAACACTTGGCACATTGCTGACACTTTCTCCTCAGGTGATGACAGTCTGACTGGACATTTTCTGCTGCCGGAAAATCCAAAGAGATTGTTAGCTCTTCAGGATACTGATTGCTGGCTATTAATTATAAATAGGTAAAGTATATTAATTTACTTTATGAATACATTAATGCTTAACGCTTTCAAATATATTTATTAATTCATTAATTTATAATGTACATTCATTTAGTAATTATTAATTAGTAATCATAAATCAAAAAATAATTATGTTTTAGACTGACTTTAATAGATTCATAATGCTTAGCTCTTTCTAATAGATTTATTCATTGATTAATTCATTATTACTAATTAATAATCATTATGGAAAAATATTATATTTTTGACTGCCTTTACTTTATGAATATATTAATGGTTAGCTCTTTCTAATAGATTTATTAATAGATTAATTTAATTATTAATGTTAATTAATTTAGTAATTATTAATTAGTAATAATTAAAAAAAAAGAAAATGTTTAAACTGGCCCAAAAATTATGTACATTTTACATTGCCGTTAAATATTTCAATAAGTTTTTTATATTATGACACCTGCTACATTTAATATTTACGTTTTGCATATATTACAATTAAACAGGAGACTTTCAATGATTGATGAATTCATTGAATCCAAACATTAAAAATGCTTTTCATATCATTTTACAGATTCTTCATCTCTGCACCTGCCTGAAGACAGTGAGTGAGCTCTGTAGGATTTGATCTGCTATAAAAAAAAAATATGAATATATATATTTATGTTTTAATGAATGACAATTACACCTCATAACTTGATTTATTCATTAATTAAATTTAATTATAACATGACAAATCATTTTCAGGCCAATCTATAGTTTGCTCATAGCTCTTTGTGTTTGCAATTACCTGTTTATGTTTTGCATCGATGACAATTTTAGATTATTCCATTAATGTATATAAATTTATTAATTACTTCATAATTAAATTATAAAAAAAACAGTAACATATTTTACCCTTAACTTATTTATCTATATATAAATATATATATATATATATATATATATATATATATATATATATATATATAAATATATATATATATATATATATAAATATATATATATATATATATATATATACTCAGCTCTTTAGCTTTTCATGTATGCCAATTAAAAATAACCCATTCATTGATTAATTAATTCATTTAATGAAAACATTACAAATGCATGTCAATGAATTTTAATGCTTCATTACTGCTATTTAGGTTTTGCATTGATGACAGGTAAAAACAAGATGTTTTTTTACATCTTATACCTGCATTTACAATTACAGATTACAATGGCGGATATAAAAAGTCTACACACCCCTGTTAAAATGTCAGGTTTCTGTGCTGTAAAAAATGAGACAAAGATAAATCATTTCAGAACTTTTTCCACCTTTGTGACCTATAAACTGTGCAAATCAATTGAAAAACAAACTGAAATCTTTTAGGTAGAGGGAAGAAAAAATATAAAAATAAAGTAATATGGTTGCATAAGTATGCACACCCTTAAACTAATACTTTGTTGAAGCACCTTTTGATTTTATTACAGCACTCTTTTGGATTTGCCCACTCTTCTTTGCAAAAACATGGAGGAGGATAAGGATAAGGAGGATAAGGATAAGGATGAGGATAAGGATAAGGAGGATAAGGATGATGAGGATAAGGAGGATGAGGAGGAGCAGCAAATGTTTGTAACACTTAAAACATTTATGTTTAGAGTTATCTTTTGAACATTAGGGACATGCTCCCACCCCACACAAATGATAAACACACCAAATGCTTATACAAAATGTTTATTGTTTGCAGCACAAACAGATTCTCTAGTCGTACAAATTTTCATCAGTTTACAAAATCTCTGAGTACAAACAGCCCTTGGGTATAGGAAGACCTCCTGTGAACTCTATATAAGGACTGGGCTAGGATGTCCTCTGTCACACAAGGTCACTTGCAATCTAATTGGGTCTGCATTGCAGATCTTGCATCACCTTTCCTTTCCCATAAGAGATGGACCCCACACCCCAGGAGAGAGGAGCAGATTGAGAAGTTGGACCATGATGGATCAGAGAAGGCACCAAGAGGTCACTATAGTCTGTGATGCGGGACAGATTTGTGCTGTAAACATGGAGGAGTGGCCCGGTCTCGCTCACTTGGCTAATGTTTTGGCAACTTGGCTATAAATTCAGTTCATCATTAGGCAAAAAAAATAAAGAAGTGATTAAAACCAACCGGCTATAGGACGTGAAGGCTGCGGGCGATGTGAGGAAGCCAAAACATGCAGTTTGGTAAAAAGGAACCAGCTATATGTACGGAGCAAACCCAGAAGGAATCACACGCAATCATATAATGGTATGAAATAACACTCGTAACATGCAGCAAAAGAGACAACAGCTGTGCCAAGTATCGCTATACAATGGCAGCTGTAGAACGCATATAGTGCTGCCAAGTATCTCTATATAATGCAAGCCCTTAATACTGAATACATTGCATTGTATAATGGTACTGAGTATCTGTAAACACTGTCAGTCTTAGTAATGACTTGTATATAAATGCTGAGAATCCCTATACAATACTCATTAAAATAATACTGAGTACCTCTATATATCCACTCGCTATGCAGGACAAAGAGGGAGACCTAGAAACATTATTACCTTCATCCCAGCCCTCTACCCCCCATCCCTTTGGATGCGCTCCCTCTGTATCCTGCCTTTATTGCAGACCCTCTCCCTTTATGTTGGAATCCCGTAGCCCCACTATTTTTGACCCTTTCTCGAGGTCAGTGGCTCAGTCCTACTCATTTTGTTTCAGTCAGTTGAGGGGGCACTCGTCCTCATCTCGGCCTTACTTAGTGCGCCCACCCAGTCAGTGGTAACAGCAGAATGCATAGATCAGTAATTATCAGTCTACCATGAAGGTGTCTCCTGTGAGGGCAGCAGCAGATACCTACAGGACATCCCATCATGCAGTGTGCAAAAGCTAAGTCGCCCTCCGGTAATGATGACACTGCCCTGTATCAGGATACCGAGTATATCCTCACATTATGTAAACCAGTCAGGCTTCGGGACCCATTTCACATATGATCGGACATCAGGAGAAACCCATGACCATGGAAGGCACATAGCGTGAAGCTCTGGTCTCAGGACACGGAGGAGTGCCAGAAGCACCACTTGCTCTTGTTGTGCTGCTTACGAAGAATCTCCTCCTCTCGCTCGCGCTCCTTCTGACAGCGCAGGTAGCGATCTTCCTCCTTCAGGTACCACACAGGTGGCCAGCGGACACGCTCAAAGTGAGTCTTGTTCTCTAGTAAGAAGAGCAGACACATGGAGCAGGAATTAGATAACGGACAGAGAAGCAGGACTATGATGGATTGATGTCCCACTTTTACTTTCAATCGAAGAACTAAATGTTGTCCAACCGCAGTATCAAAGGAACCACGTTAGAGAATGGACAACTACTACATAGGTTGGTTCTACAGGTCTGGTGACCTATACAGAGAGGTTGAAACATACATCTGGGGTTTGAGGTTTCTCCTGGTATTTCAGGGCTGGACCACGCCTGAATGAGACCAGATATACTGCAGGATATGAAGGGCACATGTGAGATAACAAAGGTTGCTCTCGGACCGTGCCTACAGATCAAATCTTCTCAGGCGGTGTTTGTTCTCAGAGCGCCCCTGACCATAAACAAAAAATGTACATGTTTTAAAGACTCTTTATAGAGTACAGGAATCCATTTTGTGATTGTTATATTACTTTCTCAGGCAAAACACACCTCCTCTATCAGTAGGGGTGGGTGGGTGAAAAGGAGATAATGAGCCTATGCTAAATAGTTGGATAAAACTGAATTGACACCACCCCCCACCCCCATACTGGCACAGAAGCAGACTCCTTGCTTCAGGAAACGCAAACATCCTTCTCATACACATAACTTCTACTTTTGTATCATGGTTTCCCCCATGGCCCAACATTTTTTTGTAAGTAAAAACTAGCATTTTAGCCCTTAGTTGGTTATTTTTTCACCATTGTGCAATGGTCCTTTAACAAAGGACATTTAGTCGCATTTTCTCCTTCTCGCACAATACTACCAACGGTTCCTTCTGCACAGACTACCACACGGGACCATGTAACTGGCACAGTAAAAAAATATCCAAATCTTTGAGGATTCCCAGGAGCACCATCAAATCTATGATAACCTAATGGAAAGAACATGGCGCAACAGCAAACCTGCCAAGAGACGGCCGCCCACCAAAACTCACGGACCGGGCAAGGAGGGCATTAATCAGAGAGGCAGCACAGAGACCTAAGGTAACCCCGGAGGAGCTGCAGAGATCCACAGCAGAGACTGGAGTATCTGTACATAGGACGACAATAACCCGTACGCTCCATAGAGTTGGGCTTTATGGCAGAGTGGCCAGAAGAAAGACATTACTTTCATCAAAAAACAAAATGGCATGAAAAGGCATGTGGGAGACTCCCAAAATGTATGGAGGAAGGTGCTCTGGGGATGGGACTGGGAAACTGGTCAGAGTTGAGGGAAAAGATGGATGGTGCTAAATACAGGGATATTCTTGAGCAAAACCTGTGCGTGATTTGAGGCTAGGACGGAGGGTCACCTTCCAGCAGGACAAGGACCCCCAAACACACCGCTAAAGCAACACTTGGGGGGTTTAAGGGGAAACATGTAAATGTGTTGGAATGGCCGAGTCACAGCCCAGACCTCAAGCCAATAGGAAATCTATCGTCAGACTTCAAGTTGGATGGTTTGTGAACAGCAATCTTTAAGGAGCTGGAGCAGTTTTGCAAGGAGGAATGGGCAAAAATCCCAGTGGTAAGATGTGGCAAGCTCATAGAGACTTATCCAAAGTGACTTGGAGCTGTGATTGACGCAGAAGGTGGCTCTACAAAGTATTGACTTTAGGGGGTGAATAGTTATGCACAGGGACTTTTTGTCCTATTTGTTGTTTGCTTCTCAATAAAAAAAACAAATAAAAAAAAAATCTTCAAAGTTGTGGCATGTTCTGTAAATTAAATGATGCAAATCCTAAAAAAAAACAACATGTTAATTCCAGGTTGTAAAGCAACAAAACGCCAAGGGGGTGAACACTTTTTCAAGGCACTGTATCTGCAAGCCCTGGTCAGATGTTATTTTAGATGCCCGACTGGGTACGCTCAGAGAGCTGGTTGTATAGTTTTGTACATAATGTTTAGGTCTTATTTTTGATGTATGTTCCAGTAACTATGAGATCTCCATTTTGTTTCTTTTCTTTTTGACTTTCAGCTAGTGGCAGGATACAGTATGAGCGACGGGGTAAAAGAAATGGTGGGATGAAGCTTAAAGGGGAAAAGAGGTCAAGAAAGATGTGAATCTCTCCAAAGGACAAAATCCCAAAGAATAATAGTATTGAGCACCTGCCAAGAAGAGCCTGTGGACGGTGTAGACGTCACAGGATGGACTAGAGGGAGGTCCTAGTTCAAGACGTCACAGGATGGACTAGAGGGAGGTCCTAGTTCTAGACGTCACAGGATGGACTAGAGGGAGGTCCTAGTTCTAGACGTCACAGGATGGACTAGAGGGAGGTCCTAGTTCTAGACGTCACAGGATGGACTAGAGGGAGGTCCTAGTTCTAGACGTCACAGGATGGACTAGAGGGAGGTCCTAGTTCTAGACGTCACAGGATGGACTAGAGGGAGGTCCTAGTTCTAGACGTCACAGGATGGACTAGAGGGAGGTCCTAGTTCTAGACGTCACAGGATGGACTAGAGGGAGGTCCTAGTTCTAGACGTCACAGGATGGACTAGAGGGAGGTCCTAGTTCTAGACGTCACAGGATGGACTAGAGGGAGGTCCTAGTTCTAGAGGTCACAGGATGGACTAGAGGGAGGTCCTAGTTCTAGAGGTCACAGGATGGACTAGAGGGAGGTCCTAGTTCTAGTAAGAGTAAGGGGTGCAAGGCACTTCCTCAAAAGCTGTGTATTCATTTAGGTTGTCTGGAAATTCCCAGGCCAATTAGGCCACTGTAGCCAATATTTAACAGTGGTCAGAAAAGGCCTTGGACTGAGTGTCATGACCGAGTTTGGGAATCTCCTGAACCCCTCAAGTAACCCTGTTATTGGGGACTCTTATTAGGCTTTGATTTTAGCAACCAAATACACATGAGAGTTGTTGTGTGGGCTGTGATGTGTTTTTGTGGGTAGTGTAGTGTGGACCACAATCATTACAGTAATGTTGGTTTCTACAAGAATTTATATGGGCCCTGACAGCGACCAGGCATACACTGCCTCAGATAGTCATAAAGTGTTACACTTCACCTAGGTCTGGGATATTAGTGACCTGGCCAGATAACCCCCAGGCTCTGGTCTATCTAGTGATGGGTGGCGGGGTTATGGCCTGGTGAGGAGGCCACACTAAGGATTACTTGTTCATATGACTCTACTCCATCACACTTATCCCAGCAATCACGTATCCATTCAACCTTTCCCTAGAAACTGGCAAGTTTCCATCTTATTTTAAACATGCCATAATTACACCCAACCCGCATCTGATCTAATGCCTCTATCGCCCTATTGCTCTACTTCCATTGAGCGACTCGTTTACAAATCGCCTTACCCAATGTATTTCTCCCAACTCCTTCCTTGGCCCCTTTCATTCTTGAATCTGATCCCAACACTCCACAGAGACAGCTATTACAAAACATCAAGAAAACAGAGCATCTTGTGCTGAAACAGTAGCGTCTTGTGCTGTCTACAAGTATCACGCAGATGGGCCTTGTTTGTGTAACTTAATATCTCCATAAACACTAGATCATCTTCACTACGAACTGACGCACTCTACGTCCACACTCCTTGGTGCTTTGATGATTCTTTCACAATTTCCGTCTCTTAGAGTCCGATATAAGGAATACATTAGTGTTCAGTTTCCTTTGCTTCTAGTATTTAAAAAAAAAACACTCAACACAACGGCTTCTGTGTAAAACAAATCCATCTGAAGAATTATATTTTTTCTCCAAGTTTTGAATTGTTTGTTGAGTTGGTGTCAAGTTCTTCAGCTCGCTCCCACTTTGCATTGATGGTGACAAGTTGTAGTTATATTTATCTTATCCTGCATAATTTTGAGCGCTGGTGAACCGAGCGCTGGTGTTTTGGCCGGAGCACACATGGCCAAGAGTGTTCAAGGCTTTTTATCTCCTAAAAGATGTAGACTGCCCTGATCTAGGTGTGGATCAGTCAGGTGGAATGACATATGGGAACCCAGTGGTCCTTATTGAACCCTGGAAGAAGGTTAATATCCTTGAGTGATTGGGTGGACATTGCTCCAATGCAGGTAAAAACCCAGCTATACGAGATAAACTTGAGGTGCCATGGACAAGGATTTCTCTACTCTGTTAAGAGCGTGGCTATTTGGTCTTGTGATACAGTGGATCCATCTTGTACTATTTGACTGAACTTGCTACATTAGGTGCTGGACAGCTCTCTTTCGGCACATTATTCCCAAAAAGACGGACAAACACAGCTCCCACATCTCAGACACGATCAGTCCCTCGCACACACTTACCCGGTGACATGTACTTCATCTCACGAGGGAACTTGCGGCACACGGCGTTGTAGTTGGTGCAGATGTAATGGAGACACCAGTCGGTGAGTTGTTTGGCGTTATGGAACTAGGGACAGACAGACACATCAGAACAGACCCAAAGGAGATGAACATTAGACACACACAGGGGCCACAGCCGGGTATATATGTCAGGATTTCTGACCTGTGCTATCTCCAGGTACCGCAGAACCTCTCCATCAATATCCAGCCCCTGAACATAGGAGGTGAGGAGTTGGTCCACAGCATGCTGCTCTGAGGAGGGGAGGGGGAACACAGGGTTACATCTCTAAATATGGCTCCAGATAGCACCTGCTCATGTATATAAAGTGTCTCTCTAGAGCGCCCATCTCTCCCCCATTATGCCATAAACCCACGTCATCCCCTGTGTATCTCCACTCTCTCCTCCATATAACTCCCCATATAACCCATTCTTATAACTCTCCATATTACACCATATACATATAACAAGCGGCACATGCTGGGTGTAAGGTGACCTTTGGGAAACAAGAGAGCATTAATAATTGGGCGCTACCCCTGGGCTCATGGGCCTTTATTTTGAGGAGAACGCTCGTGAAAAACAGAAGACTGGATGTGATCAAAGACTGTCTGACAATTGATATTACCACCATATTTGGCACCGCTGCTGCAGACCCCGGGTATATATATTGGGCACACGTGAAATACATATCTGGATACAAGCGCAACCATACAGCCAGGGATGCACCAGGAGCTGTGGAATTGACTTCTATGGGTCAATAGGACAGCTAGAGGGGCTTATTTGGAGGTCGAATGGATTGTCTGTCACCCCATTAGAGCCGGACACGTCAGCCCTTCCACTCCACATACAGCCCTGTGCGGCGGTGTACAGGGAGAGGGAGGATTTCCATCTATGTGGTGACTATTTACACTAAATAAATGCTGATTTCCTTCTCACGGTGACCAATATTCATAGTTTTTATGGTAAACACCCAGCTTATTACGCTGTGTAAGAGGATTATTCTTCAGTATAACTAATTGGATGATAGAAAATGGCGGATAGTCCGACACCTAAAAGTATTAGTAAATAATTATAATGTGAAATAAAACCTTTAATCAATACTATCAGTCAGAAAATAAAAGTTCAATTTGAGAAAGCAAGGCCTGATAATTGCCATTACTCTATACGGATAATTCCAGAATAAAAATACCGAATGCTTTAGTAGTATATGAGAAATAGGTCACAGTTATAAATTACCGCCGGACCGATACGGACTAGGCATGGTACGGGTAAATAACCACAGTGCAGGAGTGGGTAATAAATCAGTAAGCATCTTGCTTAGGTGTTGCAGCCTCTGGGGCCTTTCAAAAAAGGTGTGTATATGTAATGACAGATCATGTGACCCTTAGATTGCACACAGGTGGACATCATTTCACTAATTATGTGACTTCGGAAGGTAATTGGTTGCACCAGAGCTTTTTATGGGCTTCATAACAAAGGGTGTGAATACATACGCACATGCCAGTTTTCTATTTCTAAAAAATAGTTTTATGTATATATTTTTCTCATTTCACTTTACCAAATTAGACTATTGTGGTCTGAGCCATCACATAAAATACATATTAACAAACATTGACCTTAAGGCTGTAATGTAACAAAACTATTGCAAGGCACTGTATACAATTATATATATATATATATATATATATATATATATATAATATTATCACATAGAGGAGATGCTTCATGCAGAGCTATCCATGGTCTTACCGGTCATCGCTTGTAGATGGGGGAGGCACAGCCGGTTGGTCAGCACCAGAAGTTCCATACAATCTAAGCCAGGTGCTGGCAAGAACTGGCCCAAGTACAGGTATTCCAGCACGACACGAAGGCAGGAACATGAGGTGCCAGGCAAGGAGACCTGAGAGACAGCGATAACATAGAATTAATATAATAGTAGTGAGGAAGATTTGGGGTGGGGTCTGTAGTGGTAATAGTAGGGCAGATTACACTTGGTCCATATTGTACCTGTGCTCTCTGTAGCCCATTTGTCCACAAAGTCCTTAGTTACCCAAAAGAGGTCCATGAAAATGCTCAGGTCAGTGCCATGTTGTTGAAGCTGTATGCTGAATTTAATCTACAGGAAGTTGAACCAAGATGAAGGTACATAGAAGAACATAGACTATGGAGCAATGTTTGTTGGGCCATTTGCAACTTGTCTATATATATTTATAGATTCATTGTTTGGGGCCAGGTTCTTGCTCGCACTATGTCTTAAGTCACTACGTCTTAAGATTGTGGTTCTGATTTTCTGTTGCGGACACTTGTGTTTTCTGACCACTGGAACACAATAAGGAATTGGAACAGTTGCCAAAATATCTCTACCAACTTCAACCTACAGAAAAAATAAATCCTTTTATAGATCACAGGACGTTAGTGTAGGACAAGAGGTCATCACCTACCCAATCAATGTCTTGAAGGAATTATTTAACCAATTATCATTGCCTCCGATATCCAGAACTAGTTACATGTTGGGTATGTATTTAATGGCTGTATTGGCAAACAATACTGAAAACAACATCTCTTTCTATAGACCTGAAGTCCATATTGGAGTTATGTACATAGGTGGGAGAGGGTTCTTCATCAGTGACATAGAGTTATGTTAATTAGAAAGTGAAAGAGCGCCATCAGTGGGAGAATGGTGTCAGTCAGTGATAAAACGCACACCACACAATCAGGGGTAGAGAAAATTACCTCCTGAGTGAAGCTCTCCCTGAAAGAGCCTCGAAACATGGCGACCATCCAATCACAGCTAGCGATTAGCAGAGGCTTGTGGGCGGGAACTAAGCCGTCATCGACCTTAAATACCACATCTGAATGGGAAGGTGGGAGACACTCCTTCATATAGGTGTTTAGGTGAAACTTCTCCTTTAAGACACAGTATATATATGCACACTTCATAGCTGTCCTCCCAGACGCTCGTGTCACATTTTTTGTACCCCCCATACACTCGTGCCACGTTTCCGCATCCTCCCGTACACTCGTGCCACGTTTCCGCATCCTCCCGTACACTCGTGCCACGTTTCCGCATCCTCCCCGTACACTCGTGCCACGTTTCCGCATCCTCCCCGTACACTCGTGCCACGTTTCCGCATCCTCCCCGTACACTCGTGCCACGTTTCCGCATCCTCCCGTACACTCGTGCCACGTTTCCGCATCCTCCTGTACACTCGTGCCACGTTTCGCATCCTCCCGTACACTCGTGCCACGTTTCCGCATCCCCCCCGTACACTCGTGCCACGTTTCCGCATCCCCCCCGTACACTCGTGCCACGTTTCCGCATCCCCCCCGTACACTCGTGCCACGTTTCCGCATCCCCCCCGGTACACTCGTGCCACGTTTCCGCATCCCCCCCGTACACTCGTGCCACGTTTCCGCATCCCCCCCGTACACTCGTGCCACGTTTCCGCATCCCCCCCGTACACTCGTGCCACGTTTCTTCATCCTCCCGTACACTTTTGCACGTTTCTGCATCCTCCTGTACACTCGTGCCACGTTTCTGCATCCTCCCCGAAAACTCGTGCCACGTTTCTGCATCCTCCCCGAAAACTCGTGCCACGTTTCTGCATCCTCCCCGTACACTCGTGCCATGTTTCTGCATCCTCCCCGTACACTCGTGCCACGCTTCTGCATCCTCCCCGTACACTCGTGCCACGTTTCCGCATTCCCCCGTACACTCGTGCCACATTTCATATCCTCCCATACACTCATGCCTTGCGTTGTATCCTCCCACAGCTTGCCTTCCTTTTCCTACTCAAACCTAGTGTTACTCTCACACATTTGTGCCTTTCTTCCCCTTTACCTGAGAACACTCCTGGGCTCAGGCACTCCTTGATGCGGTTGGCTCGCCGGACATGAAAGGCTTTGGTGATTTCCTGATTCATGAAACCCTCTTTGTTCAGGAGGTTAGACACCATCATCCTAAGGTCAAACACTTCAAGGGCCTCAGCAATGGTGGCCACCTGCATGAGGTTGGCCCTGCCCTGGTCCAGGTGACCTGTGTAAAGGTACTCCAGCACTGCCCTCATGGGCTCTTCCTGGATCAGAGCCTCCATCTGCACTAGCAACATTGGCCGTTCTCTATGTGTCACGGGATCATGAATCATTTCGAGACACACGCTGATAAATCCCCGGCCCCACCCAGCAAGGTTTCTTCCCCACCCAAGCTGGTTGCCCATGTCACATTTCACAGGGGAGTCACACCAGGAAGTTTTGCCACATGGCGGAGGGACTCTGAGCAATCCATCAGTGACCTCTGGTTTCACATCTAGACACTTAGTTTGCAAGTAGTGGTGAGAAGGACGAAGCTCTAAAGTGAATAGATCATAGAATTTGGAGCATGCTGTGGCCAGATAGACCTTGTGGGCAAACACCTTCTGCCCTCCGTGCAGCAAAAACACCACATCCGAGCAGAGCGGAGCAGAGAAGAGGGCGGCAGGTCCTTGGTCACTGCTCTGCGGGACTTCCGGTGCGTGCATGATGGGGGGTGGAGGTTTGGGCGGCAGGAAGGGGACCTGCAGCAGAGGGCGCTGCACCTTTTTCAGGTGGGATTTCCAAAACTGCAGGTGTCTTCTGGAGATAAGGGCAGCTCGGATAGCATTGTCAAAGACGTCCTTCACCCCAAACTGTGCCACCACACTGGTTTCATAATAAGGAATGCCCAGGTCCTTGGCTACTTCGTGCCCGGCCTCTGGGAAGAGGATGTCTGTTGGCTTGATGGGTCTGAAAGGAAGATAGAAATGCTTAGAGTTTTGTCACCTACTATCTCACCAAATATTATGTAGTCCTACAGAACGGATGTATAGTACAGGATCCCTATACAATGGGGTGACCCGGGGCTTCCTAATCTCTTACTCACTTTGCCAGTGGGCGACGTGCCCGATTCACAGCATCCAGGTCAGCATATCTCAGGTCCAGCTGGCACCCCACTAGGACCACTGGTGTACGAGGACAAAAGTGTTTGATCTCTGGGTACCACATACTCTTCACATGCCGCAGAGAATAGGGATTTGCCAACGAAAAGCACAGGACGACCACATCAGACCTAAGAAAGAAAAAGGCTATCGTTGGTTATAGTGACACATGACCACCATGTTGGAGCTGGGAAGGATGTCGGATCTAGAAAATCCTTGAATCTAGAATGTCCTTTATTTTTGGAATCTCTCTCCTGGGATTTTTACGGTCTAATCTCAGATTCGGACACAAATGAGAAAGTAAATTAAAGATTCCCGCCACCATGACCTACAGGACAAAACCCTCCAGGAATACCTCATACTGCAGGCATAGCATTAGACAGTTTAAAAAAACCTGTATTACAGGCACTGCCCCGGGCACAGCTGGAGACCCCGCCGGGTGCAGGCACTGCCCTGTGCCTCTTCCCTCCCCTTCTCCCTTCCCCGTGCCTCTTCCCTCCCCTTCTCCCTTCCCCGTGCCTCTTCCCTCCCCTTCTCCCTTCCCCGTGCCTCTTCCCTCCCCTTCTCCCTTCCCCGTGCCTCTTCCCTCCCCTTCTCCCTCCCCCGTGCCTCTTCCCTCCTCTTCTCCCTCCCCCGTGCCTCTTCCCTCCTCTTCTCCCTCCCCCGTGCCTCTTCCCTCCCCTTCTCCCTCCCCCGTGCCTCTTCCCTCCCCTCCCCCCTTCCCGTGCCTCTTCCCTCCCCTCCTCCCTTCCCCGTGCCTCTTCCCTCCCCTTCTCCCTTCACCGTGCCTCTTCCCTCCCCTTCTCCCTTCCCCTTGCCTCTTCCCTCCCCTTCTCCCTTCCCCGTGCCTCTTCCCTCCCCTTCTCCCTTCCCCGTGCCTCTTCCCTCCCCTTCTCCCTTCCCCGTGTCTTTCCCTTTTCACTCCCCCGTGCCTCTTCCCTCCCCTTCTCCCTTCCCCGTGTCTTTTCCCTCCTTCCTCTTCTCCCTTCCCCGTGTCTTTTCCCTCCTTCCTCTTCTCCCTTCCCCGTGTCTTTTCCCTCCTTCCTCTTCTCCCTTCCCCGTGTCTTTTCCCTCCTTCCTCTTCTCCCTTCCCCGTGTCTTTTCCCTCCCCTTCTCCCTCCCCGTGTCTTTTTCCTCCCCTTCTCCGTGTCTTTTTCCTCCCCTTCTCCGTGTCTTTTTCCTCCCCTTCTCCGTGTCTTTTCCCTCCCCTTCTCCCTTCCCCGTGTCTTTCCCCTCCCCTTCTCCCTTCCCCGTGTCTTTCCCCTCCCCTTCTCCATGTCTCTTTCCTCCCCATGTCTCTTTCCTCCCCATGTCTCTTTCCTCCCCATGTCTCTTTACTCCCCATGTCTCTTTACTCCCCATGTCTCTTTACTCCCCATGTCTCTTTACTCCCCATGTCTCTTTACTCCCCATGTCTCTTTACTCCCCATGTCTCTCCCCTTCTCCGTGCCTCTTCCCTCCCCTTCTCCCTTCCCGTGCCTCTTCCCTCCCCTTCTCCCTTCCCGTGCCTCTTCCCTCCCCTTCTCCCTTCCCCGTGCCTCTTCCCTCCCCTTCTCCCTTCCCCGTGCCTCTTCCCTCCCCTTCTCCCTTCCCCGTGCCTCTTCCCTCCCCTTCTCCCTTCCCCGTGCCTCTTCCCTCCCCTTCTCCCTCCCCCGTGCCTCTTCCCTCCTCTTCTCCCTCCCCCGTGCCTCTTCCCTCCTCTTCTCCCTCCCCGTGCCTCTTCCCTCCCCTTCTCCCTCCCCCGTGCCTCTTCCCTCCCCTTCTCCCTCCCCCGTGCCTCTTCCCTCCCCTTCTCCCTCCCCCGTGCCTCTTCCCTCCCCTCCTCCCTTCCCGTGCCTCTTCCCTCCCCTTCTCCCTTCACCGTGCCTCTTCCCTCCCCTTCTCCCTTCACCGTGCCTCTTCCCTCCCCTTCTCCCTTCCCCGTGCCTCTTCCCTCCCCTTCTCCCTTCCCTGTGCCTCTTCCCTCCCCTTCTTCCTTCCCCGTGCCTCTTCCCTCCCCTTCTTCCTTCCCCGTGTCTTTCCCTTTTCACTCCCCCGTGCCTCTTCCCTCCCCTTCTCCCTTCCCCGTGTCTTTTCCCTCCTTCCTCTTCTCCCTTCCCCGTGTCTTTTCCCTCCTTCCTCTTCTCCCTTCCCCGTGTCTTTTCCCTCCTTCCTCTTCTCCCTTCCCCGTGTCTTTTCCCTCCTTCCTCTTCTCCCTTCCCCGTGTCTTTTCCCTCCCCTTCTCCGTGTCTTTTTCCTCCCCTTCTCCGTGTCTTTTTCCTCCCCTTCTCCGTGTCTTTTCCCTCCCCTTCTCCCTTCCCCGTGTCTTTCCCCTCCCCTTCTCCCTTCCCCGTGTCTTTCCCCTCCCCTTCTCCATGTCTCTTTCCTCCCCATGTCTCTTTCCTCCCCATGTCTCTTTCCTCCCCATGTCTCTTTACTCCCCATGTCTCTTTACTCCCCATGTCTCTTTACTCCCCATGTCTCTTTACTCCCCATGTCTCTTTACTCCCCATGTCTCTTTACTCCCCATGTCTCTTTACTCCCCATGTCTCTCCCCTTCTCCGTGCCTCTTCCCTCCCCTTCTCCCTTCCCGTGCCTCTTCCCTCCCCTTCTCCCTTTCCCGTGCCTTTTCCCACCCCTTCTCCCTCCCCGTGCCTCTTCCCTCCCCTTCTCCCTCCCCGTGCCTCTTCCCTCCCCTTCTCCCTCCCCCGTGTCTCATTCCTCCCCTTCTCCCTCCCCCGTGTCTCATTCCTCCCCTTCTCCCTCCCCCGTGTCTCATTCTTCCCCTTCTCCCTCCCCCGTGTCTCATTCCTTTCCTTCTCCCTCCCCGTGTCTCTTCCCTTCCCTTCTCCGTGCCTCTTCCCTCCCCTTCTCCCTTCCCGTGCCTCTTCCCTCCCCTTCTCCCTTTCCCGTGCCTTTTCCCACCCCTTCTCCCTCCTCGTGCCTTTTCCCTCCCCTTCTCCCTCCCCGTGCCTCTTCCCTCCCCTTCTCCCTCCCCGTGCCTCTTCCCTCCCCTTCTCCCTCCCCGTGTCTCATTCCTCCCCTTCTCCCTCCCCCGTGTCTCATTCCTCCCCTTCTCCCTCCCCATGTCTCATTCCTCCCCTTCTCCCTCCCCATGTCTCATTCCTTTCCTTCTCCCTCCCCGTGTCTCTTCCCTTCCCTCCCCCATGTCTCATTCCTCCCCTTCTCCCTCCCCAGTGTCTCTTCCCTCCCCTTCTCCCTCCCCCGTGTCTCTTCCCTCCCCTTCTCCCTCCCCCGTGTCTCTTCCCTCCCCTTCTCCCTCCCCCGTGTCTCTTCCCTCCCCTTCTCCCTCCCCCGTGTCTCTTCCCTCCCCTTCTCCCTCCCCGTGTCTCTTCCCTCCCCTTCTCCCTCCCGCGTGTCTCTTCCCTCCCCTTTTCCCTCCCCGTGTCTCTTCCCTCCCCTTTTCCCTCCCCCGTGTCTCTTCCCTCCACTTCTCCCTTCCCCGTGTCTCTTCCCTCCACTTCTCCCTCCCCCGTGTCTCTTCCCTCCACTTCTCCCTCCCCTGTGCAGCTTCCCTCCCCTTCTCACTCCCCGTGCAGCTTCCCTCCCCCATATCTCCTCCCCTTCTCCCTCCACAGTGTCTCTTCCCTCCCGTGTCTCTTCCCTACCCCTCTTCTTCCCTGTGTCTCTTCCCTTCACTCTTTCCCGTGTCTCTTCTCTTCCCCCTCTCCCTCCCCCGTGTCTCTTCCCTTCCCCCTCTCCCTCCTCATCGTGAGGCACATAACAGAGGGTGTGGCTCGCAATAAGCGTTGCAGGTGCTCTTTGTGAGGCCCGCAAGTTTGAAGGGGGAAAAGCTTGCAATGGGCCCGGAAGGCGCTCATAGTGAGGCCCACAATGAGTGCCGAAGGTGCTCACCGAGAGGCTCATAAGTTGGGGGGGGGGGGGGCGGGCGGGCTATAAACGGCTTCCGAGTTATGGGCTTGAAAGAAAAAAAATGGCTGCCATTTTTTT
Source organism: Discoglossus pictus (assembly GCA_027410445.1). NCBI lineage: Eukaryota > Metazoa > Chordata > Amphibia > Anura > Alytidae > Discoglossus > Discoglossus pictus. The sequence continues at coordinate 3,512,931 of CM050163.1, forward strand.
TTCAAGCCCGTAACTTGGAAGCAGTTGGGAGGACGCCAATTGAATGGGAAATTAACTTGAAACCTCACGTATGGGCTCCCTGCCTCCCCCTGAGGTTTTAAGATAATTTGATATTCAATCTGCATTTTTTGGTGGCCTCCCTAAGGATTCCAAGATACTGGTTTGAAAAAAAAATATCAAGGCCTTAACTCAGATGCACTCTGCAGGCTTGGGGAAATCGATCAATGTCCCCAAGCCCGCAAAGGTTTTCAAACCTGTAAATGGCAAAAGGAGCACAGGGAAGGGAGAGAGGGGAGATAGAGACACAGGGGAGGGAGTGGAAAGAGACACAAGGGTGGGGGTGGGGGGAGACAAAAAGGAGGGAGAGCAAAGATCCGGGCTTGTGCGTAAAGTAGAGGGGCGCTCATCACGATGCCCATTAAGTAGAGGGGGGCTCGTAATGAGAGGTGAAGGTGCTCATCACAAGGCCCGCAAGTTAGAGGGGGGGAGAGACTTGCATTGTGTGGCAAACAACACCAACAGGATTGCAGGCTTCAAATGTTATTGCCGTCATTTTTGGCGGGCAAGTCGTTAGTACATATATAGTCATCAGTCATAGAGCTCAAATATGGACAAACGAGGTAACGGATAACAATCTCTGTATTCAGGGGTGTGACTGGAGTCCTCTCCTGTGGGCCCACGAGTAGCTTCTGGTTTGGTGGTTTAAGGGTCCACCAATCCTCCTCTATACTGCATTTTACTAGCAGATTAACCCACAATGCGCTGACGCCGAGTTGTAGAATATATTGTAAGATTAACACACGTTCTACGTATTTTAAGTAACAAATCAATACTAGTTACATTTAGCAAACACTCTCAATATATAAAAAAAGAGTAAAACTATTTCACATATAAGTCCCATATAGGACTATGTACAAATAGAAGCAGCACATACTCCAATATAAAAATACTCCATGAGAGGCTCAAATGCACATAAGTCCCATACAGGTAAAAGGTATTAATACTCGGTATTAGGATACGCTTTCACTAATGGAGACATCTCTATTAAAAAAATACTGATTTGAGGTATCCCAATATAGGATCGTATTCTGACGATTCAGATCATTCATATCTCAATCTCAGTAGAATTGCAATAGTTGGAACTAAACCACATATGGGGACAGGCGGGTTCTAGAAACAGTGTCGTTTATGTTTTCATTTAGACCCATAGTAGTACTAACCACCTACGATTCTGGTTCCATATCTCGCCCTCTTATGCCCAAGTGGAGTTTCTGTAAGATCCAGCATTTGATTTCAGGCGTGCAACCATGACGCGCCACCATGGGAAGTTCCTGCCTTTTTCTGTATCTTTCCTGGCATTTCTAATATTTCCTATGTGCTCGCCCAACCTGCGTCTTAAGACAATAGATGCCTCCACTAGTACTGCAATTGTAGAAACATTGTCCTCTATGAATCTTACACCTATCCATTCACCTCGGACTCATGTATCGGCAAAACTTGCAATGGCCACAATGTCCAAAGTACCCACTGGTAATGTGTTCGTTTTCATCCTTCTCGAGAAGGGACTCCTTACCGCCACGTCTTTCATTGTGTGGGAATACGTAACAGGGTCAGATCAGAGAATATGTGCGTGCTTATTCAGAATTTGTTCTATTTCACACCACTGTTGGTTGAAGGTGCCCACAAACCTGACAACTCCACCATGATTGCAAAGCTCTCAGCAATAACGCTCCCCCATACATCTCTGCTCTCCTCTCTAAATACTCCCCCAACTCTTCTGCTAATGACCTTCTCCTTTCTGCAACTCTAGTCACCTCCTCTCACGCCCGCCTCCAGGACTTTTCTCGTGCTGCCCCTAGTCTCTGGAACTCCTTGCCTCAGTCCACCAGATTATCCTCCTGCCTCAAAACATTTAAAACTTCACTTAAAACGCATCTCTTTAAAGAAGCGTATCACCTTCCCCCCTAACACGCTCATCACCTCTCTCTCCCTCTTTTACCACTTACTATCCCTTAGATTGTAAGTCTGTGAGTTTCTATCCCAAGTACTTTGGGCGCGCACCATGGACATTGGATTCCTGGCTCAGACACAGCCCTCCATGCTTTGCTAAATGTTAATCTGTATTTATCTTTGTCTGAACTTAACTTATGTACAGCGCTACGGAATATGCCGGCGCGTTATAAATGAACAATAATAATAATAATAATAATCACATATAATTGTTGTCAAACTGCGAGACGTCATCACGCTTTGCGAGGTGCGTACGACTTAGCCGATAAGCGCCAAAGGCGCGGCATCAGGCAGCTCGTGCTACAGCATCAAGCACAGCTGGAGACAGCACCGAGCGCAGACACGGCATCAGGCAGCTCGTGCTACAGCATCAAGCACAGCTGGAGACAGCACCGAGCGCAGGCGCTGCATCAGACACGGCATCAGGCAGCTCGTGCTACAGCATCAAGCACAGCTGGAGAAAGCACCGAGCGCAGGCGCTGCATCAGACACGGCGTCAGGCAGCTCGTGCTACAGCATCAAGAACAGCTGGAGACACCACCGAGCGCAGGCGCTGCATTAGACACGGCGTCAGGCAGCTTGTGATACAGCGTCAAGCACAGCTGGAGACACCACCGAGCGCAGGCGCTGCATCAGACACGGTGTCAGGCGACACCACCGAGAGCAGGCACTGCATCAGACACGGCGTCAGGCAGCTCGTACTACAGCATCAAGCACAGCTGGAGACACCACCGAGCGCAGGCGCTGCATCAGACACGGAATCAGGCAGCTCGTACTACAGCATCAAGCACAGCTGGAGACACCACCGAGCGCAGGCGCGGCATCAGACACGGCGTCAGGCAGCTCGTACTACAGCATCAAGCACAGCTGGAGACACCACCGAGCGCAGGCGCGGCATCAGACACAGCATCAGGTAGCTCGTGCTACAGCATCAAGCACAGCTGGAGACACCACCGAGCGCAGGCGCTGCATCAGACACAGCGTCAGGCAGCTCGTGCTACAGCATCAAGCATAGCTGGAGACACCACCGAGCGCAGGCGCTGCAACCGACACGGCGTCAGGCAGCTTGTGATACAGCATCAAGCACAGCTGGAGACACCACCGAGCACAGGCGCTGCATCAGACACAGCGTCAGGCAGCTCGTGCTACAGCATCAAGCACAGCTGGAGACACCACCGAGCGCAGGCGCTGCATCAGACACGGCATCAGGCAGCTCGTGCTACAGCATCAAGCACAGCTGGAGACACCACCGAGCGCAGGCGCTGCATCTAGCAACTCACATTACAGACAGCATCAGACATTTAATACTGTAGGTACAACATCAGACACCCCACAGGGTCAGGTACAGTGAGGGGAAAAAGTATTTGATCCCCTGCTGATTTTGAACATTTCTCTACTGACAAAGAAATGATCCGTCTATAATTTTAACAGCGAGAGACAGAATAACAAAAAAAAAAAAAAACTGCATGTCAAAAAAGTTCTAAATTGATTTGCAGGTCAGTGAGGGAAATATGTATTTGACCCCTTCGTCTTAGTACTTGGTGGCAAAACCCTTGTTGGCAATCACAGAGGTCAGATGTTTCTTGTAGTTGGTCACCAGGTTTGCCCACATCTCAGGAGGGATTTTGTCCTCTTTGTAGATCCTCTCCAAGTCATTAAGGTTTCGAGGCTGATGTTTGGCATCTCGAACCTTCAGCTCCCTCCATGGATTTTCTATGGGATTATGGTCTGGAGACCGGCTAGGCCACACCAGGACCTTAATGTGCTTCTTATCCTTTGTTGCCTTGGCTGTGTGTTTTGGGTCATTCTCATGCTGGAATACCCATCCACGACCCATTTTCAATGCCCTGGCTGAGGGAAGGAGGTTCTCACCCAAGATTGGATGGTACATGGGCCCGTCCATCGTCTTTTTGATGCGGTTCAGTTGTCCTATCCCCTTAGCAGAAACACACCCCAAAGCATAATGTTTCCACCTCCATGTTTGACGGTGGGGATGGTGTTCTTGGGATCATAGGCAGCATTCCTCCTCCTCCAAACACGGCGAGTTGAGTTGATGCCAAAGAGCTTGATTTTTATCTCAACACTTTCACCCAGTTCTCCTCCGAATCATTCAGATGTTCATTGGCAGGCTTCAGACGGGCCTGTACGTGCGCTTTCTTGAGCAGGGGGTCCTTGCTGGCGCTGCAGGAATTCAGTCCTTTACGGCGTAGTGCATTACCAATTGTTTTCTTGGGGACTATGGTCCCAGCTGCCACGAGATCATTATCAGGATCCTCTTGTGTAGTTTTGGGTGGATTCCTCATGGTTCTCATGATTATTGAAACTCCAGGTGAGATCTTGCATGGAGCACCAGACTAAGGGAGACTGACCGTTATTTTGTGCGTCTTCCATTTGCGAATAAACTGCTGTCACCGTCTCACGAAGCTCCTTGGCGATGGTCTTATAGCCCATTCCAGCCATGTGTAGCTCTACAATCTTGTCCCTGACATCCTTGGACAGCTCTTTGATCTTGGCCATGGAGGAGAGTTTGTAATCTGAATGAGTGCGTTGTGGACAGGTGTCTTTTATACAGGTAACAAGCTGAGATTAGGAGCACTCCCTTTGAGAGTGTTCCTAATCTCAGCTTGTTACCTGTATAAGACACCTGGGGCCAGAAATCTTGCAGATTGATAGGGGATCAAATATTTATTTCACTCATTGAAATCATTTTTTGACATGCGTTTTTTTTTTCTTGGGGGGGGGGGGGGGGGGGGGTTGTTATTCTGTCTCTCGCTGTTAAAATACACCGACCATTAAAAATTATAGACTGATCATTTCTTTGTCAGTGGACAAATGTTCAAAATCAGCAGGGGATCAAATACTTTTTCCCCTCACTGTACATAAACAATAAACACACGTGGGTATGACAGACATCGTATAAAACACCACACACATGGGAACAAAACATTGAAGTCTGCAGTTCTGTAATTAGCTTGGGAAAGAACACAGACCCCGATACATGTGAGAGGACACGCCAGCCATGCATCTTGTGAGACACAAAGAGAAAGCCAGAAACCTCTTCTGAAGTTAACAGGATTAGTGGCTGATCTCCGGCTAAGAAGCGATTAGCTCGAAACTTTGGGCGAGAGCCATATGTTCAAGTGAGGCAGACGGTAATGTACTGTAATGCTGGCATGACATGGCACGATATACCGTACAAAGGGCTAGAGGACAGCCAGGCACGATATACCGTACAAGGGGCTAGAGGACAGCCAGGCACGATATACTGTACAAAGGGACTAGAGGACAGTCAGGCACGATATACCGCACAAGGAGCTAGAGGACAGTCAGGCACGATATACCGCACAAGGAGCTAGAGGACAGTCAGGCACGATATACTGTACAAAGGGCTAGAGGACAGCCAGGCACGATATACCGTACAAAGGGCTAGAGGACAGTCAGGCACGATATACCGTACAAGGGGCTAGAGGACAGTCAGGCACGATATACCGTACAAGAGGCTAGAGGACAGTCAGGCACGATATACCGTACAAGAGGCTAGAGGACAGTCAGGCACGATATACCGTACAAGGGGCTAGAGGACAGCCAGACACGATATACCGTACAAGGGGCTAGAGGACAGTCAGGCACGATATACCGTACAAGGGGCTAGAGGACAGTCAGGCACGATATACTGTACAAGGGGCTAGAGGACAGTCAGGCACGATATACCGTACAAGGAGGCTAGAGGACAGCCAGGCACAATATACCGTACAAGGAGGCTAGAGGACAGTCAGGCACGATATACCGTACAAGGGGATAGAGGACAGCCAGGCACGATATACCGTACAAGGGGATAGAGGACAGTCAGGCACGATATACCGTACAAGGGGCTAGAGGACAGTCAGGCACACACATATATACATACACTAGATTGCTGCTCCAATAACAATGTGCAATACAGTATGAAAGTGTAAAAAGGAATTCTGTGCAAGAACTGCACGGACTACAGAAGTAAATATAAACGTGCCAAGGAATGAGATAACCCGCGTGTGACTACGTACAGACTACACACAAATGTGACAGAATAATATAGGTCAGTAATAATAAGATTACTGAAAAATAATCACAATAATAAGTGTAAAAATGGTGTGTAAAGTGTGTATCCCCACAGAGATATATAATAGATCTCCACACACGTAAAGTGTAGGAAGCGAAAACTAGAGCGGTCTAAGCTCTCCTCATTAGGTGGATGAAATCATTAGAGAGGAAAAAAAAGAGAGAGAGAGTACTAATGTATATATATCATATGAAAAAACATATAAATATGTAAACTTATGCATGCAAATTAGGGCACAATAGTGACAAAGTGTGTGTAATATGTGCCGTAAGTCACAATACCAGCACACTACTACAAATATCTATATAGGTAAATACCTTCCTCCATATGCTCAGAGTTTCCGGAATAGTACAGAAAAATAATTTTTACAAATATAACCTTTATTGAAAAAAGTAAATAACTAGTACCAGCATGCCTACAGTAAATGCATCTTATATGTAATATAAAATACGAGTGAAGAGTGCTGGACCGGTCTCGTTCAACATCTGAACAACATCTCAAGAGCTCACTCGTAATCTACACATTCACACATTATATATATATATATATATATATATATATATATATATATACACACACACACACACACACACACACACATACACACACACACACAGTGAATATAAAAAGTCTACACACCCCTGATAAAATGTCAGGTTTCCGTGCTGTAAAAAAATGAGACAAAGATAAATAATTTCAGAACTTTTTCCACCTTTAATGTGACCTATGAACTGTACAACTCAATTGAAAAATAAACGGAAATATTTTAGGTGGCGGGAAGAAAAGGAAAAATAATGTGGTTGCATAAGTCTGCACACCCTCTTATAACTGTGGATGTAGCCATGTTCAGAATTAAGCAATCACATTCCAAATCGTGTTAAATAGGAGTCAGCATACACCTGCCATCATTTAAAGTGCCTCTGATTAACCCCAAATAAAGTTCAGCTGCTCTAGTTGGTCTTTCCTGAAATTTTCTTAGTCGCATCCCACAGCAAAAGCCATGGTCCACAGAGAGCTTCCAAAGCATCAGAGGGATCTCATTGTTAAAAGGTGTCAGGAGAAGGTTACAAAAGAATTTCAAGTGGAGAAAATATGACACAACAGTGACATTACCAAGGACTGGAGCTCCCTCCAAAATTGATGAAAAGACGAGAAGAAAACTGGTCAGGGAGGTGTAACGGAACCCATCACTGTTTTACCCTGTTTTATGGTTATTTAATTCTTGGTTAAAATATGATACTACTGTTATACTGTATGTATGTTGGTTTATGCTCTGCAGAATATTAGCCCAGACTATTACAGGCCTTGGCATAATAGATAATCCTATTACAGAGACTCCTCATAAGATAAGGAAGTCTATTGTATAAAGTGTTTTCATTCTCAGCCATAAGAACAAAGAAGGATGATCTAATCCATGTCTGATTGTATCAAAGTTGCCAGGTAGCCTCAGGGAGGTGTGACCCACCTATTGTCCCTCTATGTGTATTGTGTGGCCAACTATGAAGGATGTGTATTGCCTGTGGGAAGAGATGTGTATAAATATTTCTGCACATAACAAAATAAAGTCAGTATTCATTTGACTCCCAAATTGTGTGTCGTCCAATATGGGAGGTCGGGAATGGTAAAACTGTAGTGCCTCTTGGGTATTTTACCGTATACCAGCGGAGATATTGGATTCGTGTTCCAACTCCGTTACATTTGGTGGCAAGTGGCGGAATTGTTCCCAGGGTCAGAAGGACAGCTACAGGAGACACCATTCCGTGGAGGGCAACGCTAGTATCCGTACAGCGCCCCTGGCTACAGCAGGATGGAACCGGCTAGTTTTCGGACAGAGTTCCATGATGAGGAGGAGGAGGCGGCTGCGGACTACAGGGATGCAGTCTGAAAGGAACTCTGGTATGATGCCCATGAAGATGCCCAATGGCGGCGAGGTGAGAGTCTCCCCAGTGATGAGCAGCGGCTACAGAAATGTGTGGCGATGCGGATGTATCTATTGGGAGAGCAGCCCCTTGATGAGTGGGCGACAAGACTAGAGACCCTGGTATGGCGAGAGATCTGGCTAGACAACGCATACCAGGCCCTCTGGTGGCATACCATTCGACTTACCCCCTGGACGGCTGAACACGACTTACCGGAGGGGAATGATTATGATGGCCGAGGGTTTATTATGGGATGCCTTGGAGGACGACATTGATCTTGGCAGCACGGAGGGGTCTAGGTTTTGGGACATCTACGACTACCGGATGGGCATCTATGTCTGGGATGACGAAGGCGAGGTGAGCAAAGACATGACCCACCTGGTAAAGAGAGAGTGGGAGCTGGAGCAGGACTACCAACACCTGCTCAGCTTCGTGCAGCCCTAGCCGACCCGACAAGCAGAACCAGACCTCATTGACTGGTCCTGGGATGACCTCCAGATGGCAGGTAGAGATGGGACCGAGATCTCTCTACCGGCCCTACAGGGAGCCGAAGGTGGCGTCCTTCCTCCCCAGCGGCAGTGTGAACCACAGGGAGCAGAAGGTGCCATACCTCCTCCCCAGCTGCAGTGTTTTCCCCCGGGGAACGGAAGGTGCCGTCCTTCCTCCCCAGCGGCATTGTGTACCCCAGGGAGCAGAAGGTGTCGTCCTTCCTCCCCAGCGGCAGTGTGTACCCCAGGGGGCCGAAGGTGTCGTCCTTCCTCCCCAGCGGCAGTGTGTACCCCAGGGAGCAGAAGGTGCCGTCCTTCCTCCCCAGCGGCAGTGTGTACCCCAGGGAGCAGAAGGTGCCGTCCTTCCTCCCCAGCGGCAGTGTGAACCCCAGGGGGCCGAAGGTGTCGTCCTCCCCCCCCAGCGGGAGTGTGTACCCCAAGGAGCAGAAGGGGCCGTCCTTCCTCCCCAGCGGCAGTGTGTATCCCAGGGAGCAGAAGGTGTCGTCCTTCCCCCTCAGCGGCAGTGTGTACCCCAGGGGGCCGAAGGTGTCATCCTTCCCCCCCAGCGGCAGTGTGAACCCCAAGGAGCTGGAGGTGTCGCCCTCTCCCCCCCAGCGACAGCTTACCCTAACAAGGGGAGACACCAATCTCCCAGACGGCGCAGATGGGACCATGGTCTCTGTGCCTGACCTACCGGGATGCTGGACAGCCTGTCCAGATCCCCAACTACCCTCACTGGGACAACCGGAGGAGGGGGTAAGTACAAATTACCCTCCCCAGCTAACTCCTAATGTGGCCCCAGAGTTAACAGAGGAAATGTTAACCCCCACCTTTCCCTGGCTACTGAGCCGGAATATGTCCCAAGTAACCCAGAAGAAGAGCTGACAGCGGGGCAGAGTGCAGTCGGCCTCTGCCGCCCCCCCCCCCCCCCCCTTGTACAGAGCAGGATGTCCTGCAGGTTATACCAGCAGAAGAGCTGGCATCAGGGCAGAGTGCCGCTGGCCTCTGCCCCTCAAGTCCCCTCAGCGTGTTGCCCCATCACCACAGCGAAATATCCAGGTGCCTGGTTAGACTTCCCCCCAAAAGGGGAGATGGGTGACGAAGTGCTTTTTGCCACTTTGTCCTGGAGAGGACTCATTGCCAGCCTCCTGCCCTGCGACTATGGCCCTGGGACATATTGCCCTTTAAACACAGTATTCGGCCATACCAGAGTGTATGTCACTCATTCTGGCCCTTTACATACAGGGGGGTCATTCGGTACTTGCCCTGTGTGAACCATGATACCACAGATAGCTATGCCATGGAGCCCATTCATATAATGAAAGACTATGGGAAAGACTTTAGCTACATGGCAATTGAACTGTGTGAATAGGATCTGAGCGCTATTCGGTAGTTTTGTGCGCTCAGATCCCAGCTATGTGAGTAAATGTGAATTGCAGTAATGCTGATGGGTTGTCAAACTAGAGAATTGACCAACAAATACTTTTGTCCGGAGATCCCCAGGCAGATCCGTTGGGATCAGACCGTGTATGCCGGCTTATGGTCACAGGGGAGGTGTGTAACGGAACCCATCACTGTTTTACCCTGTTTTATGGTTATTATTATGGTTAAAATATGATCCTACTATTATACTGTATGTATGTTGGTTTATGCTCTGCAGAATATTAGCCCAGACTATTGCAGACCTTGGCATAATAGATAATCCTATTACAGAGACTCCTCATAAGATAAGGAAGTCTATTGTATAAAGTGTTTTCATTCTCAGCCATAAGAACAAAGAAGGATGATCTAATCCATGTCTGATTGTATCAAAGTTGCCAGGTAGCCTCAGGGAGGTGTGACCCACCTATTGTCCCTCTATGTGTATTGTGTGGCCAACTATGAGGGATGTGTATTGCCTGTGGGAAGAGATGTGTATAAATATTTCTGCAAATAACAAAATAAAGTCAGTATTCATTTGACTCCCAAATTGTGTGTCGTCCAATACGGGAGGTCGGGAATGGTGAAACTGTAGTGCCTCTTGGGTATTTTACCGTATACCATCGAAGATATTGGATTCGTGTTCCAACTTCGTTACAGGAGGCTACCAAGAGGCCTACAGCAACATTAAAGGACCTGCAGGAATATCTGGTACATGTGACAACAATCTCCCATATTCTTCATATGTCTGCGCTATGGGGTAGAGTGGCAAGACGAAAGCCTTTTCTTACGAAGAAAAACATCCAAGCCAGGCTACATTTTGCAAAAACACATCTGAAGTCTCCCAAAAGCATGTGGGAAAAGGTGTTATGGTCTGATGAAACCAAGGTTGAACTTTTTGGCCATAATTCTAATAGATATGTTTGGCGCAAAAAAAACACTGCACATCACCAAAAGAACACCATACCCACAGTGACGCATGGTGGTGGGGCTGGAACTGGGGCCTTAGTTAAGATAGAGGGAATTATGAACAGTTCCAAATACCAGTCAATATTGGCACAAAACCTTCAGGCTTCTGCTAGAAAGCTGAACATAAAGAGGAACTTCATCTTTCAGCATGACAACGACCCAAAGCATACATCCAAATCACCAAAAGAATGGCTTCACCAGAAGAAAATTAAAGTTTTGGAATGGCCCAGCCAGAGCCCAGACCTGAATCCCATTGTGATCTGAAGAGGGCTGTGCCCAGGAGATGCCCTCGCAATCTGACAGAGCAAAGAAGAGCGGGCAAATCTTGCCAAGTCATAATGTGCCTTGCTGATAGACCATACCCAAAAAGACTGATCACAAGGGGCTTCAACAAAGTATTAGTGTAAGGGTGTGCAGACTTATGCAACCATATTGTTTTATTTTCAGTTCTTGTCTTCCCTCTACCTAAAAGATTTCAGTTTGTTTTTCAATTGAGTTGTACAGTTTATAGGTCACATTAAAGGTGGAAAAAGTTCTGAAATGAGGGAGGGAGCATGGGGAGGAAGGAGGGAGGGAGGGAGCATGGGGAGGAAGGAGGGAGGGAGGGAGCATGGGGAGGAAGGAGGGAGGGAGGGAGGATGGGGATGGAGAGAGGAAGGAGAGAGGATGGGGAGGAAGGAAGGAGGGAGGACAATGGGGAAGAAGGAGGGAACGAGAGAGGGTGGGGAGGAAGGAGAGAGGGTGGGGAGGAAGGAGAGAGGGTGGGGAGGAAGGAGAGAGGGTGGGGAGGAAGGAGAGAGGATAGGGAGGAAGGAGAGAGGATAGGGGGGAAGGAAGGATGGAGATGGAGATGGAGGGAGGAAGGAAGGATGGAGAAAGGAAGGAAGGATGGAGAAAGGAAGGAAGGATGGAGAAAGGAAGGAAGGATGGAGAAAGGAAGGAAGGATGGAGAAAGGAAGGAAGGATGGAGAAAGGAAGGAAGGATGGAGAAAGGAAGGAAGGATGGAGAAAGGAAGGAAGGATGGAGAAAGGAAGGAAGGATGGAGAAAGGAAGGAAGGATGGAGAAAGGAAGGAAGGATGGAGACGGACGGACGGAGAAAGGAAGGAAGGATGGAGACGGACGGACGGAAGGATGGAGACGGACGGACGGAAGGATGGAGACGGACGGACGGAAGGATGGAGACGGACGGACGGAAGGATGGAGACGGACGGACGGAAGGATGGAGACGGACGGACGGAAGGATAGAGACGGACGGACGGATAGAGACGGACGGAAGGAAGGATAGAGACGGACGGAAGGAAGGATAGAGACGGACGGAAGGAAGGATAGAGACGGACGGAAGGAAGGATAGAGACGGACGGAAGGAAGGATAGAGACGGACGGAAGGAAGGATAGAGACGGACGGAAGGAAGGATAGAGACGGACGGAAGGAAGGATAGAGACGGACGGAAGGAAGGATAGAGACGGACGGAAGGAAGGATAGATAGAGACGGAAGGAAGGATAGAGACGGAAGGAAGGATAGAGACAGAGGGAGAGAGGATGGGAGGATGGCGGGAGGAGGATTGTGGCCCTCACTGCAGCCTGAGGTTATTGGAGAGGGGGTAAGGAGAGAGGATAAGGGGGTCACTGCAGGCTGTCTCGCGGGCCTGAGTGCTCGGCTCCCGCTTCCTTTGGCGCTCATTGCAGCCTAAGTCCCGCGTGGTCGACGGCTCGCCTCGCTTAGCGAGGCTTGCAAAGTGTGTCCAACATTGTAAACGTTCCCAACACTGACAACTATATATGTGACTAGCGACTTGCCCGTCAAAAATGTGCTGTTTGCCACACAATGTGAGTGTACTGGGTGCCTCAACTATATAGACCCCTCTAACGCACTAATGACCCCATGTAATAACACTATAAGTGCCATGAGGGTCATCCAGGACCATCATGACAAACAGTGTAAGCTCTACACTATTAACCCTAACTATACACCATTAACCCAACCCTGGCCCTATTTAATGCTAACACTACAGATTTAACCCCAACAGTACCTATCTAACAATAACTGGGCCTATTTAACCCTAACTCACCCTATATAACGCCATATAAGCCTATTTGACCCTGTCTCTTATGGGGGTCTATACAGACCCTCATAAGCCTCTATTTAACCCAATCATTCCCATAAGGGTATATAAAGACCCTCATGGGGTAGTTTGAACCCTAACATTAACCCCATAAGTGCCATGAGGGTCCTCAGGAAGTACAAACACTACACGGCACTAACCCCCCAATAAACCATTACATATAAACTAACCGCCCTCTACCCTAACCTATTAACACCTACACTACCTACCCCCTAATAACACCCCCACCCCACTCATTACAAAAAATAATAAAACCTAAGTCACAGAAAATAAAAAAACCTACATTACAGAAAATAAAAAAATCTACATTACTGTAACGGAGCAGGAACACGCAGTCCAAAATCTCCGCTGGTATACGATAAAATACCCACGAGGCACTACAGTTTCACCATCCCCGACCTCCCATATTGGACGACACACAATTTGGGAGTCAAATGAATACTGACTTTATTTTGTTATTGCAGAACTATATATACATCTCTTTGGCCACAGGCAATACACATGCCCATATTTGGCTACACACAATACACACAAAGAGAACAATAGGGGGGTCACACCTCCCTGGCAACTTTGATACAATCAGACACTGATTCAATTACACCTCTTTGTTCTTATCAGAGAATTAAAACACTTTGGAAAATGCAAGGATCCTTTACAACTTTCTTATCTCTTGAATCTCTGTAATAGGATTATCTATTAGCCTAGGTCTGCAAAAGTCTGCCTAATATTCTGCAGAGCATCAACCAGCATACATATTGTAGGATCATATTTTAACCAAGAATAATCATAAAACAGGGTAAAACAGTGATGGGTTCCGCTACACACCTCCCCCGTGACCATAAGCAGGCATACACGGTCTGATCCCAACGGATCGGCCTGGGGATGTCCGGACAAAAGTATTTGTTGGTCAATTCTCTAGTTTGACAACCCATCAGCATTACTGCAATTCACATTTACTCACATTTCCCATATCCCCAGATAGCTGGGATCTGAGCGCACAAAACCACCGAATAGCGCTCAGATCCTCTTCACACAGTTCAATTGCCATGTAGCTAAAGTCTTTCCCATAGTCTTTCATTATATGAATGGGCTTCATGGCACAGTTATCTGGGGTATCATGGTTCACACAGGGCAAGTACAGAATGACCCCCCTGTATGTAAAGGGCCAGAATGAGTGACATACACTCTGGTATGGCCGAACACTGGTTCCAAAGGGCAATATGTACCAGGGCCATAGTCGCAGGGCAGGAGGCTGGCAAACAGTCCTCTCCAAGCCAAAGTGGTGAAGGGCACTTCGTCACACATCTCTCCTTTGAGGGGAAGTCTAACCAGGTACCTGGATATTTTGCTGTGGTGATGGGGCAACACGCTGAGGGGACTTGAGGGGCAGAGGCCAGCGGCACTCTGCCCTGATGCCAGCTCTTCTGCTGGTATAACCTGCAGGACCTCCTGCTCTGTACAAGGGACAAAGGGAGGGCAGAGGCCGACTGCACTCTGCCCCGCTGTCAGCTCTTCTGCTGGGGTACTTGGGACATATTCCGGCTCAGTAGCCAGGGAAACGTGGGGGTCAGTGGGGGTTAACATTTCCTCTGTTAACCCTGGGGCCACATTAGAAGTTAGCTGGGGAGGGGAATTTGTACTTACCCCCTCCTCCGGTTTTCCCAGCGACGGTAGTTGGGGATCTGGACAAGCTGTGGGCGCAGAGACCATGGTCCCATCTGCGCCGTCTGGGAGATTGGTGTCTCCCCTGGTTAGGGTAAACTGTCGCTGGGGGGAAGGACGACACCTTCTGCCCCCTGTGTTTCACACTGCCGCTGGGGGGGAAGGACGACACCTTTGGCCCCCTGGGGTACCCACTGCCGCTGTGGAGGAAGGTCGACACCTTCTGCTCCCTGGGGTACACACTGCCGCTGGGGGGGAAGGACGACACCTTCTGCCCCCCTGGGGTTCACACTGCCGCTGAGGGGGAAGGACGACACCTTCTGCCCCCTGGGGTTCACACTGCCGCTGGGGGGAAAGGACGACACCTTCTGCCCCCTGGAGTTCACACTGCTGCTGGGGAGGAAGGACGGCCCCTTCTGCTCCCTGGGGTACACACTGCTGCTGGGGGGGAAGGGTGACACCTTCGGCCCCCTGGGGTACACACTGCCGCTGGGGAGGAAGGACGACACCTTCGGCTCCCTGGGGTACCCACTGCCGCTGTGGAGGAAGGTCGACACCTTCAGCTCCCTGGGGTACACACTGCCGCTGAGGGGGAAGGACGACACCTTCTGCCCCCTGGGGTTCACACTGCCGCTGAGGGGGAAGGATGACACCTTCTGCCCCCTGGGGTTCACACTGCCGCTGGGGAGGAAGGACGACACCTTCTGCCCCCTGGGGTTCACACTGCCGCTGGGGGGAAAGGACGACACCTTCTGCCCCCTGGGGTTCACACTGCCTCTGGGGAGGAAGGACGACACCTTCGGCTCCCTGGGAAACACAGCGCCGCTGGGGAGGAAGGACGACACCTTCAGCTCCCTGGGGTACACACTGCCGCTGGGGGGGAAGGACGACACCTTCGGCCCCCTGGGGTACACACTGCTGCTGGGAGGTTGAATTATTTGGAGTATTCCACGTGGAGCGGTTTCTGTTTCTGGGACAGTCTCTCTGCATGTGGCCCTTCTGGTTACACGTGTGGCACCTGATGTACCGTGGAGGGGTTTGGTAGTTCCCACCACCCGGACGCAGTGCTGGGGGGGGGTTAATGGTGGGAGGTGGGTTAGCAGCTCCCAAGATGGACCGCTCCCGTGCCCGCTGCTTTTCCATTATGGATTTGTGGACATCTGTCATTAACCATTCCAAGGTTTTCATGGGAAGCGTACCTGGGAAAAAGGCCAGTCTGCTTTGGAGTTCTCTTCCAAACTCATTCTGTGGGGTAATACGAGGTACTGTAACCATGAGTTCCTTTCTGTCTGCATCCCTGTAGTCCGCGGCCGCCTCCTCCTCCTCATGATGGAACGCTGTCTGAAAACTAGCCGGTTCCATCCTGCTGTAGCCAGGGGCGCTGTACGGATACTAGCGTTGCCCTCAATTTGTACTCCACGGAATGGTGTCTCCTGTAGCTGTCCTTCTGACCGTGGGAACAATCCCGCCACTTGCCAACAAATGTAACGGAGCAGGAACACGCAGTCCAAAATCTCCGCTGGTATACGATAAAATACCCACGAGGCACTACAGTTTCACCATCCCCGACCTCCCATATTGGACGACACACAATTTGGGAGTCAAATGAATACTGACTTTATTTTGTTATTGCAGAACTATATATACATCTCTTTGGCCACAGGCAATACACATGCCCATATTTGGCTACACACAATACACACAAAGAGAACAATAGGGGGGTCACACCTCCCTGGCAACTTTGATACAATCAGACACTGATTCAATTACACCTCTTTGTTCTTATCAGAGAATTAAAACACTTTGGAAAATGCAAGGATCCTTTACAACTTTCTTATCTCTTGAATCTCTGTAATAGGATTATCTATTAGCCTAGGTCTGCAAAAGTCTGCCTAATATTCTGCAGAGCATCAACCAGCATACATATTGTAGGATCATATTTTAACCAAGAATAATCATAAAACAGGGTAAAACAGTGATGGGTTCCGCTACAATTACAACCTGAAAAGGAAATACATACAAAATAAATACAATAACCCCCATGTAAAATACATACATGAAATCCTATCTACATACACAAACCCTAAATCAAGCTTTCTTTAATCCAATTAGAAGGCTCTATTGACACTACTTAAGAGTTGCTCCCATACCTTGATGACCTCTCAGAGGTGGAGGTAAGCAACTCAACCAGAAGTTTCGAAGTTTGAAAATAACTCTGCAACTCCAAAGTTACACATGCCAGGCACATACGATATATGAATGCCCCCCAGACCAAAACCCCTCTGGGCATGAAGACTCCAGGAGCCCACGAGAGGGTAGACATTAGGACCCCCGCAGTCAGCTCACCTGCCGTATGCAAAGCGCCGATCCTTGTGGTGGTCTCCAAATGTATCCCAGAGGCGCAGAGAGACACTGACCTCATCCACAACATCACGGGAGCGCTCCAGGACCTGCCACGAACACAGAAGAGAATGGTCAGTGACCGCTACGCCCAGAGGGTGCCGACAGGCCGAAGGGTCAGTCCCCGCTACGCCCAGAGGGTACCAACAGGCCGAAGGGTCAGTCCCCGCTACGCCCAGAGGGTGCCGACAGGCCGAAGGGTCAGTGCCCGCTACGCCCAGAGGGTGCCGACAGGCCGAAGGGTCAGTGCCCGCTACGCCCAGAGGGTGCCGACAGGCCGAAGGGTCAGTGCCCGCTACGCCCAGAGGGTGCCGACAGGCCGAAGGGTCAGTGCCCGCTACGCCCAGAGGGTGCCGACAGGCCGAAGGGTCAGTGCCCGCTACGCCCAGAGGGTGCCGACAGGCCGAAGGGTCAGTGCCCGCTACGCCCAGAGGGTGCCGACAAGCCGAAGGGTCAGTCCCCGCTACGCCCAGAGGGTTCCGACAAGCCGAAGGGTCAGTCCCCGCTACGCCCAGAGGGTTCCGACAAGCCGAAGGGTCAGTCCCCGCTACGCCCAGAGGGTGCCGACAAGCAAAACGGTCAGTCCCCCGCTACGCCCAGAGGGTGCCGACAAGCAAAACGGTCAGTCCCCGCTACGCCCAGAGGGTGCCGACAGGCCGAAGGGTCAGTCCCCGCTACGCCCAGAGGGTGCCGACAGGACGAAGGGTCAGTCCCCGCTACGCCCAGAGGGTTCCGACAAGCCGAAGGGTCAGTCCCCGCTACGCCCAGAGGGTTCCGACAAGCCGAAGGGTCAGTCCCTGCTACGCCCAGAGGGTGCCGCCAGGCCGAAGGGTCAGTCCCCGCTACGCCCAGAGGGTGCCGACAAGCGAAACGGTCAGTCCCTGCTACGCCCAGAGTTTACTAATGGCAGAGAAGTGATGAAGGGTCAGACTCCTCACAATGTGCACAGTGACCGTGTGTAAACATAGCATGTGACACAAATATATCTCACACGTGTAAATTTATGTCAGGTCACCCGGCTTCAGTAGTGAGAAAATGAAAGTGTTCAGCAATGGGGAGTGCCCCATGCAGCCCACCTACCTCCTGGCACACTCGGTACTGGTCTATGGCCCAGACTGTTGGCACGTGTGTGGCTAGGAGCTGGTACTGTGTGAGCGTGGCATTGCAGGCGCGTGCACAGATGAGCCGGGTCTTGCCCACAGCATTATCTCCGACCACCACACACTTAATGGTCTCAATGTTGGGCCGTTCATAGTCCAGGTCAATATCCATGGAACTGATCTGGAGGGTAAAGGGTATTATATTCACACACATGAGTACACGCTACATACAGGTCAATATGCATGGACAGCTCTATGGGGAGGGTATATACACATGAGGACACGCTATATACAGGTCAATATGCATGGACAGCTCTATGGGGAGGGTATATACACATGAGGACACGCTATATACAGGTCAATATGCATGGACAGCTCTATGGGGAGGGTATATACACATGAGGACACGCTACATACAGGTCAATATGCATGGACAGATCTATGGGGAGGGTATATACACATGAGTACACGCTATATACAGGTCAATATGCATGGACAGCTCTATGGGGAGGGTATATACACATGAGGACACGCTATATACAGGTCAATATGCATGGACAGATCTATGGGGAGGGTATATACACATGAGGACACGCTATATACAGGTCAATATGCATGGAAAGATCTATGGGGAGGGTATATACACATGAGTACACGCTATATACAGGTCAATATGCATGGACAGCTCTATGGGGAGGGTATATACACATGAGGACACGCTATATACAGGTCAATATGCATGGACAGATCTATGGGGAGGGTATATACACATGAGGACACGCTATATACAGGTCAATATGCATGGACAGATCTATGGGGAGGGTATATACACATGAGGACACGCTATATACAGGTCAATATGCATGGACAGATCTATGGGGAGGGTATATACACATGAGGACCCGCTATATTCAGGTCAATATGCATGGACAGATCTATGGGGAGGGTATATACACACGAGTACACGCTATATACAGGTCAATATGCATGGACAGATCTATGGGGAGGGTATATACACATGGAGTACACGCTATATACAGGTCAATATGCATGGACAGATCTATGGGGAGGGTATATACACATGGAGTACACGCTATATACAGGTCAATATGCATGGACAGATCTATGGGGAGGGTATATACACATGAGTACACGCTATATACAGGTCAATATGCATGGACAGATCTATGGGGAGGGTATATACACATGGAGTACACGCTATATACAGGTCAATATGCATGGACAGATCTATGGGGAGGGTATATACACATGAGTACACGCTATATACAGGTCAATATGCATGGACAGATCTATGGGGAGGGTATATACACATGAGTACACGCTATATACAGGTCAATATGCATGGACAGATCTATGGGGAGGGTATATACACATGAGTACACTCTATATACAGGTCAATATGCATAGACAGATCTATGGGGAGGGTATATACACATGAGTACACGCTATATACAGGTCAATATGCATGGACAGATCTATGGGGAGGGTATATACACATGAGTACACGCTATATACAGGTCAATATGCATAGAAAGATCTATGGGGAGGGTATATACACATGAGTACACGCTATATACAGGTCAATATGCATGGACAGATCTATGGGGAGGGTATATACACATGAGTACACGCTATATACAGGTCAATATGCATGGACAGATCTATGGGGAGGGTATATACACATGAGTACACGCTATATACAGGTCAATATGCATGGACAGATCTATGGGGAGGGTATATTCACATGGAGTACACGCTATATACAGGTCAATATGCATGGACAGATCTATGGGGAGGGTATATACACATGAGTACACGCTATATACAGGTCAATATGCATAGACAGATCTATGGGGAGGGTATATACACATGAGTACACGCTATATACAGGTCAATATGCATGGACAGATCTATGGGGAGGGTATATACACATGAGTACACGCTATATACAGGTCAATATGCATGGACAGATCTATGGGGAGGGTATATACACATGAGTACACGCTATATACAGGTCAATATGCATGGACAGATCTATGGGGAGGGTATATACACATGAGTACACGCTATATACAGGTCAATATGCATGGACAGATCTATGGGGAGGGTATATACACATGAGTACACGCTATATACAGGTCAATATGCATAGACAGATCTATGGGGAGGGTATATACACATGGAGTACACGCTATATACAGGTCAATATGCATGGACAGATCTATGGGGAGGGTATATACACATGGAGTACACGCTATATACAGGTCAATATGCATGGACAGATCTATGGGGAGGGTATATACACATGAGGACACGCTATATACAGGTCAATATGCATGGACAGATCTATGGGGAGGGTATATACACATGGAGTACACGCTATATACAGGTCAATATGCATGGACAGATCTATGGGGAGGGTATATACACATGGAGTACACGCTATATACAGGTCAATATGCATGGACCGATCTATGGGGAGGGTATATACACATGGAGTGCACGCTATATACAGATCAAAACTCATGCCCTGGCGCACCCTCATTGCTCCCAAACCTCTCCGCCCTGGCGCACCCTCATTGCTCCCAAACCTCTCCGCCCTGGCGCACCCTCATTGCTCCCATACCTCTCCGCCCTGGCGCACCCTCATTGCTCCCATACCTCTCCGCCCTGGCGCACCCTCATTGCTCCCATAACTCTCCCCCCTGGCGCACCCTAATTGCTTCCATACCTCTCCGCCCTGGCGCACCCTCATTGCTCCCATAACTCTCCGCCCTGGCGCACCCTCATTGCTCCCATACCTCTCCTCCCTGGCGCACCCTCATTGCTCCCATACCTCTCCGCCCTGGCGCACCCTCATTGCTCCCATACCTCTCCGCCCTGGCGCACCCTCATTGCTCCCAACCTCTCCGCCCTGGCGCACCCTCATTGCTCCCAACCTCTCCGCCCTGGCGCACCCTCATTGCTCCCAACCTCTCCGCCCTGGCGCACCCTCATTGCTCCCAACCTCTCCGCCCTGGCGCACCCTCATTGCTCCCATACCTCTCCGCCCTGGCGCACCCTCATTGCTCCCATACCTCTCCGCCCTGGCGCACCCTCATTGCTCCCATACCTCTCCGCCCTGGCGCACCCTCATTGCTCCCATACCTCTCCGCCCTGGCGCACCCTCATTGCTCCCATACCTCTCCGCCCTGGCGCACCCTCATTGCTCCCATAACTCTCCGACCTGGCGCACCCTCATTGCTCCCATAACTCTCCGACCTGGCGCACCCTCATTGCTCCCATAACTCTCCGACCTGGCGCACCCTCATTGCTCCCATAACTCTCCGACCTGGCGCACCCTCATTGCTCCCATAACTCTCCGACCTGGCGCACCCTCATTGCTCCCATAACTCTCCGACCTGGCGCACCCTCATTGCTCCCATAACTCTCCGACCTGGCGCACCCTCATTGCTCCCATAACTCTCCGACCTGGCGCACCCTCATTGCTCCCATAACTCTCCGACCTGGCGCACCCTCATTGCTCCCATAACTCTCCGACCTGGCGCACCCTCATTGCTCCCATACCTCTCCGCCCTGGCGCACCCTCATTGCTCCCATACCTCTCCGCCCTGGCGCACCCTCATTGCTCCCATACCTCTCCGCCCTGGCGCACCCTCATTGCTCCCATACCTCTCCGACCTGGCGCACCCTCATTGCTCCCATACCTCTCCGACCTGGCGCACCCTCATTGCTCCCATACCTCTCTGCCCTGGCGCACCCTCATTGCTCCCATACCTCTGCGCCCTGGCGCACCCTCATTGCTCCCATACCTCTCCGCCCTGGCGCACCCTCATTGCTCCCATACCTCTCCGCCCTGGCGCACCCTCATTGCTCCCATACCTCTCCGCCCTGGCGCACCCTCACTGCTTCCATACCTCTCCGCCCTGGCGCACCCTCATTGCTCCCATACCTCTCCGCCCTGGCGCACCCTCATTGCTCCCATACCTCTCCGCCCTGGCGCACCCTCATTGCTCCCATACCTCTCCGCCCTGGCGCATCCTCATTGTTCCCATACCTCTCCGCCCTGGCGCACCCTTATTACTCCCATACCTCTGTAGCTTGATCTCAGCAGATAGAAGTTCCTGCAAGCTTTCCTTGGAGATTTCTCTTCACCCACCCATGGACATCTGGATCACCCAGGGTCCTCACACTTCTCCAATCTATCTGGTGGTCTCTCACCTGTATAAATCTATCTACTAAAGGGTCTCCAACCAACTGTCCAGGGAGTCTTAGACTCAGAATGTCCTACTAACTGTCAATCTCTGTGTTGTGTCTCCTCGGAGTCTCACGCTCTGGGGTTCTCCGTCCCTTTCTGGATCCTACTCACAGGTGGTCTCTATTTGCCTTCTCTGATGGTCTTACTCTTCTTCCTATCTGGTAGTCTTCTGTCTCTCTGGTGCTCTCTCCAAAGACTCTGGTGGTCACTCTGTCTTCCACCTAGTGTTTTCACTTACTCTGTGGTGCTCACTCTCAGTTGGTGGTCTGTCTCTGTCTTTCTTCCTCTCTGGTGGTCTCTGTCACTTTCTCTCTCGTCTTCTCTTCCACAGTTTTTAGTTGTCTCTCTCTCAATCCCTGGTGCTGTCTTTCAATCACTTTGTGGTGGTCTTCTTCGATGTCTGGTGGTCTCCCTCCCTTCCTATTGGTCTCCCCCTCACTGGTGGTCTCTCTACCCTCGCCGTCTCTCTCTTCCTGGCGGTGTCCCCCTCTCTCGGGTCTCTCCCTGCCTGGATCCCCACTCTCTCCCTGTATCTATCTCCCCTCAGTCACCCCCAGTCCTCCTGTCTCCTCCTCCTCCTGCGCATCCTCCCGGGGGGCCCTGGTCCTGTCAGTGTCTCTCCTCAGGCCCCCGGTCCGGTCAGTGTCTCGGCTCAGGCCCCCGGTCCGGTCAGTGTCTCGGCTCAGGCCCCCGGTCCGGTCAGTGTCTCGGCTCAGGCCCCCGGTCCGGTCAGTGTCTCGGCTCAGGCCCCCGGTCCGGTCAGTGTCTCTCCTCAGGCCCCCGGTCCGGTCACTGTCTCTTCTCAGGACCCCGGTCTGGTCACTGTCTCTCCTCAGGCCCCCGGTCCGGTCAGTGTCTCTCCTCAGGACCCCGGTCCGGTCAGTGTCTCTCCTCAGGACCCCGGTCCGGTCAGTGTCTCTCCTCAGGACCCCGGTCCGGTCAGTGTCTCTCCTCAGGCCCCCGGTCCGGTCAGTGTCTCTCCTCAGGCCCCCCGGTCCGGTCAGTGTCTCTCCTCAGGCCCCCGGTCCGGTCAGTGTCTCTCCTCAGGCCCCCGGTCCGGTCAGTGTCTCTCCTCAGGCCCCCGGTCCGGTCAGTGTCTCTCCTCAGGCCCCCGGTCCGGTCAGTGTCTCTCCTCAGGCCCCCGGTCCGGTCAGTGTCTCTCCTCAGGCCCCCGGTCCGGTCAGTGGCTCTCCTCAGGCCCCAGGTCCTGTCAGTGGCTCTCCTCAGGCCCCAGGTCCTGTCAGTGGCTCTCCTCAGGCCCCCGGTCCGGTCAGTGGCTCTCCTCAGGCCCCCGGTCCGGTCAGTGGCTCTCCTCAGGCCCCCGGTCCGGTCAGTGTTTCTCCTCAGGCCCCAGGTCCTGTCAGTGTCTCTCCTCAGGCCCCAGGTCCTGTCAGTCTCTCTCCTCAGGCCCCAGGTCCTGTCAGTGGCTCTCCTCAGGCCCCAGGTCCTGTCAGTGTCTCTCCTCAGGCCCCCGGTCCGGTCAGTCTCTCTCCACAGGCCCCAGGTCCGGTCAGTGTCTCTCCTCAGGTCCTGTCAGAGTCTCCCCTCAGGCCCCAGGTCCTGTCAGTGTCTCTCCTCAGGCCCCAGGTCCTGTCAGTGTCTCTCCTCAGGCCCCAGGTCCTGTCAGTGTCTCTCCTCAGGCCCCAGGTCCTGTCAGTGTCTCTCCTCAGGCCCCAGGTCCTGTCAGTCTCTCTCCTCAGGCCCCAGGTCCTGTCAGTGGCTCTCCTCAGGCCCCAGGTCCTGTCAGTGTCTCTCCTCAGGCCCCCGGTCCGGTCAGTCTCTCTCCACAGGCCCCAGGTCCGGTCAGTGGCTCTCCTCAGGCCCCAGGTCTGGTCAGTGTCTCCCCTCAGGCCCCAGGTCCTGTCAGTGGCTCTCCTCAGGCCCCCGGTCTGGTCAGTGTCTCCCCTCAGGCCCCCGGTCCTGTCAGTGTCTCTCCTCAGGTCCTGTCAGAGTCTCCCCTCAGGCCCCAGGTCCGGTCAGTGTCTCCCCTCAGGCCCCAGGTCCTGTCAGTGGCTCTCCTCAGGCCCCCGGCCTGGTCAGTGTCTCCCCTCAGGCCCCAGGTCCTGTCAGTCTCTCTCCTCAGGCCCCAGGTCCTGTCAGTGGCTCTCCTCAGGCCCCAGGTCCGGTCAGTGTCTCTCCTCAGGCCCCCGGTCCGGTCAGTGTCTCTCCTCAGGCCCCCGGTCTGGTCAGTGTCTCTCCTCAGGTCCTGTCAGAGTCTCCCCTCAGGCCCCAGGTCCTGTCAGTGTCTCTCCTCAGGCCCCAGGTCCTGTCAGTGTCTCTCCTCAGGCCCCAGGTCCTGTCAGTGTCTCTCCTCAGGCCCCCGGTCCTGTCAGTGTCTCTCCTCAGGCCCCAGGTCCGGTCAGTGTCTCTCCTCAGGTCCTGTCAGAGTCTCCCCTCAGGCCCCAGGTCCTGTCAGTCTCTCTCCTCAGGCCCCCGGTCTGGTCAGTGTCTCTCCTCAGGCCCCAGGCTCTGGCCCCTACCAGTGTCTCTCCTCCGGACCGGTCAGAGTCTCTCCTCAGGTCCCCCCAGCCTCCGGACCCTACCAGTGTCTCTCCTCCGGCCCCTCTCAGTCTCTCTCCTCAGGTCCCCCCAGCCTCCGGACCCTACCAGTGTCTGTCCTCCGGACCCTCTCCTGCGGCCCCGCCCCGCACAATGACAGACCAACAGCAGCCCAGCTGCCATCAGTATCCAGCCAATCACAACACTGCATCCACGCCACAGCGAGATTGTAGCCAATCGCACAGCGCGTGGAAGGAGAAGCCCCGCCCAACAGTCATAACCATATACCTCAGCGGCACGCCTGTCAAACAACTTCTAAACAAGTGGGAGGCGTCACAGATTACAAGTCCCGCCTCTTATGCCGTATCAACCAATCGGTACCCAAGACATAATTTCGACAGGATGCCCGGGATTCCATGCCCGCCACCCCTTCCTTGCTTTGCGGTTTCTGCTTATAAACAAGCCTATAATACCACGCCCCTCATCTCGTGCAGCCACATGAAACCACGCCCTCTAAAAGAAAGACTGCCCCCTTGTCTACGCCCAATCGCACGTGACCCGCCCAGTTTAAAAGGACGAAGCTCCGCCTATTGATGACATCTGACAGCCACGTGTGCAGTGTAAGTCCTGATAGGGTTAATGGGACAGAATAATGAGAAGAAAGTGTATATGTAAATAATAATAATATATAAAGGTCACGTATAATAGTTGTCACGCTTTGTGTGGTGCGTACGACTGAGACGATGAGCGCCAAAGGCGCTCATTGCTGGCGAGCCTCGCAAAGCGAGGCGAGCAATGAAGCCAATGAAACACGCGGGACTAACCACAAAGGAGCGCCGATCACACAATGACACACGCAGGACTAACCACAAAGGAGCGCCGATCACACAATGACACACGTAGGACTAACCACAAAGGAGCGCCGATCACACAATGACACACACGGGACTAACCACAAAGAAGCGCCGATCACACAATGACACACGCGGGACTAACCACAAAGGAGCGCCGATCACACAATGACACACGTAGGACTAACCACAAAGGAGCGCCGATCACACAATGACACACGTAGGACTAACCACAAAGGAGCGCCGATCACACAATGACACGCGGGACTTACCCACAAAGGAGCGCCGATCACACAATGACACACGCAGGACTAACCACAAAGGAGCGCGGATCACACAGTGACACACACGGGACTAACCACAAAGGAGCGCCGATCACACAATGACACACACGGGACTAACCACAAAGGAGCGCCGATCACACAATGACACACACGGGACTAACCACAAAGGAGCGCCGATCACACAATGACACACACGGGACTAACCACAAAGGAGCGCCGATCACACAATGACACACGCAGGACTAACCACAAAGGAGCGCCGATCACACAATGACACATGGGACTAACCACAAAGGAGCGCCGATCACACAATGACACACACGGGACTAACCACAAAGGAGCGCCGATCACACAATGACACACACGGGACTAACCACAAAGGAGCGCCGATCACACAATGACACACGCGGGACTAACCACAAAGGAGCGCCGATCACACAATGACACACACGGGACTAACCACAAAGGAGCGCCGATCACACAATGACACACGCAGGACTAACCACAAAGGAGCGCCGATCACACAATGACACACGTAGGACTAACCACAAAGGAGCGCCGATCACACAATGACACACACGGGACTAACCACAAAGGAGCGCCGATCACACAATGACACACGCGGGACTAACCACAAAGGAGCGCCGATCACACAATGACACACGTAGGACTAACCACAAAGGAGCGCCGATCACACAATGACACACGTAGGACTAACCACAAAGGAGCGCCGATCACACAATGACACGCGGGACTTACCCACAAAGGAGCGCCGATCACACAATGACACACGCAGGACTAACCACAAAGGAGCGCCGATCACACAATGACACACGCAGGACTAACCACAAAGGAGCGCCGATCACACAGTGACACACACGGGACTAACCACAAAGGAGCGCCGATCACACAATGACACACACGGGACTAACCACAAAGGAGCGCCGATCACACAATGACACACGCAGGACTAACCACAAAGGAGCGCCGATCACACAATGACACATGGGACTAACCACAAAGGAGCGCCGATCACACAATGACACACACGGGACTAACCACAAAGGAGCGCCAATCACACAATGACACGCGGGACTAACCACAAAGGAGCGCCGATCACACAATGACACACGCAGGACTAACCACAAAGGAGCGCCGATCACACAATGACACACGTAGGACTAACCACAAAGGAGCGCCGATCACACAATGACACACGTAGGACTAACCACAAAGGAGCGCCGATCACACAATGACACACGCAGGACTAACCACAAAGGAGCGCCGATCACACAATGACACACGCAGGACTAACCACAAAGGAGCGCCGATCACACAATGACACACACGGGACTAACCACAAAGGAGCGCCGATCACACAATGACACACACGGGACTAACCACAAAGGAGCGCCGATCACACAATGACACACGCAGGACTAACCACAAAGGAGCGCCGATCACACAATGACACACGCAGGACTAACCACAAAGGAGCGCCGATCACACAATGACACACACGGGACTAACCACAAAGGAGCGCCGATCACACAATGACACACACGGGACTAACCACAAAGGAGCGCCGATCACACAATGACACACGCAGGACTAACCACAAAGGAGCGCCGATCACACAATGACACACGCAGGACTAACCACAAAGGAGCGCCGATCACACAATGACACATGGGACTAACCACAAAGGAGCGCCGATCACACAATGACACACACGGGACTAACCACAAAGGAGCGCCGATCACACAATGACACACACGGGACTAACCACAAAGGAGCGCCGATCACACAATGACACACACGGGACTAACCACAAAGGAGCGCCGATCACACAATGACACACACGGGACTAACCACAAAGGAGCGCCGATCACACAATGACACACGCGGGACTAACCACAAAGGAGCGCCGATCACACAATGACACACGTAGGACTAACCACAAAGGAGCGCCGATCACACAATGACACACACGGGACTAACCACAAAGGAGCGCCAATCACACAATGACACGCGGGACTAACCACAAAGGAGCGCCGATCACACAATGACACGCGGAACTAACCCCATATCTGTAAGACTCGGATATCACCGGCTACACTCACTCAGGAGACTCTACCCCATATCTGTAAGACGCGGATATCACCGGCTACACTCACTCAGGAGACTCTACCCCATATCTGTAAGACGTGGATATCACCGGCTACACTCACTCAGGAGACTCTACCCCATATCTGTAAGACACGGATATCACCGGCTACACTCACTCAGGAGACTCTACCCCATATCTGTAAGACTCGGATATCACCGGCTACACTCACTCAGGAGACTCTACCCCATATCTGTAAGACTCGGATATCACCGGCTACACTCACTCAGGAGACTCTACCCCATATCTGTAAGACGCGGATATCACCGGCTACACTCACTCAGGAGACTCTACTCCATATCTGTAAGACGCGGATATCACCGGCTACACACACTCAGGAGACTCTACCCCATATCTGTAAGACGCTGATATCACCGGCTACACTCACTCAGGAGACTCTACCCCATATCTGTAAGACGCGGATATCACCGGCTACACTCACTCAGGAGACTCTACCCCATATCTGTAAGACACGGATATCACCGGCTACACTCACTCAGGAGACTCTACCCCATATCTGTAAGACGCGGATATCACCGGCTACACTCACTCAGGAGACTCTACCCCATATCTGTAAGACGCGGATATCACCGGCTACACTCACTCAGGAGACTCTACCCCCATATCTGTAAGACGCGGATATCACCGACTACACTCACTCAGGAGACTCTACCCCATATCTGTAAGACGTGGATATCCCCGGCTACACTCACTCAGGAGATTCTACCCCATATCTGTAAGACGTGGATATCACCGGCTACACTCACTCAGGAGATTCTACCCCATATCTGTAAGACTCGGATATCACCGGCTACACTCACTCAGGAGACTCTACCCCATATCTGTAAGACACGGATATCACCGGCTACACTCACTCAGGAGACTCTACCCCATATCTGTAAGACTCGGATATCACCGGCTACACTCACTCAGGAGACTCTACCCCATATCTGTAAGACGCGGATATCACCGGCTACACTCACTCAGGAGACTCTACCCCATATCTGTAAGACGTGGATATCCCCGGCTACACTCACTCAGGAGATTCTACCCCATATCTGTAAGACGTGGATATCACCGGCTACACTCACTCAGGAGACTCTACCCCATATCTGTAAGACGCGGATATCACCGGCTACACTCACTCAGGAGACTCTACCCCATATCTGTAAGACGTGGATATCACCGGCTACACTCACTCAGGAGACTCTACCCCATATCTGTAAGACGCGGATATCACCGGCTACACTCACTCAGGAGACTCTACCCCATATCTGTAAGACGCGGATATCACCGGCTACACTCACTCAGGAGACTCTACCCCATATCTGTAAGACACGGATATCACCGGCTACACTCACTCAGGAGACTCTACCCCATATCTGTAAGACGCGGATATCACCGGCTTCACTCACTCAGGAGACTCTACCCCATATCTGTAAGACTCGGATATCACCGGCTACACTCACTCAGGAGACTCTACCCCATATCTGTAAGACGCGGATATCACCGGCTACACTCACTCAGGAGACTCTACCCCATATCTGTAAGACGCGGATATCACCGGCTACACTCACTCAGGAGACTCTACCCCATATCTGTAAGACGCGGATATCACCGGCTACACTCACTCAGGAGACTCTACCCCATATCTGTAAGACGCGGATATCACCGGCTACACTCACTCAGGAGACTCTACCCCATATCTGTAAGACGCGGATATCACCGGCTACACTCACTCAGGAGACTCTACCCCATATCTGTAAGACGCGGATATCACCGGCTACACTCACTCAGGAGACTCTACCCCATATCTGTAAGACGTGGATATCACCGGCTACACTCACTCAGGAGACTCTACCCCATATCTGTAAGACGCGGATATCACCGGCTACACTCACTCAGGAGACTCTACCCCATATCTGTAAGACTCGGATATCACCGGCTACACTCACTCAGGAGACTCTACCCCATATCTGTAAGACGCGGATATCACCGGCTACACTCACTCAGGAGACTCTACTCCATATCTGTAAGACGCGGATATCACCGGCTACACTCACTCAGGAGACTCTACTCCATATCTGTAAGACGCGGATATCACCGGCTACACTCACTCAGGAGACTCTACCCCATATCTGTAAGACGCGGATATCACCGGCTACACTCACTCAGGAGACTCTACCCCATATCTGTAAGACGCGGATATCACCGGCTACACTCACTCAGGAGACTCTACTCCATATCTGTAAGACTCGGATATCACCGGCTATACTTACTCAGGAGACTCTACTCCATAACTGTAAGACGCGGATATCACCGGCTATACTCACTCAGGAGACTCTACCCCATATCTGTAAGACGCGGATATCACCGGCTACACTCACTCAGGAGACTCTACCCCATATCTGTAAGACGTGGATATCACCGGCTACACTCACTCAGGAGACTCTACCCCATATCTGTAAGACGCGGATATCACCGGCTACACTCACTCAGGAGACTCTACCCCATATCTGTAAGACTCGGATATCACCGGCTACACTCACTCAGGAGACTCTACCCCATATCTGTAAGACGCGGATATCACCGGCTACACTCACTCAGGAGACTCTACTCCATATCTGTAAGACGCGGATATCACCGGCTACACTCACTCAGGAGACTCTACTCCATATCTGTAAGACGCGGATATCACCGGCTACACTCACTCAGGAGACTCTACCCCATATCTGTAAGACGCGGATATCACCGGCTACACTCACTCAGGAGACTCTACCCCATATCTGTAAGACGCGGATATCACCGGCTACACTCACTCAGGAGACTCTACTCCATATCTGTAAGACTCGGATATCACCGGCTATACTTACTCAGGAGACTCTACTCCATAACTGTAAGACGCGGATATCACCGGCTATACTCACTCAGGAGACTCTACCCCATATCTGTAAGACGCGGATATCACCGGCTACACTCACTCAGGAGACTCTACCCCATATCTGTAAGACGCTGATATCACTGGCTATACTTACTCAGGAGACTCTACTCCATAACTGTAAGACGTGGATATCACTGGCTACACTCACTCAGGAGACTCTACCCCATATCTGTAAGACGCAGATATCACCGGCTACACTCACTCAGGAGACTCTACCCCATATCTGTAAGACGCGGATATCACCGGCTACACTCACTCAGGAGACTCTACCCCATATCTGTAAGACGCGGATATCAGTGGCTACACTCACTCAGGAGACTCTACCCCATATCTGTAAGACGCGGATATCACCGGCTACACTCACTCAGGAGACTCTACCCCATATCTGTAAGACGCGGATATCACCGGCTACACTCACTCAGGAGACTCTACTCCATATCTGTAAGACGCGGATATCACTGGCTACACTCACTCAGGAGACTCTACCCCATATCTGTAAGACACGGATATCAGCGGCTACACTCACTCAGGAGACTCTACCCCATATCTGTAAGACGCGGATATCAGCGGCTACACTCACTCAGGAGACTCTACCCCATATCTGTAAGACGCGGATATCACCGGCTACACTCACTCAGGAGACTCTACCCCATATCTGTAATACTCGGATATCACCGGCTACACTCACTCAGGAGACTCTACCCCATATCTGTAAGACGCGGATATCACCGGCTACACTCACTCAGGAGACTCTACCCCATATCTGTAAGACGCGGATATCACCGGCTACACTCACTCAGGAGACTCTACCCCATATCTGTAAGACGCGGATATCACCGGCTACACTCACTCAGGAGACTCTACCCCATATCTGTAAGACGCGGATATCACCGGCTACACTCACTCAGGAGACTCTACCCCATATCTGTAAGACGTGGATATCACCGGCTACACTGACTCAGGAGACTCTACCCCATATCTGTAAGACGCGGATATCACCGGCTACACTCACTCAGGAGACTCTACCCCATATCTGTAAGACGCGGATATCACCGGCTACACTCACTCAGGAGACTCTACTCCATATCTGTAAGACGCGGATATCACCGGCTACACTCACTCAGGAGACTCTACTCCATATCTGTAAGACGCGGATATCACCGGCTACACTCACTCAGGAGACTCTACCCCATATCTGTAAGACGCGGATATCACCGGCTACACTCACTCAGGAGACTCTACTCCATATCTGTAAGACGCGGATATCACCGGCTACACTCACTCAGGAGACTCTACCCCATATCTGTAAGACGCAGATATCACCGGCTACACTCACTCAGGAGACTCTACTCCATATCTGTAAGACGCGGATATCACCGGCTACACTCACTCAGGAGACTCTACCCCATATCTGTAAGACGCGGATATCACCGACTACACTCACTCAGGAGACTCTACTCCATATCTGTAAGGCGCGGATATCACCGGCTATACTTACTCAGGAGACTCTACTCCATAACTGTAAGACTCGGATATCACCGGCTACACTCACTCAGGAGACTCTACCCCATATCTGTAAGACGCGGATATCACCGGCTATACTTACTCAGGAGACTCTACTCCATAACTGTAAGACTCGGATATCACTGGCTACACTCACTCAGGAGACTCTACCCCATATCTGTAAGACGTGGATATCACCGGCTACACTCACTCAGGAGACTCTACCCCATATCTGTAAGACACGGATATCACCGGCTACACTCACTCAGGAGACTCTACCCCATATCTGTAAGACGCGGATATCACTGGCTACACTCACTCAGGAGACTCTACCCCATATCTGTAAGACACGGATATCAGCGGCTACACTCACTCAGGAGACTCTACCCCATATCTGTAAGACACGGATATCACCGGCTACACTCACTCAGGAGACTCTACCCCATATCTGTAAGAGACGGATATCACCGGCTACACTCAGGAGACTCTACTCCATATCTGTAAGACGCGGATATCACCGGCTACACTCAGGAGACTCTACTCCATATCTGTAAGACACGGATATCACCGGCTACACTCACTCAGGAGACTCTACCCCATATCTGTAAGACGCGGATATCACCGGCTACACTCACTCATGAGACTCTACCCCATATCTGTAAGACTCGGATATCACCGGCTACACTCACTCATGAGACTCTACCCCATATCTGTAAGACACGGATATCACCGGCTACACTCACTCAGGAGACTCTACCCCATATCTGTAAGACGCGGATATCACCGGCTACACTCACTCATGAGACTCTACCCCATATCTGTAAGACTCGGATATCCCCGCCTACACTCACTCAGGAGACTCTACCCCATATCTGTAAGAGACGGATATCACCGGCTACACTCAGGAGACTCTACTCCATATCTGTAAGACGCGGATATCACCGGCTACACTCACTCAGGAGACTCTACCCCATATCTGTAAGACGCGGATATCACCGGCTACACTTACTCAGGAGACTCTACCCCATATCTGTAAGACGCGGATATCACCGGCTACACTCACTCAGGAGACTCTACCCCATATCTGTAAGACGCGGATATCACCGGCTACACTTACTCAGGAGACTCTACCCCATATCTGTAAGACGCGGATATCACCGGCTACACTCACTCAGGAGACTCTACCCCATATCTGTAAGACACGGATATCACCGGCTTCACTCACTCAGGAGACTCTACCCCATATCTGTAAGACGCGGATATCACCGGCTACACTCACTCAGGAGACTCTACCCCATATCTGTAAGACGCGGATATCACCGGCTACACTCAGGAGACTCTACCCCATATCTGTAAGACGCGGATATCACCGGCTACACTCACTCAGGAGACTCTACCCCATATCTGTAAGACGCGGATATCACCAGCTACACTCACTCAGGAGACTCTACCCCATATCTGTAAGACGCGGATATCACCGGCTACACTCACTCAGGAGATTCTACCCCATATCTGTAAGACGCGGATATCACCGGCTACACTCAGGAGACTCTACCCCATATCTGTAAGACGCGGATATCACCGGCTACACTCAGGAGACTCTACCCCATATCTGTAAGACGCGGATATCACCGGCTACACTCACTCAGGAGACTCTACTCCATATCTGTAAGACGCGGATATCACCGGCTACACTCACTCAGGAGACTCTACCCCATATCTGTAAGACGCGGATATCACCAGCTACACTCACTCAGGAGATTCTACCCCATATCTGTAAGACGCGGATATCACCAGCTACACTCACTCAGGAGACTCTACCCCATATCTGTAAGACGCGGATATCACCGGCTACACTCACTCAGGAGACTCTACCCCATATCTGTAAGACGCGGATATCACCGGCTACACTCAGGAGACTCTACCCCATATCTGTAAGACGCGGATATCACCGGCTACACTCACTCAGGAGACTCTACCCCATATCTGTAAGACGCGGATATCACCGGCTACACTCACTCAGGAGACTCTACCCCATATCTGTAAGACGTGGATATCACCGGCTACACTCACTCAGGAGACTCTACCCCATATCTGTAAGACGCGGATATCACCGGCTACACTCACTCAGGAGACTCTACCCCATATCTGTAAGACGTGGATATCCCCGGCTACACTCACTCAGGAGACTCTACCCCATATCTGTAAGACGCGGATATCACCGGCTACACTCACTCAGGAGATTCTACCCCATATCTGTAAGACGCGGATATCACCAGCTACACTCACTCAGGAGACTCTACCCCATATCTGTAAGACGCGGATATCACCGGCTACACTCAGGAGACTCTACCCCATATCTGTAAGACGCGGATATCACCGGCTACACTCACTCAGGAGACTCTGCCCCATATCTGTAAGACACGGATATCACCGGCTACACTCACTCAGGAGACTCTACCCCATATCTGTAAGACGCGGATATCACTGGCTACACTCACTCAGGAGACTCTACCCCATATCTGTAAGACGCGGATATCACCGGCTACACTCACTCAGGAGACTCTACCCCATATCTGTAAGACACGGATATCACCGGCTACACTCACTCAGGAGACTCTACCCCATATCTGTAAGACGCGGATATCACCGGCTACACTCACTCAGGAGACTCTACCCCATATCTGTAAGACGCGGATATCACCGGCTACTCTCACTCAGGAGACTCTACCCCATATCTGTAAGACGCGGATATCACCGGCTACACTCACTCAGGAGACTCTACCCCATATCTGTAAGACGCGGATATCACCGGCTACACTCAGGAGACTCTACCCCATATCTGTAAGACGCGGATATCACCGGCTACACTCAGGAGACTCTACCCCATATCTGTAAGACGCGGATATCACCGGCTACACTCAGGAGACTCTACCCCATATCTGTAAGACACGGATATCACCGGCTACACTCACTCAGGAGACTCTACCCCATATCTGTAAGACACGGATATCACCGGCTACACTCACTCAGGAGACTCTACCCCATATCTGTAAGACGCGGATATCACCGACTACACTCACTCAGGAGACTCTACCCCATATCTGTAAGACGCGGATATCACCGGCTACACTCACTCAGGAGACTCTACCCCATATCTGTAAGACGCGGATATCACTGGCTACACTCACTCAGGAGACTCTACCCCATATCTGTAAGACGCGGATATCACCGGCTACACTCACTCAGGAGACTCTACCCCATATCTTTAAGACGCGGATATCACCGGCTACACTCACTCAGGAGACTCTACCCCATATCTGTAAGACGCGGATATCACCGGCTACACTCACTCAGGAGACTCTACTCCATATCTGTAAGACGCGGATATCACCGGCTACACTCACTCAGGAGACTCTACCCCATATCTGTAAGACGCGGATATCACCGGCTACACTCACTCAGGAGACTCTACCCCATATCTGTAAGACGTTGATATCACCAGCTACACTCACTCAGGGGACTCTACCCCATATCTGTAAGACGCGGATATCACCGGCTACACTCAGGAGACTCTACTCCATATCTGTAAGACGCGGATATCACCGGCTACACTCACTCAGGAGACTCTACCCCATATCTGTAAGACTCGGATATCACCGGCTACACTCACTCAGGAGACTCTACCCCATATCTGTAAGACACGGATATCACCAGCTTCACTCACTCAGGAGACTCTACCCCATATCTGTAAGACACGGATATCACCGGCTACACTCACTCAGGAGACTCTACCCCATATCTGTAAGACGCGGATATCACTGGCTACACTCACTCAGGAGACTCTACCCCATATCTGTAAGACGCGGATATCACCGGCTACACTCACTCAGGAGACTCTACCCCATATCTGTAAGACACGGATATCACCAGCTTCGCTCACTCAGGAGACTCTACCCCATATCTGTAAGACACGGATATCACCAGCTTCACTCACTCAGGAGACTCTACCCCATATCTGTAAGACGTGGATATCACCGGCTACACTCACTCAGGAGACTCTACTTCATATCTGTAAGACGCAGACTCTACCCCATATCTGTAAGACACGGATATCACCGGCTACACTCACTCAGGAGACTCTACCCCATATCTGTAAGACGCAGACTCTACCCCATGTCTGTAAGACACGGATATCACCGGCTACACTCACTCAGGAGACTCTACCCCATATCTGTAAGACGCAGACTCTACCCCATGTCTGTAAGACACGGATATCACCGGCTACACTCACTCAGGAGACTCTACCCCATATCTGTAAGACGCTGATATCACAGGCTACACTCACTCAGGAGACTCTACCCCATATCTGTAAGACGCGGATATCAACGGCTACACTCACTCAGGAGACTCTACCCCATATCTGTAAGACGCTGATATCACAGGCTACACTCACTCAGGAGACTCTACCCCATATCTGTAAGACGCGGATATCAACGGCTACACTCACTCAGGAGACTCTACCCCATATCTGTAAGACACGGATATCACCAGCTTCGCTCACTCAGGAGACTCTACCCCATATCTGTAAGACACGGATATCACCAGCTTCACTCACTCAGGAGACTCTACCCCATATCTGTAAGACGTGGATATCACCGGCTACACTCACTCAGGAGACTCTACTTCATATCTGTAAGACGCAGACTCTACCCCATATCTGTAAGACACGGATATCACCGGCTACACTCACTCAGGAGACTCTACCCCATATCTGTAAGACGCAGACTCTACCCCATGTCTGTAAGACACGGATATCACCGGCTACACTCACTCAGGAGACTCTACCCCATATCTGTAAGACGCAGACTCTACCCCATGTCTGTAAGACACGGATATCACCGGCTACACTCACTCAGGAGACTCTACCCCATATCTGTAAGACGCTGATATCACAGGCTACACTCACTCAGGAGACTCTACCCCATATCTGTAAGACGCGGATATCAACGGCTACACTCACTCAGGAGACTCTACCCCATATCTGTAAGACGTTGATATCACCAGCTACACTCACTCAGGAGACTCTACCCCATATCTGTAAGACGCGGATATCACCGGCTACACTCAGGAGACTCTACCCCATATCTGTAAGACGCGGATATCACCGGCTACACTCACTCAGGAGATTCTACCCCATATCTGTAAGACGCGGATATCCCCGGCTACACTCACTCAGGAGACTCTACCCCATATCTGTAAGACATGGATATCACCGGCTACACTCACTCAGTAGACTCTACCCCATATCTGTAAGACGCGGATATCCCCGGCTACACTCACTCAGGAGATTCTACCCCATATCTGTAAGACGCGGATATCACCGGCTACACTCACTCAGGAGACTCTACCCCATATCTGTAAGACGTGGATATCACCGGCTACACTCACTCAGGAGACTCTACCCCATATCTGTAAGACGCGGATATCACCGGCTACACTCACTCAGGAGACTCTACCCCATATCTGTAAGACTCGGATATCACCGGCTACACTCACTCAGGAGACTCTACTCCATATCTGTAAGACGCAGACTCTACCCCATATCTGTAAGACACGGATATCACCGGCTACACTCACTCAGGAGACTCTACCCCATATCTGTGAGACGCAGACTCTACCCCATGTCTGTAAGACACGGATATCACCGGCTACACTCACTCAGGAGACTCTACCCCATATCTGTAAGACGCAGACTCTACCCCATGTCTGTAAGACACGGATATCACCGGCTACACTCACTCAGGAGACTCTACCCCATATCTGTAAGACGCTGATATCACAGGCTACACTCACTCAGGAGACTCTACCCCATATCTGTAAGACGCGGATATCACCGGCTACACTCACTCAGGAGACTCTACCCCATATCTGTAAGACGCGGATATCACCGGCTACACTCACTCAGGAGACTCTACCCCATATCTGTAAGACACGGATATCAGCGGCTACACTCACTCAGGAGACTCTACCCCATATCTGTAAGACGCGGATATCACCGGCTACACTCACTCAGGAGACTCTACCCCATATCTGTAAGACGCGGATATCACCGGCTACACTCACTCAGGAGACTCTACCCCATATCTGTAAGACTCGGATATCACTGGCTACACTCACTCAGGAGACTCTACCCCATATCTGTAAGACGCGGATATCACCGGCTACACTCACTCAGGAGACTCTACCCCATATCTGTAAGACGCGGATATCACCGGCTACACTCACTCAGGAGACTCTACCCCATATCTGTAAGACGCGGATATCACCGGCTACACTCACTCAGGAGACTCTACCCCATATCTGTAAGACGCGGATATCACCGGCTACACTCACTCAGGAGACTCTACCCCATATCTGTAAGACGCGGATATCACCGGCTACACTCAGGAGACTCTACTCCATATCTGTAAGACGCTGATATCACCGGCTACACTCACTCAGGAGACTCTACCCCATATCTGTAAGACGCGGATATCACCGGCTACACTCACTCAGGAGACTCTACCCCATATCTGTAAGACACGGATATCACCGGCTACACTCACTCAGGAGACTCTACCCCATATCTGTAAGACGCGGATATCACCGGCTACACTCTCTCAGGAGACTCTACCCCATATCTGTAAGACGCGGATATCACCGGCTACACTCACTCAGGAGACTCTACCCCATATCTGTAAGACGCGGATATCACCGGCTACACTCACTCAGGAGACTCTACCCCATATCTGTAAGACGCGGATATCACCGGCTACACTCACTCAGGAGACTCTACCCCATATCTGTAAGACGCGGATATCACCGGCTACACTCACTCAGGAGACTCTACCCCATATCTGTAAGACGCGGATATCACCGGCTACACTCAGGAGACTCTACTCCATATCTGTAAGACGCGGATATCACCGGCTACGCTCACTCAGGAGACTCTACCCCATATCTGTAAGACACGGATATCACCGGCTACACTCACTCAGGAGACTCTACCCCATATCTGTAAGACACGGATATCACCGGCTACACTCACTCAGGAGACTCTACCCCATATCTGTAAGACGCGGATATCACCGGCTACACTCACTCAGGAGACTCTACCCCATATCTGTAAGACACGGATATCACTCACAGCTATAGAGAAGGGACAAAAATATATCACATTAGATCTAAACCAATTACTGTAGTGACGTCATTGTATCCTCTGGAGAATAAATTCAGAGATCTGTTTGTATATATATATTTTTTTTAAACAATCGGATTTTAATTATAATTTTTTTTTAAATAATTTTCATTAAAGATTGTTTTTTTAAATGTAGTATGAGGCAATTCATAACATATTTTGCCACATAAAAGTGCCCCCCTATCTTTGTTATTTCTCTCTGTGCCCATCTTCAGGGACACAGATAAAAAAAACATCCATTAACTTGAGCGCAAGCTAAGTCCCGCGTGTCTACGGCTGCAATGAGCGTTCACTCCCTCTACATGGTACCTGGCACACCCATGTCCACCTGTCCTAGTACGCCCACTACTGCCGCTGGCACAATCCACTCCCTAAGGGTCTGCTCCCATGCACAATACGTGATGTTGGCTTGTGGCCCACGAACGGTTCCACGTGCTGCTCTTGCATCCTCGGGTATCTTCCTCTTCACCTTCAGCCGGCTGTCGGGATATCTGTGTTTAACAGACTTTACGTCTCTATTACCGAACCCTAATGCCGAAACGGCTGTAGCAACCTGGACCCCGGCCCCTTACTTCTGGCTAGGCCTCACATGTCTCATCCCCACTACCTCCCCCCTTGGGATCAGGCTCCATGACCCTCTGTCCCGCCACCTTGTGTGCCTACTCTTGGGGACCATTGGACTATTGGGGAGGGCTGGTATTGCCCTGATGGCATGAGGTGTTTATTATTGGCTACAAATTCATGAGAGTTGTTTTGCTGTCAGTCATCCAGTGGGTTAGCCATACTTGGCAATATATGAAGTGTGGATTATACCCAGGCATGTATAGTATCGGAATGCTGCATTTTCCCCATAGTTCACTAAAGTATATGACTGTCCTACTAGGTTTTCCTGGGGATGGGGGGTACAGGGCACAATATTCCTGGTTGCGAAGGGGCTCAATAATTCCTTGGAGGGGGCTAGCAGATGCCTGGAGCTCAGTGGAGCTAAGAAGGTGGGCGGTGAACATGACAACCCCCCTCAGCAACCACCCCCAGAAAGCACCTATCCCCTCTCAGCATCCACCTCACAGAAATCATCCCTCTGTACTTTGCTGTCAACCAGCCCTTGCTCTCTCGTTCACCTCTTCCCTGACACACATCCGCAGCATGCTGTAAATGAAAAAACTTACACAGCATTAACCCCTGCTCTAGGGGGGCCTGGTGCACTGCACCACCTGCACCACTAGTAGCTCCGTCCCCTGCATGAGAGAGCTGTATCATAGGTACCAAGAGAGTGTAGTTCAGTCCCGTGGATATGGTGGGTCAGGTCTTTATGGTGGAAGGCCCGTCAACCTGGATCATTGGCTGAAGCTCTTACAACCTGACACACATGTGATGGGAAGATGAAGACGTAGTTTCTGAGTTTTATGATGAAATGGTCTTCCAGGACCCAGCAGCCATGATGCGGGAGCTTCTCATATCTCGGCAACTAACTCTTGTTGCATAGAAGCATGAAGAGCTGGAAGCGAAAACACGAAAAAAGGTCGAAGGAGCCAAAAAGAAGACAAGCTTTCAAATGTCTGAGCTAAAGGAGAGGGTTAAAAGCAAGTCGGGAAACTATAAGCTCCTTAAAAAATGAAATCAAGAGTAGGGTGTTACCTTGGTGGGGTGAGGTTAGCTCACTGCTGGCTGTGGGGGGGTATTTTGGGGTTCAAGTGTCTTGGGAGAGCAATAACCTCCTTTGGTTGAAGGTTTTCTTTATTGGGTACATCTCTATGGAAACCAGTTCCCAAAATATGATGGGAAGCTTTCTTGAAGTCGGCCAAGTCTCTTTGGAGGACTTATGTTGAGAAGGTGAGTTCCTTTGGATGGGTTATGTGATTCATTTATATTGTGAGGGGCCACGACTACGCGTGAGGTCGGTTCCATGGGATAGGCGTCATGGCGCGAGGTCTCTGTGAGGGGGCTCTTGGGAAGTCAGGTCCCTGTATCATGTGATATGACTTAGAGGAGGTTCCATTTATTTTACAAGACATGTCCCTATGAGGGCAAGTCTCCAGGGGGGTTAGGTCTTCTCTTGGTGATGAGGGGGCAGGTCCTCGTCTGTTCCATCGTTGGGGCATTTCTATTTGTGGCCTCTGGAATGTTCTGTTGGGACATTTTTCTGACACTTTTTGTCTCCGGTCTTTATCACAATTTGCTGATTCCAGAATCCCGAGTCCGTCAGCGCCGCGTGTCCGAATCCACCAGCAGCTGCGCCTACTGGCACCTAATCCAGGAGACAATGGGACTGGTGCCGGATCAGCAGGTCACGGGGTCAGGGGATGAGCAGACTGGCACACAGACACACACACCGACACACACACCGACACACACACACTGA